>CM061538.1:190806126-191332816 GCA_030864215.1 Capsicum pubescens | reverse complement strand
AATGGAATCTAAATAAATTTACAAAACCAAAGACTTTCACACCAGACTCACACTTACTATATACAACAAGTAAAGGTGAAACTTCGGTAAGATTTACAGATTATAACTATACGACAAAAAGAATGCTAGACGACGACGAAACCGAGAGTAATATAGGAACAGAAAGTGAATTTATGAATATAGAAGTTTTACAAGAAGGATATGAAGTAGATATAGCAATAGAGAAGGCAGAAGATCTAGCAAAAGAACATAAAGACATAACCTTTAAATGTAAAGGATGTCAAAAAGACAATATGTTACTAAACGAATGTAAAGAACATTTCAGAATTTGCGTAAAACGCTGTGATAATTTAGGATATAGAAGTAGCGAACCCTTCCTAAATAATCTTGAAGAAGATACATTTTCAGTATTAAGTTCAAATATTAGTTACAAAGAATTAGCTGAATTAGAACCAGCCAGCTCCTCTAGTGCTAGCCCTTTTCAACAAACGAATCCTAATCCACAACCAATAGATTATAGCACAGGAAATGTACCTAGAAGACCTGCAATAAGAGTAAACCCAGACACAGAAATAAAAAACTATATAAAACCAGCAGGAAAACGAATGCCTATAGAAGAACCTATTAAACTCCAAGAAGGAGGTAGTAAAGGTAAGATTTTAAATATTGCAGCACACGATCCCCAAATGTGGGATACAGTGATAGATTTATGGAAAGGAATAGTAGCAGCCGATTACTTAAGACATTATACTGAAACCGATACAGAAACAATGTATAAATATTTAGAAACTTTCTTAGGAGAATCAGCTAAAGCTACGTGGGAAAGTTTTAAAACAAATTGCCCACATGACTTCCAAATACTATTAAGTATGGGACCAAATCCCTATAATTTTACTAATAAAATGCATATGTTATTAACTGGAAAAGATCCAAATAGTGGATTGATAGCTTTACAAAAGGACGCATTAATAAAGTTAGAACAATTAAGCATTTCTCACTGGGTATACATAAAGAAATTCTTACAAGATTATTTCTATTATTGTACCATAAGTGGAAATACTTTTAATGAAGAATTAGGTAAAAAATTATTTAATAAATTACCCGGAGCATTAGGAAGAGAAATAGAAGACAGATGGTATAAAAGGGATGGAGTAGCAGCAAACCCAAATTTTAAATGGACAATAGGACATAGAGCACAACATATAATGGATATCTTAACAGAAAAATGTACAAATATACAGATACAAAAACAACTAAAGAGAAATGAAATGAATTTCTGTAAATCAGTTATATACACAACCCAAAATTATGATCAAAAACCATATAAGAAATACAGGAAACAAAACAAACAAAAACCATATAGTAGAAAACAATATTTCTTACGAAAATCAAAAGCTAAAAAACCTTGGTTAAATAGGGATAGACATGTTAGAAAATATAGAAATGATAGAAATTATAAAAATAAGTTAGAATGTTATACTTGTGGCAGCATAGACCATTTGGCTAATGTATGCCCCAAAAGAAATAATAATAGAACAAGAAATTCTCAATTAATAGAAGATTTTCAAGAAACACTATTAAATGTCGATGAATACATGTCAGATACAGAAAGTATATATTCCATAATTAGCATTGATATAACTGATCAAGATAATAAATCTGTTTCTTCAGACTCAGAGGAAGACAACTTAGTTAATGAATTAGGCCAAGAGATAGATGATCTAGATTTAAATAACCTAGTAATAAATAATCTAATGAATGTCACACAAGAATGTGAACATGATTTCCAACGGAATAAGGGTTTAGATAGTAATAGGTGTCGCATATGTAGTTGGTACCCAAGTAAAGATAATAGAGCAAAATGTAAAAAATGTTATCTAGAAGCCTGTATAAATTGTATAGAAGATACCTTAAAAATAAAAGTGGAATCACAAACAAATAATGAACAAAAATATAGTAACAGTCAGATTTTAAATCTAAGAGTATCTACTTTAGAAACCCGATTGAATGATTTAGAACAAAGATTAATTACTCTAGAGAAGGGAAAAATGAAAGAAATAGAAACCCAAGAAAAAGCAGACACAGTACATTCGAGCAAACTAGAAGCAGAACTCATGAATTCAGAAAATAATATTACAACCTTTATATGTAATGAAGACAAAAAAATTTCTACTATAAAAGTCTTAGTAAAAATCAAAATACAAAACATAGAAATAGAAACGCTAGCATTAATAGATCCAGGATGTACTAGCTGTTTAATTAACAAGACAATAGTACCAGAACATTTAATTAAAACACTTGAAAGACCTATACTAGCCACTCAAATGGATGGCACTCAGAATATTAATCGTTATTACATAGAAAATGCGCAAATAAGTTTTTTAAATACTTGCAATCAATTTTACAATCCAGTTTATAAGGTAAACAGAATATTAGCTAGAGATCTAAATATAGGTTCAGACTTTGTTATAGGATTAAAATTTTGTATACAAAATAAGGGAGGATGTCTTCTAACACGAGACGGAATAATGTTATTTAAAGATCTAACATATACACCGGTTCAGACAAAAAAACTGCCTACAATACATAGAACTTTAAATAAAAAGAAAAATCTTCCAGAACCTTGCTGCGAAGATTGCCAAAATACACAATGTAGTAACCTGTCAAAAGAAAATTTAGAAGAAATAAAGAATTATACTCTACTTAATGTAGAAGGAGAAGAATATTTAGAACCTATAGAAAAGGAATATACATTAATTAGTATAGAAACTCAATTCTATAATTTCAGGAAAGGAATAGATAAAATAGGGATAATAAATGGCCCAAAAGATTTAGACAATATAATATCTATATTAGATAAAATGGAAATAATAGGAGAAAAACCATTAGCTCATTGGGATGCTAATGAATTAACGTGTAAATTAGATATTATAAACCCAGAATATACTATAAAAACAGCCCCTATAGAAGCAAATAATGAAGACACTAATGAATTTGATACACAGATAAAGGAACTTTTAAAGTTAGGAGTAATAAGACGATCCACATCTAGACATAGATCAGCAGCTTTTATGGTAAGAAATCATAGTGAGCAAGTAAGAGGAAAAGCTCGTATGGTAATAAATTACAAAAGACTAAATGATAATACCAGAACAGACGCATATAAGTTACCAGACAAAAATGAATTAATCAATAGAATCCAAAATAAAAAGATATATAGCAAATTTGACTGTAAATCCGGTTACTGGCAAGTAAAGATGCATCCAGAAAGCATCGAATGGACTGCATTCACATGTCCCGGAGGACATTTCGAATGGTTAGTCATGCCTTTCGGATTGAAGACAGCCCCACCAATTTTTCAACGAAAAATGGATAACATTTTCGGGGAATATAAGCATTTTATATTAGTCTATGTAGATGATATTTTAGTATTTAGTCAAAACATGCAAGAACATCTAGGACATTTACAAATAGTCTTTAGATTATTCGTTAAACATGGTATAATAGTAAGTAAAAAGAAGATGGAATTATGTAAAACTTATATTAATTTCTTAGGAATAACACTAGGAAATGGAAAGGTAAAATTACAACCACATATAGCAAAAAAGGTATTAGAAATGCCAGATAAACTAGAAAAAACAAAAGATTTACAAAAATTTCTAGGATTAGTAAATTATGCTAGAAATTTCATTCAAGATTTAGGAAAAATAGCTGGACCTTTATATGCCAAAACAGGTAGTAAAGGACAGAAAAATTTCAACATAGAAGATGTAAAATTAGTCCAAAAAATAAAAGAAAAAGTTAAAAGTATTCCAGATTTAAAAATACCATTAGAATCAGACTATTTAATTATTCAAACCGATGGAAGCGATTTAGGATGGGGAGCTATCCTAAAAGCTAGACCGAATAAATATAGTAATAAAAACGAAGAACAAATATGTGGTTACCAGAGCGGAGCTTACAAAGAAAAAGGAAATAAAAGCTCTATAGATTTAGAAGTATTGGCAATAATATATGGGCTAAATAGTTTTAAGTTATATATATTAAACAAAGAAGAAATTTTAGTCAGAACAGACTGTGAAGCTATAGTTAAATTTCACCAGAAAATAAATGATAAAACTAGCAGTAGGAGAAGATGGTTAAACTTTTTAGATACAATATCTATTTATAAAAATATTATTTTCGAACATATTAAGGGAAAAGAAAATGATTTAGCAGACCAACTAAGTCGACTACAGTTAGGAATAAATAAATAAAGCTGAGTTTTATTTATTTGTTTCAGCATGAGACCAACAGACCAGCCTCCTGCAGATAAGGGCAAAGGCATAAATACTTCATCAGACTCCTACCAACAGAGTGTATTAGGTAATTTAAATTTTAGACCAATAAACTCTATAGAGGCGATGGAAAGAATCCATTTTGGACCTTTCAATTTAGTTGCATATCCAGAAAGTAATATGTCATTTAGAATAAGACCAGATTATGTTTTAGACAAACCTCAAAAATGTTTAGTAGATAACCTATGGATTTCATATAATAAACAAAATCGTAACCATTTTATGGCTTCTATGAATTCGCTATGTCAATACATGGCAGAAAAAAGCAAGCCAAGGTTTAAATATTATGTAGTTATTCATGGTAAGACAAATGGTATTTTTCATACTTGGATAGAGGTATTAGAATCTATACAAGGTTTTAAGACTCCACTTTTTAAAGGTTTTAATGACTTTACCGAAGCCGCTAATCATGCTAGAGGATACCTAGGACCAAACTACTATATATCTCCTTCACTAAGACAAAACCCAGACCAAATACCCCAGTATAATGTACAGAAAGACACAGGAAAAATAATTTTCTGTGATCATTGTTCTTCCATGACTGAGAACTTCAAGAAACTCAACGCTCAGAAAGAAGCTCTCCTTATGGAAAATACAAGGCTTATCAAACAGGTACAAGTATTAGAAGCAAGACTCCAGATCAAAATAAAGACTGATGCTAGTACTCAGACACATAAACAGAGTTCTCCATCTCCTCAAAAAATGGATGAGACGGGTGTGCATTTCCCTCTAAATGCTCAGAAATCCACTGTACCGGATGTTGGTACAGCTAGTCCGGTTCAAACGGTAACCGGTAAAGACAAATCAAACCCGTTAAGGGCTGTCACTTTGCCAAAAAGTGAAGATGAAGATTGTTCTTCATCAAGACAAAGGAAGGAAAAATTAAGTAATAAGACTTCAAAAAGGATATTGATCTCCAGAAAAAAGAATGAAACCATAGAGACAATAATTAAACAAACTTTGGATAAATTCTTCAGCCAGCAGACTCAAGATAATTTTAACTGATGTTGTTGAAAGATTTGTAAATCCTTGTCTACATCTATTATCTCATTAAGCTCTTGGTTTTGTTCTCTGTTAGGTTGTCTCCTACATATTCTAGATAATATATTATTATTTCCTATCCTGTTTTCTGAGAAACTAGCTCTGTGTCTGTCTTGGTTTCTTTCGTCGGTTCCCCGTCTATTTGATAAAAGGTCCATTTTTGTGGTTGTGGTTTTCTTTTTACGATTTTGCGTTCGTGTACTGGGGTTAGCTCTATTCTTTTTAATTGGTTAACTAATTCGTCTATCTCAGAAGTAGTTCTTGGTTGTTCTTCTTGGGTTTGTTTACCTTTTATTAAAATATCTATCTTTTTATGTAATTCAGGTAGTTCTGGTTCCTTTGGTGTTGTAATTATTTCTTTATCTTTGATTAAACTATCTACTTTTTTATGCAAGTCTAATAATAGTTCTATTATTGTATTATTTTGTTTTAGTAAGACTTTATCTGTTATGCTTGAAGGGATATACCTGGATAATCCCTCTGGTTCACTATGATGTATTCTTGATAACCAGAGGGATTATCCAGGTATATCCCTTCAAGCATAACAGATAAAGTCTTACTAAAACAAAATAATACAATAATAGAACTATTATTAGACTTGCATAAAAAAGTAGATAGTTTAATCAAAGATAAAGAAATAATTACAACACCAAAGGAACCAGAACTACCTGAATTACATAAAAAGATAGATATTTTAATAAAAGGTAAACAAACCCAAGAAGAACAACCAAGAACTACTTCTGAGATAGACGAATTAGTTAACCAATTAAAAAGAATAGAGCTAACCCCAGTACACGAACGCAAAATCGTAAAAAGAAAACCACAACCACAAAAATGGACCTTTTATCAAATAGACGGGGAACCGACGAAAGAAACCAAGACAGACACAGAGCTAGTTTCTCAGAAAACAGGATAGGAAATAATAATATATTATCTAGAATATGTAGGAGACAACCTAACAGAGAACAAAACCAAGAGCTTAATGAGATAATAGATGTAGACAAGGATTTACAAATCTTTCAACAACATCAGTTAAAATTATCTTGAGTCTGCTGGCTGAAGAATTTATCCAAAGTTTGTTTAATTATTGTCTCTATGGTTTCATTCTTTTTTCTGGAGATCAATATCCTTTTTGAAGTCTTATTACTTAATTTTTCCTTCCTTTGTCTTGATGAAGAACAATCTTCATCTTCACTTTTTGGCAAAGTGACAGCCCTTAACGGGTTTGATTTGTCTTTACCGGTTACCGTTTGAACCGGACTAGCTGTACCAACATCCGGTACAGTGGATTTCTGAGCATTTAGAGGGAAATGCACACCCGTCTCATCCATTTTTTGAGGAGATGGAGAACTCTGTTTATGTGTCTGAGTACTAGCATCAGTCTTTATTTTGATCTGGAGTCTTGCTTCTAATACTTGTACCTGTTTGATAAGCCTTGTATTTTCCATAAGGAGAGCTTCTTTCTGAGCGTTGAGTTTCTTGAAGTTCTCAGTCATGGAAGAACAATGATCACAGAAAATTATTTTTCCTGTGTCTTTCTGTACATTATACTGGGGTATTTGGTCTGGGTTTTGTCTTAGTGAAGGAGATATATAGTAGTTTGGTCCTAGGTATCCTCTAGCATGATTAGCGGCTTCGGTAAAGTCATTAAAACCTTTAAAAAGTGGAGTCTTAAAACCTTGTATAGATTCTAATACCTCTATCCAAGTATGAAAAATACCATTTGTCTTACCATGAATAACTACATAATATTTAAACCTTGGCTTGCTTTTTTCTGCCATGTATTGACATAGCGAATTCATAGAAGCCATAAAATGGTTACGATTTTGTTTATTATATGAAATCCATAGGTTATCTACTAAACATTTTTGAGGTTTGTCTAAAACATAATCTGGTCTTATTCTAAATGACATATTACTTTCTGGATATGCAACTAAATTGAAAGGTCCAAAATGGATTCTTTCCATCGCCTCTATAGAGTTTATTGGTCTAAAATTTAAATTACCTAATACACTCTGTTGGTAGGAGTCTGATGAAGTATTTATGCCTTTGCCCTTATCTGCAGGAGGCTGGTCTGTTGGTCTCATGCTGAAACAAATAAATAAAACTCAGCTTTATTTATTTATTCCTAACTGTAGTCGACTTAGTTGGTCTGCTAAATCATTTTCTTTTCCCTTAATATGTTCGAAAATAATATTTTTATAAATAGATATTGTATCTAAAAAGTTTAACCATCTTCTCCTACTGCTAGTTTTATCATTTATTTTCTGGTGAAATTTAACTATAGCTTCACAGTCTGTTCTGACTAAAATTTCTTCTTTGTTTAATATATATAACTTAAAACTATTTAGCCCATATATTATTGCCAATACTTCTAAATCTATAGAGCTTTTATTTCCTTTTTCTTTGTAAGCTCCGCTCTGGTAACCACATATTTGTTCTTCGTTTTTATTACTATATTTATTCGGTCTAGCTTTTAGGATAGCTCCCCATCCTAAATCGCTTCCATCGGTTTGAATAATTAAATAGTCTGATTCTAATGGTATTTTTAAATCTGGAATACTTTTAACTTTTTCTTTTATTTTTTGGACTAATTTTACATCTTCTATGTTGAAATTTTTCTGTCCTTTACTACCTGTTTTGGCATATAAAGGTCCAGCTATTTTTCCTAAATCTTGAATGAAATTTCTAGCATAATTTACTAATCCTAGAAATTTTTGTAAATCTTTTGTTTTTTCTAGTTTATCTGGCATTTCTAATACCTTTTTTGCTATATGTGGTTGTAATTTTACCTTTCCATTTCCTAGTGTTATTCCTAAGAAATTAATATAAGTTTTACATAATTCCATCTTCTTTTTACTTACTATTATACCATGTTTAACGAATAATCTAAAGACTATTTGTAAATGTCCTAGATGTTCTTGCATGTTTTGACTAAATACTAAAATATCATCTACATAGACTAATATAAAATGCTTATATTCCCCGAAAATGTTATCCATTTTTCGTTGAAAAATTGGTGGGGCTGTCTTCAATCCGAAAGGCATGACTAACCATTCGAAATGTCCTCCGGGACATGTGAATGCAGTCCATTCGATGCTTTCTGGATGCATCTTTACTTGCCAGTAACCGGATTTACAGTCAAATTTGCTATATATCTTTTTATTTTGGATTCTATTGATTAATTCATTTTTGTCTGGTAACTTATATGCGTCTGTTCTGGTATTATCATTTAGTCTTTTGTAATTTATTACCATACGAGCTTTTCCTCTTACTTGCTCACTATGATTTCTTACCATAAAAGCTGCTGATCTATGTCTAGATGTGGATCGTCTTATTACTCCTAACTTTAAAAGTTCCTTTATCTGTGTATCAAATTCATTAGTGTCTTCATTATTTGCTTCTATAGGGGCTGTTTTTATAGTATATTCTGGGTTTATAATATCTAATTTACACGTTAATTCATTAGCATCCCAATGAGCTAATGGTTTTTCTCCTATTATTTCCATTTTATCTAATATAGATATTATATTGTCTAAATCTTTTGGGCCATTTATTATCCCTATTTTATCTATTCCTTTCCTGAAATTATAGAATTGAGTTTCTATACTAATTAATGTATATTCCTTTTCTATAGGTTCTAAATATTCTTCTCCTTCTACATTAAGTAGAGTATAATTCTTTATTTCTTCTAAATTTTCTTTTGACAGGTTACTACATTGTGTATTTTGGCAATCTTCGCAGCAAGGTTCTGGAAGATTTTTCTTTTTATTTAAAGTTCTATGTATTGTAGGCAGGTTTTTTGTCTGAACCGGTGTATATGTTAGATCTTTAAATAACATTATTCCGTCTCGTGTTAGAAGACATCCTCCCTTATTTTGTATACAAAATTTTAATCCTATAACAAAGTCTGAACCTATATTTAGATCTCTAGCTAATATTCTGTTTACCTTATAAACTGGATTGTAAAATTGATTGCAAGTATTTAAAAAACTTATTTGCGCATTTTCTATGTAATAACGATTAATATTCTGAGTGCCATCCATTTGAGTGGCTAGTATAGGTCTTTCAAGTGTTTTAATTAAATGTTCTGGTACTATTGTCTTGTTAATTAAACAGCTAGTACATCCTGGATCTATTAATGCTAGCGTTTCTATTTCTATGTTTTGTATTTTGATTTTTACTAAGACTTTTATAGTAGAAAATTTTTTGTCTTCATTACATATAAAGGTTGTAATATTATTTTCTGAATTCATGAGTTCTGCTTCTAGTTTGCTCGAATGTACTGTGTCTGCTTTTTCTTGGGTTTCTATTTCTTTCATTTTTCCCTTCTCTAGAGTAATTAATCTTTGTTCTAAATCATTCAATCGGGTTTCTAAAGTAGATACTCTTAGATTTAAAATCTGACTGTTACTATATTTTTGTTCATTATTTGTTTGTGATTCCACTTTTATTTTTAAGGTATCTTCTATACAATTTATACAGGCTTCTAGATAACATTTTTTACATTTTGCTCTATTATCTTTACTTGGGTACCAACTACATATGCGACACCTATTACTATCTAAACCCTTATTCCGTTGGAAATCATGTTCACATTCTTGTGTGACATTCATTAGATTATTTATTACTAGGTTATTTAAATCTAGATCATCTATCTCTTGGCCTAATTCATTAACTAAGTTGTCTTCCTCTAGTCTGAAGAAACAGATTTATTATCTTGATCAGTTATATCAATGCTAATTATGGAATATATACTTTCTGTATCTGACATGTATTCATCGACATTTAATAGTGTTTCTTGAAAATCTTCTATTAATTGAGAATTTCTTGTTCTATTATTATTTCTTTTGGGGCATACATTAGCCAAATGGTCTATGCTGCCACAAGTATAACATTCTAACTTATTTTTATAATTTCTATCATTTCTATATTTTCTAACATGTCTATCCCTATTTAACCAAGGTTTTTTAGCTTTTGATTTTCGTAAGAAATATTGTTTTCTACTATATGGTTTTTGTTTGTTTTGTTTCCTGTATTTCTTATATGGTTTTTGATCATAATTTTGGGTTGTGTATATAACTGATTTACAGAAATTCATTTCATTTCTCTTTAGTTGTTTTTGTATCTGTATATTTGTACATTTTTCTGTTAAGATATCCATTATATGTTGTGCTCTATGTCCTATTGTCCATTTAAAATTTGGGTTTGCTGCTACTCCATCCCTTTTATACCATCTGTCTTCTATTTCTCTTCCTAATGCTCCGGGTAATTTATTAAATAATTTTTTACCTAATTCTTCATTAAAAGTATTTCCACTTATGGTACAATAATAGAAATAATCTTGTAAGAATTTCTTTATGTATACCCAGTGAGAAATGCTTAATTGTTCTAACTTTATTAATGCGTCCTTTTGTAAAGCTATCAATCCACTATTTGGATCTTTTCCAGTTAATAACATATGCATTTTATTAGTAAAATTATAGGGATTTGGTCCCATACTTAATAGTATTTGGAAGTCATGTGGGCAATTTGTTTTAAAACTTTCCCACGTAGCTTTAGCTGATTCTCCTAAGAAAGTTTCTAAATATTTATACATTGTTTCTGTATCGGTTTCAGTATAATGTCTTAAGTAATCGGCTGCTACTATTCCTTTCCATAAATCTATCACTGTATCCCACATTTGGGGATCGTGTGCTGCAATATTTAAAATCTTACCTTTACTACCTCCTTCTTGGAGTTTAATAGGTTCTTCTATAGGCATTCGTTTTCCTGCTGGTTTTATATAGTTTTTTATTTCTGTGTCTGGGTTTACTCTTATTGCAGGTCTTCTAGGTACATTTCCTGTGCTATAATCTATTGGTTGTGGATTAGGATTCGTTTGTTGAAAAGGGCTAGCACTAGAGGAGCTGGCTGGTTCTAATTCAGCTAATTCTTTGTAACTAATATTTGAACTTAATACTGAAAATGTATCTTCTTCAAGATTATTTAGGAAGGGTTCGCTACTTCTATATCCTAAATTATCACAGCGTTTTACGCAAATTCTGAAATGTTCTTTACATTCGTTTAGTAACATATTGTCTTTTTGACATCCTTTACATTTAAAGGTTATGTCTTTATGTTCTTTTGCTAGATCTTCTGCCTTCTCTATTGCTATATCTACTTCATATCCTTCTTGTAAAACTTCTATATTCATAAATTCACTTTCTGTTCCTATATTACTCTCGGTTTCGTCGTCGTCTAGCATTCTTTTTGTCGTATAGTTATAATCTGTAAATCTTACCGAAGTTTCACCTTTACTTGTTGTATATAGTAAGTGTGAGTCTGGTGTGAAAGTCTTTGGTTTTGTAAATTTATTTAGATTCCATTCTAATCCTGCATATATTTCTGGATCGATTTTTATTAGTTTTATAAGACTTATGCCTTTATTACCCATTATTTCAACTACATCATTTACCTTTAATTTAAATTTTGTATTGCTACTTAAAGTTAATTTACCAATAAAACCTATGCACATTAATAAATTATTTCCACTATTCATTTCTTCGTATCCTTTAGTTTGAACTCCTATCTTAATATTTTTTCCAAATTCTTTTAAGTTCATTAAGAAATCTGGACTAATGTAAAATATTCCTCCATTATTTGTCATATCTACCTCTGTTAATCCTATGATCGATTTTTTAATATCTGACCATCGATCATCATATATAGTTATTAGTACTTTAGATCCCAGATTTTTTCTGGTTAATCCTTTAATGCCTATGACAATTAATCCCATATGCATTAAAATCATTTTATTATTTTTTATTTGTTTTAAGGAGTTGGTATTTACTAGGTCTAATATTTTAGAATCTTCTCCTAAGGCTGATATTTGCTCTTCTCTGTAATGTCTATATAACTGGTTGTCTGAAGAGAAATATCCTGTGTTGTATAATGTCTTTGGATTTAGTAATTTTAACTGATGTTGTTGAAAGATTTGTAAATCCTTGTCTACATCTATTATCTCATTAAGCTCTTGGTTTTGTTCTCTGTTAGGTTGTCTCCTACATATTCTAGATAATATATTATTATTTCCTATCCTGTTTTCTGAGAAACTAGCTCTGTGTCTGTCTTGGTTTCTTTCGTCGGTTCCCCGTCTATTTGATAAAAGGTCCATTTTTGTGGTTGTGGTTTTCTTTTTACGATTTTGCGTTCGTGTACTGGGGTTAGCTCTATTCTTTTTAATTGGTTAACTAATTCGTCTATCTCAGAAGTAGTTCTTGGTTGTTCTTCTTGGGTTTGTTTACCTTTTATTAAAATATCTATCTTTTTATGTAATTCAGGTAGTTCTGGTTCCTTTGGTGTTGTAATTATTTCTTTATCTTTGATTAAACTATCTACTTTTTTATGCAAGTCTAATAATAGTTCTATTATTGTATTATTTTGTTTTAGTAAGACTTTATCTGTTATGCTTGAAGGGATATACCTGGATAATCCCTCTGGTTCACTATGATGTATTCTTGATTTTTCTAGTGCTTTTAGATAATTTTTATCTTCTTCACTACTCATGAAAGCGAAATTTCTTCTAATCTGCTTGCTATTTCTTGCAAGTCTTTAATTTCCTTGGTTATATTTTCAACCTGTTCTATAAGTTTGACTATTAATTGTGTAGTTTTTACTTCTAATTCTTTAGGTTTTTCTATTAGCGTTTTTATTAGTTTTTCAATTTCTATTTTAGTAGGTATCTGTTCCAAGTTAAATTTATGGTTTAGAAATTGAATTTTTCTATCTATTTCTAATTCTTGAGATTTTAAATAGTCTAGGTTCTGTTCTATTTTTTCTAAGGTCTTTTTGCTTTTATTTTGAACTATTTCTACTTGTTCTAGAGTTCTTTGTAGACTTTTATCTTTTTCCTGCGTTTTTTCACTAGAGTTAATTAAAAGGTCTATTATAGTATTATATTGTTTATCTTCAGAATGAAGGATATGTTCTCCTTGGTTAAAATTACACCTTATCGTAGTATTATCTTTTAGTATTCTATATTTCTTTTCTGGCTGAAAACTAAGATCTAAATATTCCAAGCGTTTTAACGAAGCTATTTTGTTATCCTAAATGATTTAGATTAAGATATTTTTTGCTTAGCTTTGCCTGATATTTTAATCTATTATCGGTATAGGTTATATCTATTTCTACTTCTTGTATGTTTTTTATTAATCTAGATTTTTCGTGTATTAAAGCCTTTTTATAATAATTAATAGTTGTAGTAAGTAGATCGTCTGCTTTGTTGTAATTTTGAATATCTAACTCTAGGTTTCTTATTTCTTTATTTAATAATTCTAATCTTTCTTCAAGTTGTTTTAAAATTTTATTTAATTGATGTTTATAAATAAATTCTCTATAATATTGTCTTCGGATTTCTCTAATATGTTCGACGTATCTTATGGGCATTTACTATCCAAGTTGGTAAGCTCTATTTTTAATTCTTGTTTTAATCCAATTTATTATTCTAGTCTTATGTTCGAGGTCTCCTTTGCAAACTTGTATTTCTCGATGTATTTTTTCTACTAAGCTATAAGCTTTTTTAGATTTATTTATAGATGGTTTTGATATACAAATGTTTTTTAATTTTTTTAAACTGTCTTCCAATTTCTGTTTTTTATTTCTAATATGAAGTAATTTTTTATATTCTAAATGATAAAAATAGTATATACCTCTTATTTCCTGGAAAGATCTATGTTGTTTCATACAAAGGTTCTATTATCCTAACTGATAGTATTTTTTACTAATGCGTTCTCTAAGCCAATTTATTCTTTTAATATTATTTTCTAAATCTCTATCACAGCCTAGTATTTCCCAATTTAAGGCACTTATTAAATTATTACAAACTGGTCTAGTTGTATTATATAGACTATATAATGTATTAGTTCTTATTAAATTATTTCTAATTTTTTCGAAATTATTTTTTCTGGCTATAATACTTTGTCTTCTTCTAATTTCTCTATATAAATAAAAATAATCTAATCTTATATCCTTAAAAGATGAATGTTTTTTCATATAACAATTTGCGAATTTAGTGGGTTGTGTTCCCAAAAACTTCTCGCTCTGATACCAAATATAGAGGGCTACTTAGATAAAAATTGTTTTTCAATAAAAAGGTAAATATAATGTAAGAAAATCCTACTCAGTACTCCCTCTCTTCTATAGTTTCTCCTTATGTATGTTCTTTTAGCTTACGTTTTTCCCGATTTTTTACTTTTTTTTTTTTTTTTTTTTTAATCTCTCTCTTGTGTAAATACCAACTCCTTAAAACAAATAAAAAATAATAAAATGATTTTAATGCATATGGGATTAATTGTCATAGGCATTAAAGGATTAACCAGAAAAAATCTGGGATCTAAAGTACTAATAACTATATATGATGATCGATGGTCAGATATTAAAAAATCGATCATAGGATTAACAGAGGTAGATATGACAAATAATGGAGGAATATTTTACATTAGTCCAGATTTCTTAATGAACTTAAAAGAATTTGGAAAAAATATTAAGATAGGAGTTCAAACTAAAGGATACGAAGAAATGAATAGTGGAAATAATTTATTAATGTGCATAGGTTTTATTGGTAAATTAACTTTAAGTAGCAATACAAAATTTAAATTAAAGGTAAATGATGTAGTTGAAATAATGGGTAATAAAGGCATAAGTCTTATAAAACCAATAAAAATCGATCCAGAAATATATGCAGGATTAGAATGGAATCTAAATAAATTTACAAAACCAAAGACTTTCACACCAGACTCACACTTACTATATACAACAAGTAAAGGTGAAACTTCGGTAAGATTTACAGATTATAACTATACGACAAAAAGAATGCTAGACGACGACGAAACCGAGAGTAATATAGGAACAGAAAGTGAATTTATGAATATAGAAGTTTTACAAGAAGGATATGAAGTAGATATAGCAATAGAGAAGGCAGAAGATCTAGCAAAAGAACATAAAGACATAACCTTTAAATGTAAAGGATGTCAAAAAGACAATATGTTACTAAACGAATGTAAAGAACATTTCAGAATTTGCGTAAAACGCTGTGATAATTTAGGATATAGAAGTAGCGAACCCTTCCTAAATAATCTTGAAGAAGATACATTTTCAGTATTAAGTTCAAATATTAGTTACAAAGAATTAGCTGAATTAGAACCAGCCAGCTCCTCTAGTGCTAGCCCTTTTCAACAAACGAATCCTAATCCACAACCAATAGATTATAGCACAGGAAATGTACCTAGAAGACCTGCAATAAGAGTAAACCCAGACACAGAAATAAAAAACTATATAAAACCAGCAGGAAAACGAATGCCTATAGAAGAACCTATTAAACTCCAAGAAGGAGGTAGTAAAGGTAAGATTTTAAATATTGCAGCACACGATCCCCAAATGTGGGATACAGTGATAGATTTATGGAAAGGAATAGTAGTAGCCGATTACTTAAGACATTATACTGAAACCGATACAGAAACAATGTATAAATATTTAGAAACTTTCTTAGGAGAATCAGCTAAAGCTACGTGGGAAAGTTTTAAAACAAATTGCCCACATGACTTCCAAATACTATTAAGTATGGGACCAAATCCCTATAATTTTACTAATAAAATGCATATGTTATTAACTGGAAAAGATCCAAATAGTGGATTGATAGCTTTACAAAAGGACGCATTAATAAAGTTAGAACAATTAAGCATTTCTCACTGGGTATACATAAAGAAATTCTTACAAGATTATTTCTATTATTGTACCATAAGTGGAAATACTTTTAATGAAGAATTAGGTAAAAAATTATTTAATAAATTACCCGGAGCATTAGGAAGAGAAATAGAAGACAGATGGTATAAAAGGGATGGAGTAGCAGCAAACCCAAATTTTAAATGGACAATAGGACATAGAGCACAACATATAATGGATATCTTAACAGAAAAATGTACAAATATACAGATACAAAAACAACTAAAGAGAAATGAAATGAATTTCTGTAAATCAGTTATATACACAACCCAAAATTATGATCAAAAACCATATAAGAAATACAGGAAACAAAACCTTTTAATTAACTCTAGTGAAAAAACGCAGGAAAAAGATAAAAGTCTACAAAGAACTCTAGAACAAGTAGAAATAGTTCAAAATAAAAGCAAAAAGAGTTTATTGGTCTAAAATTTAAATTACCTAATACACTCTGTTGGTAGGAGTCTGATGAAGTATTTATGCCTTTGCCCTTATCTGCAGGAGGCTGGTCTGTTGGTCTCATGCTGAAACAAATAAATAAAACTTATAACTGATCAAGATAATAAATCTGTTTCTTCAGACTCAGAGGAAGACAACTTAGTTAATGAATTAGGCCAAGAGATAGATGATCTAGATTTGGTATCTTGTAGTATATGTTTTATTTAAAGTAGTACATATATATTTAATGATGCGTATATATGTGTATATATCTTCTATAAACGTATATATTTAATGTATAAATGTATATATGTTTTATAAATTAGTATATAACTATATATATATTGTAGTATATGTTTTATTTAAAGTAGTACATATATAATACATTGAATGGCGCGTATATATGTGTATATGTCTATATATCTTCTACAAATGTATATATTTATTGTATCCAAGTGTATATGTTTTACAAATTAGTATATAACTATATATATATACATATTGTAGTATATATATATGTATATTGTAGTATATATTTTATTTAACGTATGACATATATATATATATATATATATATATATATATATGTACCATTCAATATATATGTACTACTTTAAATAAAATATACTACCATATATATATACTACAATATATGTATATATATAGTCATATACTAATTTATAAAACATATACACATGTATACGTTAAATATATACGTCTATAGAAGATATATACAAATCTTTACGCACCATTCAATATATATGTACTGCTTTAAATAAATATACTACAATATATATATATACTACAATATATATATATATATATATATAGTTATATACTAATTTATAAAACATATACACATATATACGTTAAATATATACGTCTATAGAAGATATATACACATATATACGCACCATTCAATATATATGTACTACTTTAAATAAAATATACTACCATATATATATACTACAATATATATATATATATATATATATATATATATATATATATATATATATATATATATATATAGTCATATACTAATTTATAAAACATATACGCATGTATACGTTAAATATATACGTCTATAGAAGATATAGACACATATATACGCACCATTCAATATATATGTACTACTTTAAATAAAACATACTACAATATATATATATATATATATATATATATATATATATATACTACAATATATATATATATAGTTATATACTAATTTATAAAACATATACACATGTATATGTTAAATATATACATCTATAGAAGATATATACACATATATACTTACCATTTAATAAATACGTACTACTTTAAATAAAATATACTATAATATATACCCACACTATATATATAGTTATATACTAATTTATAAAACATATACACATGTATACGTTGGTAAAAATGCACCCAAATAGTATAGAATGAACAACATTCACCTGTCCAGAAGGACATTATGAGTGGCTTGTTATGCCGTTTGGACTATAGAAGATATATACACATGTATACGTACCATTAAATATATACGTACTACTTTAAATAAAATATACTATAATATATACACACACTATATATATAGTTATATACTAATTTATAAAACATATACACATGTATACGTTAAATATATACTACTTTAGAAGATATATACACATATACGTACCATTCAATACATGTACTATTTTAAATAAAATATACTACAATATATACACACACTATATATATAGTTATATGCTAATTTATAAAACATATACACATGTATACGTTAAATATATACGTCTGTAGAAGATATATACACATATATACGTACCATTCAATATATATGTACTACTTCAAATAAAACATATACTAAAATATATATACTACAATATATATTATATCTATAGTTATTTATTAATTTATAAAACATATACACATGTATACGTTAAATATATACGATTATAGAAGATATATATACACATATATAAATTAATAATACTTGATGGTAAATTAATAATATATTAAAACTAAGTTTTAATTAAATCCAATTTATTTTTTAAAAGCTTAACCGGGCCGGTTAACCGGCGGGTTTGGACTGATTTTGGTCCGGGCCGGGTTAACCGGCCCAAAACAAAAAATAACCTAGCCCGGGATCCGGTACCTTACAGCCCGTGGGCTGACCGGCAGGGTCATACCGAACCGGGTTTGCTTAGCGAGCCGGGTCGGGACGGGTCAGCCCGACCCGTTTGACAGGCTTACGGCACAAACCAAACAATCACTAAAAGATAATACCAGGATAACTTATCCCAGGACAACTAATCCCAGCATAACTAATCCCGGTATAACTTGTTTTGAAACTAAACGACCTCTAAAAGTAATATCAAAACAATACAATTAAACTTAAATTTTACACACAAAAATTTTTCAAAAGCCGATCGAGATTCATCTACAAACTAATAGAGATATTACGATAAGACAATTAAACTTAACTTTTACCTAAAAAAAATTTTCAAAGCCAACCGACATTTATCTCCGACCTGTAAACTATAAAAAAAATATAATAATGATTATAAAACTTCGATTTTGATCCAACTAATTCTTATTTGAGCGGAAATTTTGACCCTAAAGAATGATTTTGAATGAAAACAAAGAAGATATATATACACACACATGCTGAATTCTATTATGCTCACGAAGAAGTTGAGGGTTAGAAAATCAAGCATCCACCAATCTAGACATGCAATCGAATCAAGTTAGATGAGCATCAATCATATTCCCCCAATAGCCAAACCGATTTGTTTTCTAGTTTAATGTACATCTCAATATTTATAGAAGTATTTTCTTAATAGAGTCCTATTTTAGGAGTATTTTTCTAATTGAACAGTAGAAAAGAAAATATTAATTAATCTTCCTACCATATATTTTAGGAGTCCCATATATTTTAGGAAATCTAGTAGAAAGAAAAACATTAATTAATTTTCCCAACATATATTTTAGCAAGCCTAGTTAATATAATAAAAAATAATTAAATAATAAATTAAAAAATAGTGAAAAGACAGTTTTGTCTAAAGAAGAGTCTTTTAACGAAGGGTAAAAAGTTTAAAATCACTATTGTAAGGGTTTCACATTTTTAATATATTATAAATTATAGATATAAATATAGATTATAAATATAGATATAAATAAATTATAAATATAAATATAAATTTATAATTACTTATTTTAAATTTTTAATTATTTAAGTTAAAAATATATTTTTTTAATCCTATGAAACGGACTCTTAGAGCAAAGAGAAAACAAAAAGAGTGGAAAATCACTAGTGATACCGGGTCCATATAATTTACGTGTCATTTCCGCCGGTCAGCAGCTAATCTTTTTCTCGGATTATCTGTACGAATGATATATACATTTCTTGACCCGACCCGTTGTTTGTCCCCATTAGGCCATTGAATTCCACCCATTATCATTACACTAATTTTTGGCATTAGGTTTACCCCAATATTATATCGACACTTGTGCAGACAAAAAGCAGCCATTGATGTGCTTTCATTAGAACGACTGGTCATAGGCATCATTTACATCTCAAAATTGGGCTTTGACTGATCATTTACAGAGTTTCATCTTTCTCAACAACGAGCTCATAAAATTCCATAGGGTTTTTGGTTCTTGAAGTAAAGATTGTGACTTTGAATGATTGGGTTGGTGGGGTTTTGAGTTTGTTACATTATGGAAAGCAGCAGAGCAGGACAACTCATTGGGAAGGATATTCATGGTTTCCGCACTCTACAAGGTATTATCTGTTACATTGGTTTTGCTAGTTTTATGCAAAAAAGAAAGGCATGGCTGTGTGTTGCAAAATGAATTTGCAACAGGTGAAAATGCAATGGAACAGCGAAGACTAAAGGAAAAACTAGAAGAAAATTACTTGTAGGCTAAGAAAAAGAGAAGTTAAATTAAGCTAAAAGAATTTTTCATTCATGTCCTTTCCTGAAACATTTAGTACTATTAATAGGCCTTGACCAAGCACCATCTCTGACACATAGTACTAATTACAACTGAGCCACTTAGGGATTAAAAAGAAATACATAACAAACCAAGAGTACTAAACTGTAAACTTCCTTTCTACTTCTAACTAACTCCTTCTTCAGCCGTTGAGAATTGCAACATTTCTCCCTCCATAAAATTTTCCTTGTCCTCAAGGAAAAAATGTTGGAAACCTTGTTTTCATTCTGGCAAAATCTTCCCAGGTTGCTTGTTCTGGTAGCATATCCTTCCATTGAATCAGGAGCTGAGATACTGCCTTGTTGCCTCTCTTTATCATCCTCCTTTCCAGTATCTTAGCAGGCTCACTACAGTAAGGGATAGCAATATCCAGGAGGGTGGTTGATAGAGTCAGGGATCACATAGCAAGGTTTAAGCTGGGAAACATGGAATGTAGAATGTATTGCCACCTGTTCAGGCAGTGACAATTTGTAAGCAACTTTTCCCACCTTCTGTAGCACCTGATATGGCCCATAATACTTTGCCGAGAGTTTGTTGAAAGCCTGGTTAGACAAGGAAACCTGTCTATAAGGTTGAATTTTTAGATACACCCAATCACCTTCTTGAAACTGCCTGTCACTCCTGTGCTTGTTGGCCATATCAGTCATTCTCTGTTGTGCTCTAGCAAGATAAAACCTCAACAACTGGATTTTGAACTCCCTAGTGATCAACCTCCTATCCACTTCTTCATCTACAGCTTCACCGGGCATATAAGGTAAGTGTAGAGGGGGTTGTTGCCCATATAGAGCCTCATGTGGACTAGTCTGGATAGCTGAATGGAAGGTGGTATTGTACCACCATTCTGCCAGAGGTAAGTACATATTCCAATCCTTTTGGCTATCAGCACAAAAACACCTCAGGTAAGTCTCAAGAGTCCTATTAACCACTTCTGTTTGTCCATCAGATTGAGGGTGGTATGCTGATGAAGTACTCAATTCAACACCTTGTATAGTGAACAATTCTTGCCAGAACCTGCTGAGAAAAATAGGATCTCTATCACTTACCACATTTTCAGGCATGTCGTGTAGCTTAAACACCTGATCCATGAACAACTGGGCCACTGTTGAAGCTGTGTAGGGGTGAGTTAATGCTAGAAAATGAGCATATTTTGTCATTCTATCTACTACCACCAGAATGGTAGTCTTTCCTTGTGACTTAGGCAAACCTTCAACAAAATCCATACTTATGCTGGACCAGGCTATATAGGGAATTTGCAAGGGTTGTAATAGCCCTGGAAGAGCTGCATTATCACTTTTACTCCTCTGACAGGTTGCACATTTCCTGATATAGACCACCACATCTTCTTTGAGACTCTTCCAGTAAAACAACCCTGCTAGCTTTCTATAAGTGTTATCCATTCCAGAGTGGCCCCCCATAGTTGAATCATGCCAGACTTTAATCAAGTCTTGTCTCAGCTGAGCGTCACTTCCTACCCTTAGTTTACCATGCTTCCTTAATTGTTGCTGAATGTAGGAGTACCCCTTGTATTGTCCAATGTGATTTTGTACTTTCTCAATCAAAGCAGCCAATTCTTTATCTTTACTCCAGCTCTCTTGGATCCTATGGAATAAAGTAGCATCAACAGGTGTTAGAGCCAGCAAGAATACCTCAGTCATAGGCAGTCTTGACAAGGCATCAGCTGCCTTGTTCTCTCTTCCTTTCTTGTACTCAATCTCAAAATCATATTGCATGAGCTTTGCCACCCATTTCATTTGAAGGCCAGTGTGCAGCTTCTGATCCAAAAGGTATTTGAGAGCCCTTTGATCAGTTCTCACCACAAAGGACCTACCCATGAGATACTGTGACCATTTGGTAATAGCCATGACTAGAGCTAAGAGCTCCTTGTCATATACTGAGAGAGTCAAATGTTTCCCTGATAACCCTTTACTGATGAAAGCTATTGGGTGGCCCTCTTGCATTAATACAGCACCCACCCCCAAGTCACATGCATCTATCTCCACAATAAACTGCAGAGAACTAACAGGCATTGCTAAAACTGAAGCAGAAGTGAGGGCCAATTTAAGGTCTTCAAAAGCCTTGGTAGCTTTGCATGTCCATTGGAACCCATCTTTTTTGAGCAAATCAGTTAAAGGCTTGCTTATAATTCCATAGTGTCTGATAAACCTTCTATAATAACCAGCTAGGCCTAAAAAACCCCTCAATTCTTTGATGCTCTTGGGAGTTGGCCATTGCTGCACCACCACTATCTTCTTAGGGTCAGTTTCCACTCCATCAGCTGAGATAAAATTGCCTAAGTACTCTATCTTGCTAGCTCCAAAAATACACTTGTTCTTTCTGGCTACCATGTTATGTTGCAGTAACAACTCAAAGGTAATTCTTAAGTGTCTCAAATGATCTTCCAGGCTGCTGCTGAACACTAATATGTCATCAAAAAATACCAAGATAAACTTCCTAAGGTGATCCTTAAAGATATGGTTCATCAAGCTTTGAAAACTAGAGGGGGCATTTGTGAGTCCAAAGGGCATCACTAGATACTCATAGTGACCAGAATGGGTTTTGAATGCAGTCTTGGGTACATCATCACTGGCCATCCTTATTTGATGATAACCTGACCTTAGGTCAATTTTAGAATATATGCTAGACCCTCCAAGCTCTTCTAACAACTCTTCAATGATAGGGATTGGAAATTTATCCTTCACGGTAGCCTTGTTTAACACATAATCTCCATGACCCATCTTTCTTCCCCACCAAGACTACAGGAGATACATATGGGCTATAGCTTGCTTGAACAATTCCTTGGTCCAATAATTCTTGCATTAGCTTCTCAATTATGTCCTTCTGCTTGGAAGAATACCTGTAGGGCCTGAGATTCACTGGATGACTGTTGTTTACCAAGGGAATTTTGTGATCAAAAGATCCCCTGGTAGGTGGTAATCCTTTTGGATCAGCAAAAAGTTGGTTATACTCCCTAATCAACTTCACTATCTCTACTGGTGTCTCACTGTCATTCACCACTTCCTCAATCTTGGGTGAGACCTTTGTCATGAATAACTGAGCTCCATTATCAACAAATTTGTCCAATTTCTTGGACTCAACTGTCTTGGTCTTTTTCTTGATACTTGTCAAAGTGCATTCCCTGCCTTGATATTGGAACTTCATAGTAAGAGTCTGAAAGTTCATGAACAAGTCACCTAGGGGTTTGAGCCATTGCACCCCCAAAATGATGTCATATGAACCTAAGGGAATGAGAAGGAAGTTGTCCTCAAAAGAGGTACCCCCCATCAGCCAGTTAAACCTCTTACATGCCTCCACCGTTTGCCTAATCCCTCCATCAGCCACATTGATCAGCTGTGGGCTAACAGTCTGACTTACAATGCCCCATTTCTTAACTAACTCTTCTTCCATGAAATTGTGTGTGCTACCTGGATCAATGAGGATGTTAAGTGGACCATGATCACAATAACCTATCACCCTCATGGTTTGGTAACCAGTTACTCCTTGGAGAGCTTGCAAGGATATTTCACAAACCTCCTTTTCTGCTTCTAATTCCTCCCCTGGTTCAGGTTCTGGGTCCTTGCAATCATCCACCACCACTACCTCATAATCTTCATCTACCTCCAATAGATGGAGCCTGTTGGATGCCACACAATTGTGACCAGGTACAAACTTTTCATCACAGAAAAAGCATTAGCCCTTCTGCCTCTTCTCACTTATTTCAGCCTGAGTCAACCTCCTACTTCTCTCTCTATTGAAACTGACTGGTTCCTTCTTTGACCCCATAATTCTGGCTGGAGCAGCACTATAACCAGCCTTTTGAAATGAACCCCCACCGCTAGTCATGTGATTCCTTGATACTCTCACCTGTGCTTGCAACTGGGATTCAATGTTTCTAGCCAACTGATATGCCTGAGGTAGTGTGAATGGCCTATGACTCTTCACAGCAAACCCAATCTCTGGTTTCAAACCAGTGATGATTCAGGCAAAATAGTCTAGCCATAATCCTATCGAATTCTTTCATATATTCCTTCACAGTACCATGCTGCTTTACCAACTTAAACTCTGCCATGTGATCCTCGTATTCACCCCCAAATCTGTCCATTAACGCATATATATACTCCTCCCAGGTTGGAAATGGAAGGTGTAGCCTACTCTTAAGATAAGACAGGTGCCATTCTATGGCTATGTCATCAAAATGCAGAGCAGCTACTCGAACCTTCTGCACTATAGGGGTGTCATCATATGCAAAGAACTGGTCGGCCTTATACATCCAGGTTCGAAGGTTAGTACCATCAAAGTGAGGGAACTCTACCTTAGTTAGACGAGTCATGGGTCCATTATGGTGGCTAGATGAAGGTAGATTTGTAGCATGATGAAATCCTCCTCCTCCTTGACCTGTGGAAGGTATTTGGCCTGCGGTAGTGAAAAATGGTTGACCTCTGCTGTAACCTTGTTGTTGGTAGTGTTCACCTGCTGGAGTTTGGAATTGTTGGGAATTTTGAGCACCATACTGATAGCCAGCTGGAGATTGAAATCCTGGTGGATTCCCCGTAGAGATAGAGGTAGCCCATATCATGGGGTTGCCAGAGGGAGTGTAGATCTCGGCTCCCTCACTGATAGCATTCCCTTTACCTCGATCTCCCTTTTGGATCGCGTTTATGGACTCGCGCAAGCTGTTAATGGCCTTCTCGTGTTGTTCCTCAATTTGATTCTGCCTTAGGGAAAAATTGGCCATCTCCATCGTCATTCGATCGAACATCTCTTTAATCTCCTTCATCTCGTTGGACATGATTCCCACAGAGCTCAGGATAGTGCTTTGATACCAAATGTTGCAAAATGAATTTGCAACAGGTGAGAATGCAATGGAACAATGAAGACTAAAGGAAAAACTAGAAGAAAATTACTTGTAGGCTAAGAAAAAGAGAAGTTAAATTAAGCTAAAGGAATTTTTCATTCATGTCCTTTCCTGAAACATTTAGTACTATTAATAGGCCTTGGCCAAACACCATCTCTGACACATAGTACTAATTACAACTGAGCCATTTAGGGATTAAAAAGAAATACATAACAAACCAAGAGGACTAAACTGTAAACTCCCTTTCTACTTCTAACTAACTCCTTCTTCAGCCGTTGAGAATTGCAACACTGTGTACTTGTGACACAAGAGCAATTCACTTCAATTTAGGGGGCTAACTTTGAATTATGTACCGGAAAGACTTAAAGCTAAGGGTAATCCCTGGGATTAGGGCATATAAAGTTTGGAATATTATCACAACAACAACTAAGTGTCAATCCAAAACAAAGTTAAGACACAGTAATTTTACCTTTTATATCACTAATTTTCATACACAATATTTATAATATTACTCCGCCTATGTTCCCAGAGCATAGTCAGTCCCTATTCCAGGTAAAGGGAGGTTGTGGTAGGTTGACCATCATGTATCTAAGCGCTAGCACCACGAACAGAAAAGGCATTTTCCAAAGTCAAGAAATTTGGTTTCCTGGTGTTCATTACAATGGTTAATATTTGTAATTCACAGTTCTTCAATCTATCGCATAAAAAAATGACACTTAAAGAACTAAACTTGTAGCTAAGTGATGTTTCTGCTGTTCCTTGTTTTAGTTGCGTGAAAATCTCTCTGCTATGTGATCATCCTCTTAGGGGTCGTTTGGTAGAGTGTATAAGAATAATGCTGAATATGGTGTATTAGTTATGCTTGCATTATTAATGCTGGTGTTAGTTATGCTTGCATTAGTTATGTTGGCATTATTTTTTATACATTGTTTGGTTTGATATATTAGAAATAATGTCTTCTATAATTTTTATAAAAAACTCTTTACTTACAAAAATACCCTTGGCACTTTTTAGTTTTTTACACTTTCCGACAAAAACATGGAGCTTTTCTCAGTGAACTTTCCGACAATCTTTGCGGATCAATTACTTCCCCTGCCGTCAGTTGCTATCAAAGGCTTCTTCTTTCTTTCAACCTCCATTTTCTACCAACAGTAATTCACAACATGGCAGGGGTTTCAGCATATGGCAGAAATTCCAATAGAAATAGTAGTACATTCACAAAATCCTCATGTAATTCTTCTATCAACTCCTGGCATGGGTCACTTAATCCCTCTCGTCGATCATGATTTTGATGCCGGTAATATCAAAGAGGCTGCCTTAATGTTGCATTTTTACCTCAAGAAACGGAGAAATTCTGAGTCCATAGAAGGGCAAGGTTGTCATTAACCAAGTTAATGCATGTGTTGGAACCCTTTGTATTACTAATAATACATAGAAAATGATGGTATTACTAACGCATACCTCAATACACTATAGAGTGGCATTAGTGATACATAGGGTGAAAAATATACCAAACAAGGTACTACTAATACACATTAAACTAATGCATGCATTTACTTTTCCAATACACTCTACCAAACGACCCCTTAATGTATATGAAAGTACAAGATCAGTTCTTAGCAAAGGAACAAGGAGCTCATTGATTTTGACTAAATCATGGTATGAGGTTGAACTCTGAGGATGAACGGAGGAAGAAGACTTGAGTAACTTGGTGGGCTGTTTTTTTTTTTTTGTAAATAAAGTAATAAATTTTATTAGAAAAGGGCAAAAGCTTTCCCGTAGACAAGAAGTATACCAAAAGTAGAAAACCTTACAAGATGAAATGGTTTTCTACAAATAACACCACTCATCTATAAATGTTGGAATCCTATGGATGCACCAAAAAGAAATAAAGGAAAAATAGGCTATAAGTGTTCAGACTCTTTCTCTACTCCTTCAAAAGCTCCTCTATTCCTCTTTCCCATATGATCCACGTACGTGCTAGAGGAGCAACATCCCATGCCCTACATCTTCTCTTCCTTACATTGTTTCTTTCACAGTGCTCAACATCACCAACTCAAGTCCGAACCATCTCAGAATTTCCCACCATAAATAAGAAGCTATCCGACAATGTAGAAGAGGGTGATTCACATCTTCCCTGATTCTTTGCACGTGAAGCACCAACTGACACAAGTTATCTTTTTCTTTCTCTGCCATCAAGATCACTCCCCTCGTAGCTAGCCAAGTGAAAAACATACCTTTCTCGGTACCCTAGGGATCCATGCGAATAAATGAGGAAAATCACTCTCTTCCCTAGTTAGAAGTTTCTAATAATATGACTTCACTGAAAAGACACCATGCCACCTCCGCCATCCATCTCATACGTCATGGCTATCCATAGCAGCTTTTTGTTGGTGAAGCAAATCAAGTAAATTCTGGAATTCTTCAAACTCCCAGTCTTACAAATTTTGCCTAAACCTCAAATCGCCAAGCAACTCTCCCCCTTGTGTTCTTCATATCATAATATGACTTCACTGAAAAGACACCATGCCACCTCCGCCATCCATCTCATACATCATGGTTATCCATAGTAGCTTTTTGTTGGTGAAGCAAATCAAGTAAATTCTGGAATTCTTCAAACTCTCAGTCTTGCAAATTTTGCCTAAACCTCAAATCGCCAAGCAACTCTCCCCCATATGTACTTCATAACCTTTGACTCAACATCTTTTTTGGAAAGAAAATATTAAACATGTTAGGAAATGTAATTCTCCAAATGTTATTCCAACACCAACTATTCTCCCAAAAACTCACCCTACTTCCATCATCCACCCTAAAATCTATGTTCTCATTGAACTCTTCCCACTCCTTTAAAATATTTCTCCATAAGCCACACCCATATGGAAATGAAATGTTTTTAGTCTTCCACCCCTTTCCAAAATTCCATACTTCTCTGCAATCACTCCTCTCCACAAAGCATTCATCTCCACGTCGTATCTCCGTAACCACTTTCCCGAAAGCACCTTGTTAAAGACCATAAGATCTTTAACCGCAGACCCACCCCAACAATTTGGTGTAGTGACATTCGCCCAATTCGCTAAGTGAAACTTTCTTTCCCAGCTTGAGTTATCCCACAAAAAATCTCTCTGATGTTTTTCTAACTTTCCTATAACACTTACTGGGGCATGTAACAAAGACATGAAATATGTGAATGCTCGACAACATACTCTTAATTAACACTTCCTTCCCCCATTTAGATAAATATCTTTTTTGCCTACCTACAAGTCTCTATTCTACCCTTTCTACCACAAGGTTCCAAGAGGCCAGATCCTTATTAGCGTCTGCTAGAGGTAAACCAAGATAAGTAGTAGGAAGAACCCCATCTTGCAATTCAACACTTGTGCTAAAACCTCAATATTTTCCACCTCACCTACTGGGATGTTCTCACATTTTCTGAGATTGATTTTTAAACCTGACACCACCTGGAACCATGTCAACACTTGCCTCAAGAACTCCAACTGAGCTCTATCCGCATCACAAAACACTCAAGTATCATCAGCAGGAGATGTGACACTCTCACATTGCATTGCCTGCTTATCTATGCAGAAAACCCTCTCAAATAACCTCCTATCACAATTCTATCCATTTTCGTCAAAGCTTCCATCACTAATGAACACTATAGGGGACAAAAGATCTCCTGTCTTACTCAACTTGAACTATCAAAGAAGCCACACGGATTTCTGAGCTGTTTAAAATATATCAACATGATAAATTATCTTGGACAAAGAAGTATTGTGGAGAGGTGATTAGACAGGACATGACGCATCTTTAGGTTACCGATGACATGATCTTAGATAGGAAGATGTGGAGGACGCGTATTATAGCAGAAAGTTAGTTGGGTAGGAGTCTTGTAGGTTGTAGGTGTTTGTTGTGTACTAGTCCCACTAGTTATATCTATCATATGTTGTTGTTTATTGTGTTTTGGTTATGGAGTATTTGTGGTTGATTATTGTTTCTTTCTAGTAGACTTGGCAATGTTCCCATGTTAGTTGCTTTTTGTAGTTAGTTGCTTTATGTTCGTCACTGTTTCCCTATGCTTTGTAGTGGGATTTGCTATACTTGAGCCTCTGGTCTTTTGAAAACAGCCTCTCTACCTTCCCAAGGTAGTGGTAAGGTCTGTTTGCACTTTACCCTCGCGACACCTCACTTGTGGGATTTCACTGGGTATGTTGTTGATAAATTATCCTGAATATCAATTTTATCAACCATTTTTTGGAAAACGGTGGTGTCGGGACCATCTTGTGCATACCTCGACTGTTTCTCTAGGCACATGTTACCTTCCACCAATGCCTGGATAACTCTTTCCATTAAGTCTTAGCCAATGTCACTTTTTCCCGCTGTAGGGATATGAACTCCAATCTCCCATGACTGTCATTTCCTTGACCGATAGGCCAAGCTCTTGGGTTCTTCATTGACCAGAAAATGACAAGTGCATGACAATGACAAATGTTTTACTGTGATTTTTTTTGAGAAGGTAACATTTTTTGCATAACTATTTGCTGCGTAAAAACTGCAGTCGTTCATACTTACAATGGAATAAAGGAAGATGCACTAAGCTATAACCTACTTACAAAGATCCTATAACATCAATAAAAGATTCTACATCTTCCATATATTCATGTTTACACCAAAAATAGAAAAGGACAAGACACTTCATCTTCAGTTTCTGGGTAGAGCTATAATTGTCTTCAAAACACCTTTGATTTCTTTTTCCAAACTGTCCACCAAATGCAAGCAGGGACAATCTTCCATCTTTCTTTATGTTCTGATTGCGTGCTATATTTGTTCCAGCATTCCAGCTCTTCAACTGTATCTCTTGGCATGACCCACATGATTCCTTTTATTTTACTATGATTTTCATAAATTCAAACAATTTCCTTTTATTAAGTTAGACACGAAGATAATGATGCTTTGCACGACTATTTAAAAAAATATTGGTTTGCACAAGAGCTGGCCTGTGACTTATAGTAATTGATTTGTGACAAGCCTGGAAACTGTGTATCAAAAAGAAAAAGAGAAAATTACTTTATTACTGTAAGATCCATATCCACAGTTGAGGATAGTGAGCAAGGTCATTGTGTAACGGATAACACTGCAATAATTTATCTTTTGGAAAGTGTATAGGACAGTTAATGTGTCTCCACGTTCGAGACGCAAGGGCCGTAGGATACACGTAATATGCTAAAAGCACTTCTTATTTATCTCTATTTTGATTTTAACATCATTTTTTCTTTTTGACAAATTGGATTTATCTTGACTTCTAAAATAATTATCTTGTGGAGGGATTGGCTGAATGTATCATGTATGTTCATCCAAATTTTTCTTTTTATCTAATCATTTGGTCAAGTTCCACAGATCAAACTAACAAGGCCTATCCTGGTTGAAATACCCAGAAATCAGAATAAAGTAAATTTGCTTCCTTGGCCACTTTGGTGAATGAAGTATCAACACGTGTGGAAGTGTTTCTACAAATTATTAATTAAATAAGAGTGAAGCTAGAACCTTTTTTTTTCCTTTGATAGTTAGGAAGTCAGATCATCATGGAAACAAAACATGAGCTCCTGAATTCCTGAAAAGTGAGCGAAATGATGCCCCAAAAAGGTCCCCTGATCTTACAATGATTAAATGGTTGTACAAACTCATGGTGTAGAGGCACATCAGTGCTATGTTCAGATCAGAATTGACCTCTGACCCTTCCCTCGATTGCTTGTATTTTTGCTTTTGATTGATTCTTTTTTGAATCATCCTTTCTGATTAAAAGTGATATTCTCTATTGCTTGGACAGATTTGGATATTCCCAGTATAATGGAAGAAGCAAAGATGAGGTGGCTCCGACCAAATGAAATCCATGCGATATTGTGCAATTACAAGTACTTCAACATCTTTGTCAAGCCTGTAAACTTGCCAACAAGTAATGCCTCTCTAAGCATGAATGCACTGTTATGGTCTCTGTCTTGCAATTTTCTCTTTTTGTTTTGTGCATATGAATGTAATATGCAAGAAAGTGGAACATGACATCAGTACATGAAGTCTTACCCAGCACTAAATTAGTGCTTAGGATTGCTTGTGAATTATAATAGGTTAATGAAAAACATTTACATATCAAAAAATGGTGTCATCAAGCTGAACTTCTAGGACATGATAGATTCTATTGGTTTGTGTAATATTCTCTTGTATCGCTACAACAGGTGGCACAATCGTGTTGTTTGATCGTAAGATGCTGAGGAATTTTCGCAAAGACGGTCATAACTGGAAGAAGAAAAAGGATGGGAAAACTGTAAAAGAAGCTCATGAACACTTAAAAGTGAGTGTCAAATGATCCAGAGTGTGTCCATATTTTCCACTATTGTTTGCTACCTTGCTTGTTATTTATCCAATGGACAGGTGCTCCCAATTGAGGTGCTGTTATAATTCTGCTTTTTTGCTTTTTAGGTTATAGTTGCTGATTGAAGTCTCTTTGCCTTCATTTTTTGGATAAGTACAATTGATGTAAATTGAACTCCTGATTTTAAGATAATAAGAGAACTCCTTCTGACTTTATATATACGGCTTAATTCGGGAAATCCTGTACACCACTTGCTTTTGCTAAATGTTCCTATGAATTTACTACGTAAATTGAACTCCTGAATTAAGATAATAAAAAAACCTCTTTCCACTTTATCTATACAGATTAATTGTAGAAATCCTGTACACCACTTACTTTTGGTGAATGTTCTCATGAATTTACTTATTCTCAGCTCTACTTTTGCTTTTCTTGGACTGTACAGCTCTATTTTTGCCTCTTTTGGTCTGTACATCTCTACTTTTGCCTCTCTACCCCCACAAAGGTAAGGGTAAGGTCTGTGTACATCCTACCCTCCCCACCCACTTATGGGATTACACTGGGTATATAGTTGTTGTACAGCTCTACTTTTGTTGCCATCAGTTTGTTCCCCATGTAAAGGTTTGCAACCTTTGTCGATACAGCTCCCTTAGACTTATTGATAAAAATTGGAGCCTATCACATGCTATGGACAAGTGTTTAGTGGCATAAGATAAGGGAGGTAGGATGTTTGTATAGGCAAATATTCTGTGTAAGACCTCTTGTTGTCATTTGGATTTGGATTCAAGATGCTGACTTGCTGAGTCTGATTAATGCATGTAACGGAAGTTATTGAAGGCTTTGAAATACAGGCTCAAGCATAATCGATGAGAGACAATGTAAATATATGAACATTTGAATCATATTCTCTCCTATAATGCATCCATCACCTTTGACAGGTGAGCTTACTGTCACACTAAAACACAGTATCTGAGAGAACTTCTAATTGCACAGTACTTAATTGTGCGACAAGTTTGTCAGTGGTCTGTCAATTATTCATCTACTGCAGCTGCATGGCACTAGCTGCTGAGAAAGCACAAAGAATAAACACATCTAGCTGCTGAAATATCTGGAGCTCAGCTCATTCAGGAACAAGCTAGAATGGCCATGATCGATATTGTTGGAGCTAATTATGCATAAAGGATTAACCAAAGCTCAATATCACAATAACCAAACAATTTCTTTGCCAAAAGACTCATGGAACTAAGACCATCTGCAGTATCACCATTATATACTGCTAGTCCTCTGTTTTTGCGCTAGATCTGAAGATGACTGACAAGACCCAGCTAGATTTAAAATGGCCAAATTCAGTTAGCAAATTATCAATCTGCATTCATCTAGCTATGGAGAGATTCTAGTAATCCTATTTGCTTTAGGTGTAGTCATTTTTAGGACTGCAAGTACCTAATTTTAGTTGGTAATGTCTAACTAGCTTTCTGCAGAACCTTGTCTTCACAGTTATCATTTTTTGTATGAACAATTTATCATCAATTTTAGTTTTTTCCCTTTTTCCTTTTATAGTATGTTTCTTTTGTCATTCCTACACCAGAACTGTGGGATGCGTATATTTTCAGTTTGCAAGTGTGAATTCTGTTTTGTAGCTTGATGCATAAAAGTTTTTAATATATTTGCTCAATGCATTCAATAGAATGTCTCCCCTGAATAGAAAATATTATCTTTTTGGTTTCAATTTTCACTCTTCCCGTCCATGTCTTTTGTCCTCTTCTCTATTTGAAATTGAGACGATTTGGTCTCTTCCAGAAGATATGTATCTTCAAGATCTTGATGTGAGATTTGCAGTCTTTTTTGTGCTGGTCAAATTCATTTTGTTTCTTAGTGCAGGTTGGTAATGAAGAACGAATTCATGTTTACTATGCACATGGAGAAGATCAACCGACCTTTGTTCGGAGATGTTACTGGCTACTTGACAAGTATGAAATACATTTTATTGCTGATAGCATCAAACCAATATGAATGTTTCCTCGTTTTTTTTATTTCAGTGAACTGCAATGATCAATCATCTGATACATTATCCACTTACATGAAACAGCTTGTATCCTTTGAGTTTGATTTTGTCCATTTCTATGCTTTTATCAGGTCTCTGGAACACATAGTCCTTGTTCATTATCGCGAAACTCAGGAGGTTTGTTTCCTTTAACTTGGTAACTCCGTCAATACACATCAGTTATGAGAAAACGAATTCTCTCTCTTTTTTTTTAAACAGGTAAGTTATGAGAAAATGAATTCCTCTGTTAATATGTGTCCGTATCAGCACGTTCTAGTTTCTTGTTGTCCTCGTTTAAACTTCCTGTGAAAATGACTATCGTTCATACATGCACTTCTATATTTTTGGGATATATACCATTAAGTTCTTTTGTTATGCTTTCTCATATTTAGAAGAATGTCTGTCTGGCCATCTGAATAATCTGTTGCAAATACTATAACATATACTGACACTATTATCAAACTTTTTGGTCAATACTTCACCTTTTTGGCTTTGTTAACTCACTGTTACTATCAGAACGCAGTATAGGAATGTCTGGGATTCCTAGTGTGAAGGGAAGAGATAGTCATTGGTAACTAAAGCAGGAACAGTATTGTAATTGGTATTTTCCCTGACCGCAGGTAGAAGTTAGGTGGTTATTATTAACGTAGATGATGGTAGGTGTTATGTAGAATAACCTGTACAACTGTCCAGTCCATCTACACTGTCAATGCCGTGCATAGGCACACCTTTTCTGTCACAGAAGGTTGAAACCTTGAAGTTTGTAACAGAAGTCTGTTCCGTTCCTTCTGTCATCTCATGCAGTGTGTCGGAGAACAGTTTTTGTTGGATAGGGAGATGAATCAAAGAACTTTTTTATGAATCCGGAAATGTTTGCGAATTATTTCTCTTTGTTATTTTTTTTGGCTGTGGAGAGTGTGTGTGTGAGTGATAATGCAAGGGGAGGTGACTATGACTTCTTTATCCCCAAAATGGAGCAGAAGTGTGACTCCGAACTGATAGTTCTGGTATAATGGTAAGCTATGCAATTATCATAGATGAGCTGGTATGCTCCAATTACCCTATGACAGAGGTTCTTGGTACTGCATCTATGTCAAAATTGAATGAGATAACACACTACAAGTCGTGTGCATGTGATTGTAAGCACTACTATGCTTTGTGTATATGAACTGTAATTTTGAATGAGAAAAACGTTGAACTTGATGACCAGAAGATCTGTAACATTCCATGATTGATACGGCTCACTTGGCTTTTCTTCTCATTGTACCATGTTAATGTTGTCACCATTTGTACTTCCTGGAATTTGTTTGATTGCAAGTCAGGCTAACTTCTGGATGGTGAAGTATAACTTTTTGCTACATCTTTGAGACATTGATTACAAGTCCCCAAGATATTCCTTTTCAAAAAGTTACCAAGATATTGATGTTTCGGGTCACACTTGCTGCCTTTCATCTTGATGCCTTTGCTAGCATGGACTCTTTAATCGTGGAGATGGGCAACAGCAAGAGATGAATTGCTTTCATTAAAGTCATATTATCATAAGCTATTGATGAGGAAGGATTAAATTTTCCGCACTTATTGGTTTGGATCCGCATGGCACCAGGAAAGGCGTGTTTTCAACTTAGGACCCGTTTGGCCATAGATTTCCCAAGTAAAATTTGGGAAAAAACTTGGCAAATAATGTTTGGCCATACAATTTGTCATTATTTGGCGTACTTTTTGGGCAAATAATCCAAATTCCCAAATACTAGAAAAAACTAGTATTTGGGCCAAATTTAATTATTTGAGAATTTTTAAAAGTTCAAATTTTACACCAAACTTTTATCTTTTATAAAAACACTCACTATTTATTGACCCCAACTAACGTGTGCATGTAAATGGCAATACAACTTATATCTTGCATGTATACATAGGTGGATATTGTTTTAGTATCGTGACTGCTTTACACAGATATAATCTAGAAATATAATTTCTCAGCAGACGTGTGCATGTACATAACAATTCAGCTTATACAAATGAATGTACATAACAATTCAGCTTATACAAATGAAATTTAGTATACTTGGTTTTCTTCTGTTTCTCACTTCCAAGAAAATGTTAGGCATATTTCTTATTTTTGATAATACAAATTAATGGTTAGTTTTAACAATTTGTAAAACTTATGGGTATAAATCATATTTCTTAAAAAATTGAAATATGTTTCCAAATTTTATGGCCAAACACATGGTGAAATTTCACCCAAATATTACTTGCCAAAACTATTTGGGAATCTATGGCCAAACGCTAGCTTATTCTGTCGGCGAAGGAAGCAATCCTACAGCTGAGAATTTGTGGAGGAGGAGGATTTCAAATGTTAATTGTTGCTTTATGTGCAAATGCTTTAGTGAAGATCTGGATCATCACTTGCGCGAAAGCTGGCCCGGACACCACATTTATTAAAAAAAAAGGCCTGGATCATCACCTCCTACATTTTGAGGTGACAAATCACTCATAGTGTGAGATGCTGAGATGGTTATGGCTGCAATGACAATGTCCAGCACTGTAAAAGAAGGCACTCCCTAACTGGACTTTTAGAGAAAGGGAGATATTGGAGAACATGGAAGATTGCACCATTAGCACTAGTGAGGGTTTTGTAGAAGGAGAAAAATTTAATAGTTTTTGAAGGGATAGAGAATGACAATGCAGACTTGTGGAATAACATCTCACACCTTGCTTCTTTTTGGTGCACTCATGAAGTTCCTGTTTTTATTTAATATTCGATATCATTCCTAGATAACCATATTATCTTGTAGGTTCTCTACTTTTTTGATATATTGCTTGTATATGGGGAGATATTCCCATTATTACTTAAACTATTTACTGTATCCCCAAAAAGGAAAAGGAATGTACCTGTACTGGAATAAATCCCTTTTTTAGTAGCTACAAATATATCAGTGGTTTTAATTTAGTTGTTGTCTATGTCTACCGTGCAGACACGGGGCTCCCCAGCAACCTCTGTTGCCAAGGGTTCTCCAGCCACCCCAGTTAATTCTAGTTCCAGTTCAGATCCATCTGACCCATCTGGTTGGGTTTTATCAGAAGAATGTAATTCTGTAGATGAACAGGCGTATGGTGCCAGCCAACATGCACATTTAGGTACTGCAAAGTGGCTTTCTGAAAGTGATATCTTATTGCGATTTTATTTAGTAGAATCTCAGCTGCCTGAACTGAGTCATCTACGAGTATAGATGTAAGCAACATGTTTAATCCTTATGTCTATGTCGTAGCTGCCACTAGCTGCATAAATAAACTAACAGAATATTACTCTTGAAGATAAATGGGGTTGTTTTCTTATATTAGGAACTTCTAATTATTTATTATGCAACAAGATAGTGATCTACTTATGCTATTAGCATTCAGACTTGCTGTAATCTTTGAATTTCCTTATAAGTTAAACCCTGTTTTACCCTTCAGATTTGTTAGATTAAGTCCTGTCTTCTACTGATTGCAGGGACTAACCGGGATATGACCGTCAAAACTCATGAACAGAGACTTCTTGAGATTAATACACTTGACTGGGATGAGCTTTTGGCACCCAACGATCCTAACAAGCTAATTGCAACTCAAGAAGGTACTCTGGATTCTAATAGAATTGTTGCTTGTAGCCTGTGAAGTTATTTGATCATTTACCTAATTCATTGATAAATCATCCCTTTTGTAACCATGTACAGTGGGGGGAAGAGCTTTAGTTGGGCAACAGAATCAATGTGAAGTTAATGGTTACAGCCTCAACGTAAGCGGTTCCAATATGCAACTTTCTCTCTAATACAATTCTCCGCCATCCAGCTTTTCTCTCTCTCATCTTTTTGCTGCTACAGGATTAAATTTAATGAAATTAATGTGAGGCCCTAATGTGTTGTTTAGTAGGTTAGGTTATATATTTTCTCATAAGGCAATAACAAGAGCCCGAAGGATAAATTAGCCCAACTACTGTGCCTCAGTTTCAAACTAATTGGAGTCGGCTTATATCAATCCTCACTGTCAAAGTTTCTCTATTTAAGTTCAAACTCGTGTCATTATCATACCAAATTAAAATAGAAGTGAAAAATAAGTTAAATGCACATCAATAAAGTAATAATAAGAATATTATAAAAAATACTCTATGTTCTAACTCACATTTATCTATCGAAGGGAAATTTAGCACCAAAGTCAATACTATCTAATTACACGGTGGGTTAGAATTAAAATAACATTAGTATACTAATTATTTTTCAAAAATTGTCAATTTAGTTGATTTGTGTTTTAATTTTTTTCTCAAATTTATTTTTTCTTTTTAAGTAACTTCAACTGTCAAAGTCGGTGAGCTATGTTCTCTGTGTTCTGCAGATTTTGATATATCCAAAGTAACTTTTACATCACTCGTATGGACACCATGCCCTTTTTAATTTAGGTTAATTTAGGACACAGTTTTGTGTCCCCAAAGTTTCCAGAGTTTTATAATAAGTGTCTGCTTTTTCGTTGCTCCCACCATGAAATGCTCATTATTAGATAGAGAGTGTGTGTATATATATGTGTGTGTATAGGTCAATGTTGATATGCGTGTATCATTCTGTATACCTTTTAAGGGTCTTGATGGCAAAAGCTTTTAGAAAAAAGATTTGGCTTTTTCATTGTCTATGTTATTGACCTAACCTAACCCGTAGCTTCTGCTTTAAGTCTATCCTTCCAATTGTCAAGTTCTGCTATGAAATTAACTCCTTAATATTTAATTGGATTCCAGTGTAATAATTTTTTTTTTTCATTTTTCTTTTGTATGACTACTAATAATGGTGATTCACAGGATGGCTCTTTATCTGCGTCGAGAGTACCTATAGCATCTTTAGAAAGCCTTGTTGGCCAAGTGGCTGGAAGTGATACTGTAAATGTTAATCCTTCAAATGACATGCCCTTCCGCTCCGGGGATGGTCAGATGACTTCTAATTTTGAGAAGAATGAATCTGGAGTAATGACGGTGGGTGCAGGTGATTCTTTTGATAATCTTAACAAGGATGGTCTCCAAACTCAAGACAGTTTTGGACGGTGGATCAACTACTTCATCAGTGATTCTCCGGGATCTGCAGATGAGATGATGACTCCTGAATCTTCAGTAACTATTGATCAATCATATGTAATGCAGCAGATATTCAACATAATAGAAATATCTCCTCCTTGGGCTCTTTCAAGTGAAGAAACAAAGGTTCTTTTATTCCAATGCCTTGCTACCTTGCTATAATAGTACCAATTCACTAGAATAAAACCTTCTTCATGATAAGAGAGAAGGAATGTTCTATCCTGTATTTTGACTAAAGTTCTATTTGCATTCATATATGAAATTAAAAAAGAAAAAATTATCGATCTCATTGTATTAATGGAATATCAGTACTTCATTAGACATGTCATGGTTTGGCATAACATAACATTTAGGTGAAAATAAGATCTGGCTTGCTTATCAAAATGTAATTAAATAAACAAATAACTTGTTCAGCTTTGCATGCTTTTGCTAATGATTGTTTTTGTGAATTGAGTGCACTTAAGTTATCGGAGAGAAAATTCACTCCTTGAAACTTTTAGATATGAATCTTGCAGTAGCCAGGTTCTGCGTGGAGGTGAGAGTTACCAAGATGTGCAAAATCTTTTTATGTATGATCTCAACATTTAATATTTGTCTTGATCATTGCAGATCTTAGTGATTGGGCATTTTCCAGGAAGACAATCAGAACTGGCAAAGTCAAATTTGGTCTGTGTATGTGCAGATGTTTGTTTTCCTGCAGAATTTGTGCAGTCTGGGGTATATCGTTGTGTAATTTCGCCTCAAGCCCCTGGACTGGTAAATCTATATTTGAGTTTTGATGGTAACACACCGATCAGTCAAGTCATGCCCTTTGAGTTCCGAGCTCCTTCAGCACATAAATGGACAGCTCCTCTGGAGGACCAGTCTAATTGGGATGAATTTAGATTTCAAATGAGGCTAGCTCATTTGCTCTTCTCTACGTCTAAGAGCCTAAGCATTTTTTCGAGTAAAGTGCACCAAGATTCTCTGAAAGATGCAAAGAGATTTGTTCGAAAATGTGCCCACATTACTGATAATTGGGAATATTTGATCAAATCAATTGAAAACAGGAAAGTCCCTTTCATACATGCAAAAGACTGCTTGTTTGAGCTGTCTTTGCAAACCAAATTTCATGAATGGCTGTTGGAAAGAGTTGTTGAAGGGTGTAAGAAATCAGAGCGGGATGAGCAAGGTCAAGGAGTTATCCATTTGTGTGCTATCCTAGGTTATACTTGGGCTGTATATCCATTTACCTGGTCCGGCTTATCATTGGATTACCGGGACAAGTATGGTTGGACAGCTCTTCACTGGGCTGCACATTATGGAAGGTAATCCGCAGTGCAGCTGAGGAATTTTGAAATCATTATCATTTCATTGTTTAAAATAGTGTTTTTAAAAAACAACGGTTCGTCACTTAAAGTGATGAAGCGATATGAAGTGAGGGGTTACCTCTTCACAAGTGAAGCCATGTGCTCAACAGAAATCTGCACTTCAAACAATGACACCCGAAGTGATTTGTGGAGTTGGATTAATATTGGCTTTACTATATATTGGATGTTAAAATTAGTTACTTAATTGCAATTTAATTATTGTAGTACTAAATTCATGTATCTTAAGCATTATTTGATTTCCGCAAATTGGGGTTTATAGAAAAAAAAAAGAAGAAGAAAGCATGTGCTTTACTTCTTGCTTTTGCTTCAAATCTCATGGAGATTGTTGTTTTTTTTGCACTCACACTTTTAAGACCACTGGTTGAAAAAAAAAGTCATGGAGCTTCTACCATTTTTGAGTATATTTTTTACTGCTGGCCACCAAATGTCTGAACCACACGACCCCCTTTCTTCCTTCTTCCCTCCTCCCCCAACCAAAAAAAGGAATTGCTTTTAAGGAATGAAGACATAACTAGGGAAAATTTATTTTTGAATATTTCTAATTTTCAAGCATACTGGCTGCTTATATTTTGAGTTTGGACTATCAGGGAGAAAATGGTGGCAACCCTTCTATCTGCTGGTGCAAAACCAAATTTGGTCACAGACCCCAATTCAGAGAACCCTGATGGATCCACTGCTGCTGATCTTGCATCTAAAAATGGTTTCGAAGGTTTGGGGGCTTATCTTGCTGAGAAGGCTTTAGTTGCACACTTTAAGGATATGACTTTGGCTGGAAATGTTAGTGGTTCACTGCAGACCGCTACTGAACCCATAAACCCTGGAAACTTCACGGAGGAGGACCTGTATCTAAAAGATACTTTGGCAGCTTATCGTACTGCTGCTGATGCCGCTGCGCGTATACAGGCTGCATTCAGAGAACATTCATTCAAAGTACAGACCAAAGCTGTCGAATCTTCAAATCCAGAAATAGAAGCACGTAATATAGTTGCTGCTATGAAGATTCAGCATGCTTTCCGCAATTATGAGTCACGAAAAAAACTTGCTGCTGCTGCACGAATCCAATATAGGTTCCGAACTTGGAAAATGCGGAAAGAATTTCTTACCATGCGGCGTCATGCGATCAAAATTCAAGTAAGTTGCTTTTCTCATAAGTTTGGCTGAATAATTCAAGCCACCTCTTCTTTCAAAAGATCTGAAGTTTAAACTGTTTCTTGTCTGGTTGATCCAAGTTAGTACTATGTTTCATTTTTCTTTAGTTTTCAAGTGATCTGCTCACTGATGTGAGGTGGGCATTGTGTTTCATGAATTGACAGAAGAGATTATACCTTCTTGTCTCCACATTATTTTCCTCAAATCTCGAATAGTGCAATAAACCTGCAAAGGGTGCTCTTTCTTTTCAATATGCTACGTGATGCTATTCTGTTGATACTGCTCGGTCTATTACATAGACTGGTGTCTTCTTTTTTCTGGGTAGAGGGTGGGGAAGGGATAAAGGTAAATAGTTTTATAAAGTAGACAGGGCAAATTGAAAGTGGAACCCAACTCTGGTTTATGCAGGCCATGTTCCGTGGTTTCCAAGTCCGGAGGCAGTATCGCAAGATAATTTGGTCTGTTGGGGTGCTTGAAAAGGCAGTCTTGCGATGGCGTTTGAAGAGAAAAGGGTTTCGTGGTCTTCAGGTTCAATCTAGTGAAGCAGTGGATAATATCAAGCCTGATGGTGATGTGGAGGAGGACTTCTTCCGCGCCAGTAGGAAACAAGCTGAAGAGCGTGTTGAAAGGTCTGTCGTACGAGTTCAGGCCATGTTTCGTTCAAAGCGAGCACAAGAAGAATATAGGAGGATGAAGTTGGAACATAATAATGCTACGGTAAGGGAGCTCGCACTTATTAAATTCTTTTGATAAATTGGGGCGACAAACTTCAAGATGTTATTTTTTTCATCACTTCACATTTACCACTGTTTGTTGTGTTGCAGCTGGAATACGAAAGGCTTTTCAATCCTGATATCCAAATAGTTTAAGAAGATAAGGAACAAGTAACTTCCCTGAAGTATTTGGAGCTACAGTTGTATTATCAGTAACCCAGGCAAACCCCCCCTTCCCAAAAAAGCTTTGTGATAGCTACTGAGAAAAATAGTTATGTGTGCTTATTTTGCAAACCGACTTGTACATTGGTAGAGATATTGTAAATGGTAGATTGCGTTATCATCTCAGTTTCGACCCTCCAGATGTTTTAGTTTAGCGTGGGGTTGGCACTCGCAATTACCTTCTAGAGGAGTAAAAGTGACGTGTTGTATCTGTGGCTGGGGGAGGTTAAAAGTCCCGTTTGGACATCATCTGATTTGAAATTAGGTTTATTTGAAGTTGAAATTTTCTATTTGAATTTTTTAAGTATGTGTTTTTACCATAAACGTGAAAAATCTACAATTTATGAAAATGTCTAAATTTTTCCAACTCTTATTCAATCTTAACAACTTAACTAACCATGGTTATAATAAGGCATGTGAATAAATTGCACATCTCTATTTTTTTTTAGAGTTAAGAGGGTTAAAAGTACACTTTTAAAACTATCTCAATTATTTTTTTCAGTTTCATACTTGAACTACTAAGTGTGAGTTTCCTATTGAACTATCACTCGATGATTAAGCTGAAAACTGGTGTCAGTAATTTCTCGAAGGCACTAGAAGCATTAATATAATAATCAAGCGTCATGTGTTTTAAGTGGTATAAATGGCCTAACTTTTACTATTCTATAAACGCCGGGAATCTGTTGCATATTTACCCTCAGAAGAGAGTTAACAACGCCCGACTTTATTACCAAGATGTGAGCCAAATATTGCAAGGTAAAAGAACAGGGGAATAGATTGATAATGATTGGACTGCCCTTTTTTCGTTTTTTGTGCTTTCCCTGTACAAAGTTTCTATCAGAAAGAGTAAAGGTAAAAATAGAAAGAAGCTAGTGCAAAGCTGTAGCTTTTATCCCAATACAATGTAACCCGACATGCAACCTTCCTGATTGGTAGAAGTTCTTTGTTCTTGCCCACCAACTGGTTGGCATCAAAAGATGAACTTCGCCAACAAGCTCTTTGTGGTAAACTCTACTTGATGTATTGTGACATCCACTTGAAGCCCTCACCATATCCCATCTTGCGCACAATGCTGCACATAAAAACCTCGATTGGACGGACATTAGTATCGGCAAGGTTGACGTTGCCCTTACCAGTGGTCACCCCAGTTAGGCCCAAGTGATAACGCAGCTCATCTTCTGAAGCAGCATATGGTATATCAATCTTGTTTCCCAAAATGAGAAATGGAACATTTGCCAACGACTCATCTGACAGAAGCCCATCCAGTTCCTTCTTTGACTCTGGGAACCTCTCTCTGTCATATGCATCGACAAGATAAACAACAGCGTCCACCTGCAAACGAGAAAACTTGCTTGTCAAACAGCTGTTAAGTATGTGAAACGCAAATTTTGAAAGTAGTTACAACAGATTTGTATAGCACTCATGTCAATACTGATTTTCCAAAAAAGACATGGAATTACTGATGCACAGGATTGACCCTGATTAAAACCAAAATGTCGCAATTGCACCATCCTCCAAAAGCTCAACAAAGATAGTATTTCCGAAATGATCAATGTGATACAAGTGTACATAACGCATAAGTTGCAAGTGACCGTTTTGGAATGAGTAAACAGCTGCTCTTAACCATATTATTGTTCACCTTGGCATAGTAGTCTCTCCAGACTCTTCTAGCAATCTGGTGTCCTCCTAGATCAAAAGCCTTAAACTTAATATTCCCTATACTCAACTCTTCTGATGTGGGGTACTGTGTAGGTTGATGCTGAACCAATCTCTGCAGCAATTTTAACATGAATATTGTCAGCAACAAAGCATCATCCTTATAAGCAAAATAGTAACACCAATAAAACATTTTAACTGGTTTCAATAACTCAACCTCTTAAGCTGTTAAGCATACAATACATTTACTATCTCCATCAATAAACACCATGTACTCAAAATCAACTCCACATATACACATATCAACAATAGACTCCACTGGAAGCTAGTTGAGGTCAGTTATATGAATCTTCTGTATTCGGTTCAGATGCAAGTATATAGTTCGCCATTCAAAACAAACAAGCATTTTTTGTGTGTGTGTGTGTAGAAGTAGAGATTTGTTCCTGTTGGTTTAAAACCGTTAAAGGGAAATAACGCAGGAATTCAATTTAAAGCTGGCCGCAGAAATAGAGATGGAGTTTGAGGAAGAGATTATGCAGAGAGTGATTATTTTCTTGTTGAAAGACCATCTATATTGATCATCAACTTAGCAACTTAAATAGTTGCTATTACAACTAAAAATAGGATAAAGAAACAACCTATTTCTACCAAAATTAGAATAACTAATTAGTTTTCTACCAAAGATAGGACTCCTAATTTAACTAGGATTGTACGTAAAAAAAACTGCCGGAGAAAAAAGAAAAAAACAGTTGCATTCTTAAAGCAACTTTCAACACTCCTCTTTGCTTTATGAAATGCAAACACCAATTCTTTGCCTTAGAAGCTTCTTAGAAGTCCTGTTGCAAGGAGTGACATCTGTTGTTGATTGTCCTTGTGCTTGAGCCTGTGCAAGAGCCTGCTGTTGTTGTGATGCCAAAAGAAATTGATTTTGGTTCTGTATATTGGGCGTTTGCACCTGCAAACCTATACTTGGCCTCGAATGGTCAATTCGAGTTAACGGCCAGCCTTTCAATGGTAAACCAGTAAACACCTTGATTCAAGCCTGCACCACTGAGTCCTGCTTTCGACTGTAGAATAGCCTGACCATAAATTGATGAAGGATCCATGGGTAAAGATTTCTGAGCACCACTCAAGTTAACATCCGTTTTAATATCCGTTGTCATCTGAGGGCGCCCTTGCATTTGCTCATGCTCCCCGAATTACCTTGGACCAACTGCCGTTGATGATTAGATGCAGACTTAAGAAAAGCCATTCTATTGGGATCGATAAGAGGTGAAGCTGTCTTTGAGTCCAAGGAATGAGGGTGCTTCATTTGTTCCTTGTACATTTTCATGGCCAAAACACTGGCAGATGGCTACCCCATCATGCCTTCAGAGTTTATAGCATTTATAGGACCACCAAGGGAGGGATTTTGATACCTTCGCTGTAACTGGGCATTTCGTTGTTGCATGAGTTGCAACTGCTGGATCTGTAGTTGTTGTTGATGCTCTCTTGCTTTCATCTGCTGCATCTCTATGTACACTGCTGCTTCAGAATGTTTTTCATTTGTCCGTGCTATGAAAATGTCCCAAAACACGAACCACCATTCAAAAAGTAACCCTCCAGGTGCATCAATGGCAACGGGATCCGTAGCAACCTTTCCTTCCGTCATGAACGCTTTCTCAGCTTCGGAATTATTTTTTTTATTTACATCTGGATTTTCAGGGTTGTAGTCATCATCCTTCGAGTCATCCGATAGAAGTCCAGAAATATCATCTAGCTTCTCCCCAGACGCAGCAGCAGCTTCCTTGGGATATACTTTCTCCCAGCTGTCAGTGATGGAAAGGTCTGTTCCTTGACGATCATTAAGTAAGTCACTGCAGTCAACTTTGCAATCGCAACCAGGACAAAGCCAACCTTCATCATCAGGTGGAATGTCTTCTTTTAGCAGAGGTGGCTCCACACACAACTGGTGAAATCCACGCTCTTCTTCTAATGGATTTAATGAGAAACTTCTGCCTCTCATTTTGACTTTAAATAGGTCTTGTCCAGATGCTTCCTTGATCAAGCAATGTTTATCTTCGAAATACAATTTGAAACCTTTTCCTAATAACTAACCAACACTTAACAAGTTCTGGTCCAAATCGGGTACATAAAGAACATCAGAAATTGTTTTAATGCCCGATTGTGTTTCAATTGTAATGGTTCCCATTCCTTTTGCTGGAATATAACCACCACGGCCGATTTTAACATTTGTAACTTTAGTAGGCCTCAAATCTTTAAAAATATCTTTATCGCAAGTCATATGATTTGTGCAACTGCTATTGATCAGCCACGACTCGCTTGAGACACTGCTTGTTAAACATGATGCGACAAAGAGTTGATCTTCTTCCTGTTCATCAACAACTCGAGCCTTTGCATCTTGCTACTGAGTTTTGTTCTTATAGATGATCGCTTCATGCCCAAGCTGATTGCACTTAGTGCACTTAGCATCAGGCCTTTCCCAACACTTGAAAGATGTATGTCCGAGCTTGCCGCAATGCTTATAAGGAGGGTAGTTTCCTTTGAAACCACCTGTTTTGTTTTTGTTGTTGTGCGCTGCACCTTCTTCATCAGTTGGTTGGTACTTCTTATTCTTCTTCTTCATAGAACGTCCATCATCGTGATGCTTGGCTGGTAAGGCACCTTCGACAACTCCTCCTTGTCTCATAACATGCCGTTGCTCTTGCGCTTGAAAAGCACTTAAGAGCTCTGCAAGTGTGATCTTAGACAAGTTCTTAGTATTTTCTAAGGTTGTTATGGTAGCCTCAAATCTTTCAGGTACCGTTACTAGGATTTTTTCAACGATCCTTGAATCATTGAAAGTGGAACCCAACAATCTGATGCGATTTGCTAAATTAAGAAGTCTGTCAAAATACTCCTTTATGGTTTCACTTTCTTTCATCCTTTGCAGCTCAAACTCACGTACCAGATTCATCACTTGCATCCCTCTCCTTTCATCTCCTTCATACTCAGTTTTGAGATAATCCCATATCTCTTTCGCTGATTGCAGAGACATGATACGAGTTAAGATATTAGATGAAACTGCAGTAAATAAGCATGCCATTGCCTTTGATTTTCTCGATTTCCTCTCCTTGTGAGTTTTAATCTGCGCCACCGTGGGATTGTCCAGCAAGGGAGGTATCTCGTATTCATCTTTAACAGCTTCCCAGAGATTCAAAGCTTGCAGATATATCCGCATTCTAACTGCCCAGATTTGATAACTTTCTCCATCGAAAGTTGGTGGTGCCATTGAAGAAAAATTTGTTTCTCCGTTCATGGTATCCACTGGATCAGATTGATGCAAACACTCACAGGTTCCTTAAGATTAAAGCTCTGATACCAATTGTTGGTTTAAAACCGTTAAAGGGAAATAAGCAGGAATTCAATTTAAAGCTGGCCGCAGAAATAGAGATGGAGTTTGAGGAAGAGATTATGCAGAGAGTGATTATTTTCTTGTTGAAAGACCATCTCTATTGATCAACTTAGCAACTTTTTTAAGTTGCTATTACAACTAAAAATAGGATAAAGAAACAACCTATTTCTACCAAAATTAGAATAACTAATTAGTTTCCTACCAAAGATAGACTCCTAATTTAACTAGGATTGTACGTAAAAAAAACTATTGGAGAAAAAAGAAAAAAACAGTTGCATTCTTAAAGCAACTTTCAACAGTTCCATCTATTAACACCCATTTGGTTCTATAAAACTTCAAAAAATTCTTAAAACTCATAGTTATTATGTCTCTAAGCACATTAAAAGGATCTTGAGGAACACCTACGTGATGTAACAACTAAGCTTATGTCAACTAATCAATACTCCTCTGTTTAAGTTTGACAGTTCGAATCTTTATCCGTGAATTCGAACAAAAGCACAAAAAAGCTCTTAAGTTTTTTGAAATAAAATTTATATATAGGTAAAAAAAGTATTACAAATCACAACAATTAAAAGACAGAAAAAAAAAATCTCGATCACGGAAAGACTTAGATTGACTCTTTCAGTTGCGCCACATAAATTGGAACAGAGGGGGTATCACCTATATAGTCATCTACTTCTAATTTGCTCTTGGTTCTTCTTTGATAGATGGTAAAAGGAAAGGAGTGAAAATAAAAATGAAGAAGTAGAAAAAGAACCTCATCTTTCAACATATGAAGCAAGGTGGTTTTGCCAGCATTATCAAGGCCTAAAAATAAGATTTTTGCATCCTTCTGCCACAACCCTAGTGATGCTAACACTCCATAGAACCAATCCACCAGAAACATGTTTTCCTTCTTCCTAATAAATGATCAAAGACCACTCAATTTCACGGAAGAACAGATGCTTTCAAATTTGAGGTAAAAGTTTTCAATCTCTCTCTGGGTTTCAGTGGTGGAATGAGGTAATTTATTTATACAGGCAGATGAAATTAACTGGTTAATGGCGGAAGCAGTTGCATATCAAGTTTTGTGTTGGAGAGTGTGACAAAAGATGGTGACTCGAATTGTCCGGTAACGTTTTGTTGCTGACTTGGAGAGAGGCTATTGGGTGCTGCGCGTCATCACAAGAGTACTAGCCATCACCATTGTGAGCTCCACGTCATCGCAACTGCGCTACCCAATTTTCTCTCTCTTATTTTTGACCTATACAAATTGTTTATTAATCATATTACTCCCACTGTTGTTGCACTTTGGCCTTTTTATTTTATTTCTAAATAAGTTTTATTAAATAATTAAAAATATATTAATAATATTTTTTAATTTTATCTTTCTTTAAATAAAAATGGTTTTACATAATCAAGAAACTCTTAAAGAGTTAATTTTTTTCAAAATATTTATTAAAGATAAATTAGTAAAAATTATTTTTATCTTCTAGAAATGAGTATTTTCTTAAGAGGTGTCCAATACTAAAAAGATCACTTAATTAGGGCGGAGAAAGTACTAATATTTATTTTATTATTACTCCATCTGTCTCATATTGATTGATCACTTTTCTTTTTTACATTACTCCTTAAAAAATCATAATTATAAAAGGGTAATATTAATAATTTGGTGAAAATCATTTTCATCCCAACTTTGTTTTAAAATCACCCCCGCCCCCCCTTCAATTTTGAATCATACTCCCCATTTGTCCTAATTAAAATTTTAAAATATCTATTGTATCATTTCATTATTAACCATTTTTTACTTCTTTAAAATCATGATATTTTCATTTAAAAAAAATATTCATGTAACATTTTGTTACAAAAATATAAACAATATTTTCTGGGCGGAAAAAGTGAGAGATACTAATTAAGTATATAAGTTAATGATATTTCTATGAATTAAACTAGTATAATACAGAAAATTATTTATTAAAACTAATCAAAACTCTAATATTTATTTATCCAAGTGAAAATTACAGATAATATCAACTTTATAAATATATTTCAATGCAGATTTTACAAAATAGTTGATAAAAATAAAGGCCAATTTTTTAAAGATTATATTCATTTAGGTTTTAAATTATAATTTATGTAATATTGTTTATTTATGTAAAAAATAGAGAATACCCCCTCCATTTTATATTATTTGACCTTCATACTAAAAATAATTATTTTGCTTTATTGTCCAATTTATGAATTCAAAAAAAACAATTATATTTTTTTTTGTTTATCTTTATTATTAAATAACTACATAAAGTAATAGTAGTCAAATTCAAAGTACCAAAGCATCACTAATAAGATTAGTTTAGTAAAATACATCTCTAATTAAAAATTCTTAAGTATTTGTTCGGATGGTGATTTGTCATGGTTTCATAATGTATGATATTGTATGCTATGGAATTATACTGTTCAATACATTACAGTACAATGTTTCGATGGACTGTATCGTTCACTGTTGTTTAATAACAGTTTTATTGTTTGGTTTGACGGTATGGTATTGTATCGTAACTGGTAAGATTACTAAAATGCCCTTAATTATTATAAATGTTATATTTATCAATAATTGTTAGTAAAATGTTTTTCTTCTTGCTAGTTTCTCATAAATTATGCCATGTAAATATATAAAGTTGTTAAAATTCATGTAAACTCTAACAAAATCAATAAAAGAGTAGATCAAACTAAATGTAATCGAATTCATTTTTTATAGTAATAAATTTCATTTTCTTTTGGTGTTTTGAGATGTGACCATCTACGACAAGTGCAAAATTTTAATGCATATTTTGTGTAAGCTACGGGTGTGTTCGATATGAAATCTAAAAAAATTCTAGAAAAATAAATTATTTCTTACTTATTTTCTTGTGTTCGTTACACAAATAAAAAAATATTTTCTAAAAATATTTGTATATATTCAACACAAAAAAATGAGAACGGATAGGATAAAGGGTAGGGAAAGAAAATAATTATAATTTTGTTTTTTAAAAAAATATTTGGGGGGTGGGGAGGGGGTACGGGGTGGGGTAAGAAAAAAATTATTTTTAAAAAAAAAACTTCGGGGTGGGGGGGGGGGGAGTAAGAATTTTTTTTTGAAACTTTTTTAAAAAATAAATTTAAAAAATAAAAAATTAATGTTGGTAGGTGGTGGGAGAGAGGTAGGGGTGGGTGAGGTTGGGGTAAGAAAAAAGTTTTAAAATTTTTAAAAATATATATTTTTTTAAAATGGATTGAAGGGTAGGGGGTGGGATAAGCATAAATTTTAAAAAAATTTAAAATATAAATTTAGAAAATAAAAAATATTTTTCTCGAGGAGTGGGGGTGGGTGGGGTGGGGGTAGGTGTAAGAGGTGGAGTTAAATAATAGAGTATAGGATAGAGGGTAAAATAATATTATATATATTAAGTAAGAGCATAATTGGGGGAAAAAAGTAAATCATGAGATACCACCAAATCGGTGATTACATAAAATGAGAGTTTTCATATAGTTATCAAATCATGAAATTAAACCATGCCGTACCACATATTTTAAGGAACAATCAAAACAAATATGGTTCTCCTAGTAACCATACCATACCATGAAAAACAATCATCCAAACAGTGTGCAAGAAAAGTGACATGTCAACAAGGTCAAGTAATATGAAATAGATGGAGTAAGAGAGTGGTGAAATACAAAAATATAAATATGCATGTACATACGTATATACACACTTAACGCAGTGTCCAATTTGAGACATGACATGCAGTGTCAAATTTCTACTCCTGCAAATCCATTTTAAGGCTACATTTGTGTATGCTTTTAATACTATGGAGGAGCGGAAGTCATTATGGAATTACTTGAATCAAATAGGAAGAGGTTGTGTAGAACCATGGTTGCTACTTGGAGAATTTAATCCAGTCCTACATCAAGATCACAAAATTGGTGGGAATCCTATCACTCTTTGTGAAGTAGTGGATGTTTGGAAGAATGTGAGTTGTATGAACTACCTGGCCAGGCTGTCATTACACTTGATTGATAAACATAACATCAATAGAGTTTATTTCAAAATAGATTGGGTATTTGTAAATGAAGAATGGTAGGATAAAATGCCAAGTTGTCAAGCACACTGTATAGTTGAGGAAGTGAGAGACCGTTGTCCAATTATAATGTACTTGGTGCAACAAAGGAAGAAGATACTACCAGTTTTTAAGTATTGTAATTTCTAAAGTCAACACCCAGAATATCTGAATGTTGTTGCTAAAGGGTGGAAGGTGCAAATTGATGGCTATAACACGTTTAGGGTGGTAAGGAAATTAAAGCTGCTAAAAAGATCTTTTAGAGAACTCCACAAAGAAAACTATATCAATATTTTGTAGGACGTACAGGATGATAGGGAGGAAATGAGGAAAGAACAGTCAATGTTGCAGCACAAACCACTGGATACTCTTGCATAGGAGAATGAACAGGTGCTAAGGAAGAAATTCAAGAAATTCTCTTCGTTACCTCATTCTTTTCTTCTGCAAAGAAGCAAAGCTAACTGGACTAAATATGGGAATGAGTGTACAAAGTATTTTTCCTCTATTCGTAAACAAAAGAAGTTAATGCAATCAATGACTTATATAAAAAATGACTCGGGTGAAGTGAAGAATTCTCAGGAGGACATTGCAACAGTATTTGTCAAATATTATCAACATATGCTAGATGAGCTAGGGAATATCAAAGCAAGATCAAACTTTGAGTTTTAAGGAATGGTCCAGTGCCAACAACGAGGACCTTTTGTTCTTGGGATCTAAGCCGGCGCATCATCATCTCTCTCACATCCACATGGACAAAAACAAACTGCCGATTGTCCGCCATTCCACTTTCCCCAGCGTGTCTGGCGCCACCAGTTACTACACTGTAATTAGCTACTGTTATGCCGCCTCTTCATCCTCAAAACCCTCCTCATTTTGACGTCGTTTTCACCTCTCTCTGGCGACTAGGATATTCGACGACTTTATCTCTTACCACCGCCATGTCGCCTTTTTTCCAGCGACACATTTTTGGTGGGTTATCAAACTTGTCAACCTCATCTCCAGCTATCTCTCTTTTCTTTTCTTTCTAACCGGAGAAATATTGAAGGGAGGTGAGTAGACATGATATAAAGAAGCTTCAGCTTACCGAGGACATGATCCTAGATAAGAAGGTATGGAAGAGACAGATTAGGGTAGAAGGATAGTAGAAATGAGTGTGTCAATGCCAGTATATAGGAGGACTTTGTTAATCGTGTTAGTAGCAATAGTGCTTGTATTATTTCAGAATGTTGTATCGTTTGTTGTATTACTTGATGAATCATATCTATGATATCATTGGGCGTGATAATTTCTATTGTATCTTGTCCTTTTACTATTCCTTTTTCTAGATTATTTTATCTTGAATCAGGAATTTATCAAAAATAACCTCTCTATCTCACCTCTGAGGTAGTGTTTTGGACTGTGTGCACTTACCCTTTTCAGATCTCACTTGCTGTGAGTATACTCGATATGTTTTTGTTGGTCCAGAGCTAACAACAGAACAACAATGTCTTTTAATTCAAGAATATACACCAGGGGATGTGAAGAGAGCTATATTTTTCAGTATAAACAACTAAAAAGGTCCAAGACCAAATGACTTTGGTGATATTTTAAGCCTGTATGGAGTATAGTGGGAGATGAAATCACTATTGTTTTACTTTATTTTTTTAAGGAAAGGTAAAATGCTGACTCAACCTACTATGATTACACTGATTCCAAAGGTTGCTAGGCCTGAAAATGCTAGCCATTATAGTCCAATCTCCTGTTGTAATGTACTGTACAAGTGCATTTCAAAGATGCTTTGTCAGAGGCTATCACAGGTATTGCCCAATATTGTCAATCCAAACCAAGCTGCCTTTATGAAGGATAGATCACTATTTTCAAAATGTACTTATTTGACAAGATTATCTAAGACATTATGGAAGAAAAGCCATATCTAGGTGTTTAATGAAGATAAATCTTAGAAAGACATATGACATGATATAATGGGAGTTCATTAATGACATGCTGATTGGCTATGGTGTTCCTAATAAATGCAGGAGGTTGATAATGGCTTGTGTAACAACTAGAAGCTTCTCTATTAAAGTGAATGGAGAGGGGTATGGTTATTTCAAAGGGAAGAGAGGCTTAAGACAAAAGGATCCTGATAACGCTCAACTTACACGTCAATTTAAGTGCAAGAAGATCGTTGTTAATATAATTACACAACTTTGAGTCGGGATCGAATCCACGAGTAACAATGTGAGTGGCTATTAAATAAGTTCGAAATTAAAATCAGTTGCTAAATTCAAACATATTATACAAATATTTTGAGGGATTTTGAATGTTCTCAAAAGTGTAAGATCAATTCTTGAGCTTTTTAAGGATTAATTTGAGACTAAGAATAATTAGAGCGTAATCAATTAGAAACAGATCTTGGGATTATTCTTTCCTAGGGGCAAGTTATGCATGGGAACATGATGATTCGGTGCAAATTCTAATCGTTAATGATGTGATAGGCTAGGTTGAAAGTCCTTGAGGCTAGTTTTTCAACAAAGTCTAAAAAATGTCACTCTTTGACCCTTTCAAGTACCTAACGAGTGTGTTAATTAAAGCCACCCAATACCTCAATTGGGCATCCCTATTTCTAGGAAGATGCCCAAAACATAGCCTACTCTTTATCACCCTTATTTCTAAGATAGCAAAAAGATTGTAAACTATTACTATCCACTATTACTTTGTCCCTCATAACCCTCTTTCAAGGATGCCATGGGTTCCAAAAGTTCATCCACTTCTCTCTTTCAAGGATGATGTGATCTTTCAAAAGTTTGGAGTTTTCACCCGCAAATCTATTTTGGGTGTTTGGGATTTTCACCCACAAATCCCAACTAATTAAATCAAGCAATAATGAAACTCATCATCAATAAACTAGAATCTACACAAATACATCATAACCCACACAAATTACACCCTATTCTAACATAATCCCAAGAGGAAGAATTATCAACTCATAAAGATAATAAACAAAAATAGACAAAAGTTTCCATCAAATAGATTCGTGAAAAATAAAGATAATGCAAACCACACTTTAAATTCCAATGAATCCTCAATGGGATTTGCCAATTCTTCACTTAGGAGTCACCCTAATGTCTTCTTATCTCAAGATTAGTACAAATTTGCTCCAAGCTCCAAGTAAATACAAAAACTCTAAACTAAGCATAGGATAAAAATCTCTAGAAATGTGAATGACCCAAAAGAGAAAAGGTTTAAGCATATAAAAGGAATTGGGTTCGGCTGGGTGAAATTACGAAACCGCTCTTAGGCAAATTCCCACTTAGCCACGATTGCAGAAGCTTTACCGCGATCGCGGCTATAGCGACCGCGGTAAATACACCCCGATAAAGGTACTTTCACCTGGCTTGACTGGCCACGATCGCGGTCTGTGGGCCGCGATCACGGTAACTGAGGCTAGTTTTTGCTTCAGGTCTTCTAGTTGCACTTCTTCTCTTCTTTTTGATCCTTTTTAGCTCGCATCCACATCTTTCCTTCTCATAACCTATATGCCTGCAAAATGTGAAAAATAGTGCATTTAATCACAAAGTTGTCTCATTTGGACATTCAAATCATAGTAGTGTGCACAGAAGTGAAGTGCAAATGAGTGGTAAATTCACCACTCATCAGATCCCATGTCCCCTTTGTTGTTTATTTTGGTTATGAAATATTTGTCTAGAATTCTGGAGAACTACCTGATTTTAGGTTCTAACCTAAGTGCAAGGAATAGAATCTCACTCATCTCATCTTTGCAGATGATCTCATGATCTTCTGTAGAGGTACTAAGTCTTCTACAAAGAAAATTACTCCTCAACATTATTTTAATATACAATAGCTTTCTAAAGAAACAAGAGGGCATTTTACTTGACAAAATTGGCATGATCAACTTTAGAAGAAGAAAATTGAAGAAGATCAAAGAAGTACCCTGAGAAGTTGTGTCAACTGTACTAGTTGAGGTGGTAACTCAAGTCTAGTGCATATAAATAGACTTCCCGTATATTCATATCTTGTTTCTACAGCTAGGTTATATAAGCATAGGTTTATCCTTTTTTATGAAGCTATTTTTATCTCTTTGTGACTTTTTCTTTTCTAATAAGGGGAGAGTCTCCCTTATTTATGCATTCCCTAATTACATTGTACTTAGAGGAATCCTCTCTTCTAAGTGTATAGATCTAGGTTTTCATCCTAGTATCGGGAATAAGTCGATTGACCTTAGTAGGCTAGTTGACTTTGAACCACCATAGCATTAGAGGTAAGGTCCATCTTCCCCTTTTTATATTTCTTTTGCTCTATTCATTTATGATAAGGCTTGGTGGTGTATGGCTCAACCCCTAACCACCGTGGAAGGTGAAAGCCCCGGGCAAGGTCCATTATAATAATAAAAAAAGACACTAATAAAAGAACTAGACAAAGGTTTATCACCTTATAAGTTCTTTATTTCGAGATTGACGCAATTACAAGACAAAACTGAGATGAGGTCTTCAAACGTGATGGTTTCATCGGTCTCTTGTGTCTAGTTTATACATTGAATAAGAGAATGTAAGAACTCCTAGGGAAATAATTGCAAAAGTTAAGGAACTATACATGATCTTCTTCGTAACCAGATATACTATATGTTATAGCACTAAAGGGATTTCAAACATACCTTTGACATCCAACCAATTTAATACAATGTACACCAAAAAACTTTATAACCGAGGAGCTTCGGTACTGAAAATAATAACCAAGCACTTACAATCGTCGGTTAATCTGCAAATAATAAGGCTTCCACACGGCTAACTTCACCTCACATAACTACGGAAACTTTATCCATGACAACCAGTTTAACACAATGTAACATGGATGTACAAAGATTTCCATAATTATTACTAAAACGATGCACTAATTGCAGATAAGTAGACCAATCAAAAAACTGTAGACCGTGATATTTTCAGCTTCCAGAAACTGATAGTGTATATCAATTTGTATGAGAATCGTGAGAATAAAGTAGGTCATTCTATGAATATAAAGACACCAATAAAAATAACTAGACAAAGGTTTATCACCTTATAAGCTCTTTATACCAAGATCGACTCAATTAAAAGACAAAGTTGAGATTGTGGTTTTTAAACGTGGTAGTTTCATTGGTCTCTTGTGCCTGGTTTATACATCGAATAAGAGAATATAAGAATAACTACACAAGAAACTAAACATGATCTTCTTCCAAACCAGATATTATATAGCACTAAAGGGATTTCAAACATACCTTTGACATCCAACTAATTTAATATAATGTACACCAAAAAACTTTGTAACCGAGGAGCTTCGGTACTGAAAATAATAACCAAACACTTACAATAGTCAGTTAATCGGCAAACAATGAGGCTTTCACATGGCTAAGTTCACCTCACACAACTACAACAACTTTATCCATGACAACCAGTTTAACACAATGTATCATGGTTGTACAAAGATTTCCAGAATTGTTACCAGAAAGATGCAATAATTGCAGATATGTAAACCAATCCAAAAATTAAAGTCCATGATATTCTCAGCTTTCACAAACTAAGTTGAAAGTTTATGTCTCACCCATATGAGTTATGCAGTTAAAAATAAAATATGTTATGTGTTCAGATTCCTCATTAACCCTTTTAATCCAAGTAGTGCTCATGAGAGAGATAATATGAACCCAGATTGTTAAATAGAGTTTGCATTAGAGGGATATTATGACCTGGAGTGTTATGATTCATAAGTAGTAGAAACTTCTTATAGCTGGAAGTATGGGTATAGAAGTGTAGTGACAAGAAAGGTGGTGATAGCGATTGATTGAATGTATATAGATGAACTTTTGCATACGATTGAGGTAGTAGTGAGGTGATATGTCCTTGTGTGTTAGTTTATGGGTAATGGGTATGGTACTGGTTCCTTGGAGGAAGGTAGAGAAGGAGTTATTAGTTAAGGTGAATTATTGTTTGCTTAAAGTAGGAAAGGAGTTATTGATGGTATTTATTGTGTTAAGAAAGTATAGGATATTAATGAAGCATTTGGTGGTTGAGTGTTATTAATTTAGGCTTCCCTTGAGGTTACAAAAGGGTTTAGTTGAAACTTATAGAGCTATGAAAGTAATTTAGGTGTATAGATGGGTAAATAGTCGTAATGTGTAGAAGAAAGACGTGCTAACGAATTTTAATAAGGTATACCATAGGATTATGATCGATTACTGTTGTTATAAGGTTCTAGTGGACTAGTGTTTCTTGGTGTTTTATTTTATAGCTTTCAAGCGAGAATAGTATGTGAGGTTGTGTTGTTAATCATGCATAGCACTAGACACTAAGTTTGAACAGTGGATGATCATTAAAGTGGAAATAATGATTGCTTGATTAGTGATTCTAGTTACATGGAGGTGAACTAGTAGGCTTGAAAAAAGTGCATGCAGGAATTTAAGATCATTGATTTGAGATTAAGTATGATGTTGTAAGTATGATTTAGATGTGTACCCAAGGTGATATGGGGGTTGAATTATTTTCTAAGATTATTAAAGATTGTGTGTGGTTAGTAGTACCCTTGACTTGCTAAACGGGAAGAAGGCTAGTTATATAGTACATGGTGTTCTTAATAGCTAAGTTAAGGAGTTACGGATAGATGATGTTCAATCTTTTGGTATGATTTTAATTCTCGTGGTTTAGGAAAAATGTAAGCTTAGAAATGTGATATAGGTTAGGTGTTTAATGAGACAGGTATGTTTGTGGGGGAGAGTGTAAGTCTATGGCGATGATTATTGAAGATAGAGAAAGTTAAGGATAGTCTATGTGAAGGGGAATTGTCCAAAAATAAAGTTAGTATGTTTTAAATATAGTTCATTCGCGCGAGTTGAGCATTTCTCTATAGAACATTAGAGTAAAAGAAATTATAGCTCGCATGGTTAAAAAGTAAAACTTTTAGAACGAAGTGTTATGGCTCACAAAGTTTATCCTTATGCTTCATTACTCATGTTTATGATTTTACAGCCCTTTGTTTTATTCAAGCTCAAGGTGAGTCATCTACACTTACCATGCATTATTTGAAATTCTATGAATATATTCAGCTATTGTTTTTGCTTATGCATTCACCCCACATACTCAGTACATTCCAAAAGTTTGATCCACATATATGTCTATGTGCTATATTGTTTCATATAGGTACCAGTTGTAGTCCACAAATCATAATCAGACAGTGTGCAGTTTCCAGTCAGCAAGTGATGAGTCCTTTTGATTTAAAGGCTCGAGTCAATCATAGTTCGAGTAGCATCTTGGTTTCTTTATTCAGTTGTATTGATTAGGGATAACTGAGGGTTATGTCCTAGCTACCTATAGTAAATATTAGTAGAGGCTTCATAGATAGTTAGTAGAGTTGATGTATTTGATTCCAGTTTTGTTTTGTATAACCAGAGTTATAATCCGTTTAAATAGTCTTGTAGTGATCATGTTCAACTAAATACTTCTCTTCCGTTTATCACTTCTAGTTTTTATGTATTTAAATCAGTAGCTCAAGCAATATACAAGTACAAGGGTTAGCTTGGGATCACTTGTGGTCCTAAGCACCGTGTGACGTCTAGGGGTGGTCTCGGGGCGTTCTACAAAAGAAAACTAATATTCGGTTTGGACATGCCCCCAACCATAGCAAAACCCAATATCCATAAATAAACTTAAGCGTGTACAAATATCTATGAACATGAAATGGAGCCTTTCGAAATATGGAAGCTCACCACTTTAATCCGGTAGCCGATACCAAAGTCTGATCATTATGCAGGAGGAGTGGAACGGTTGGTTCTTGCATTGCGTGGGGATACAGCCTCCTGAAGACGGGTTAGCGGGTGAACGCTAGCATGAAATCAGGATAAGGATAAAATAATGCCATTCATTAAAACCAAGTAAACCAACCATATGCATACAAATCATACATATATATATATATATAACCATGCCAAGAAAGAGAACTGAGTTTAGCATGCATTTAAAACTATTAACCTGGGTATGTGAAGCTTAACCATACTAGAATCACCCACGGGTTATATAGGTCCAGTGTAACCCCCTTAACAATTCCCGATGTGTGTAGACGCACGAATTAGAGATACCATAAGAGTAGGGGATTCCCAAGTACCCTTCGCTCTCCATGATACATGGGTACAGTGTATTTAGAGGATTTCCGTGTACCTCATGAATATCATTTATGGTCGCCATAACCATCCCCTCATGTCGGCAAACATGAGTTTCCAGTGTTCGTCCATTGGACTTCCACCTTCACAGTTAGCTATCACACCCCGCCATTATTGCGCAGTTAAAACCATTTCCAACCAACCAATCCATTATTTCATTTATTATTAACCAAGGCTATTAATAGTGGTATGGTCATACCGACTATAACTTGCAAGTATTGTCTTAGACAAACCTTAAGAGGTCAAGGGATTCCCATGTACCCATTTACCAAGTTAACTTGGAGGAGCCCTATGTACCCTACAAGTGTTCCATTATTATGTTTGTTTGGGGGAATCTTATGTACCCCACAAGTTGTTCATTACCATGTTTACTTAGGGGATTCCATTGTACCCCACAAGGAGTTCAATTAACCATAACCATGGCCACCAAACCATTCCATTTAACCATTCCAAACCATTTATACCATTTAGGGTTCCATTACCAAACCATACCATGCAATAGTTCCAATAAAAGTCCAATAATATAGTAAAAGCATTATCATAGGCATTTTATCAAACATGTTAGGGACATAGTGTTTCCAAAACCAAATCTAATTACCAATTAACCATTTCCATGCAACCAATTGTCCAAACCATTATTAAAGCATGTAAAAACATAATTAAAACACGGAAAAACCATAACCAAGCATTAAATACCAAAACCCCAATATATATTTGAAAACCCCATAATCATACAATAATCATGTCATGAAAACATTGTAAAAATACGCCTTTAGTTGGAACTAACAATGAGGAAAAAGTATTTTGCCTTAAATTGAGAAGATGATGGGGGAGAAATCATTAACACAAGCCCCAATTTGATCACCTTAGTGAAACTCTAGCCTTGTTTTACCCAAAAACCTTAGAGATGATTAGAGAGTGTTTTTAAGTGTTTTAAATTAGAATAATAGGCTAATAACCTCCCAAGTGTGATATAAGTCATGGGGTTATAATGGGTTAAAAGAGAAAATGTCCAGATTACCCCCAACTTAACTACATAAAATCCCCGCAGGTGGGTACGAATCCACCATACTAGTCGTAGCCTCCAATACTAGTGGTATCCGCTACTTGTATCCTAGACCTCCCTTAGACCCCCCACACTGGTCAACATACGACCATGCAATACAAACCGTATCTAAGGATACGATTAGTACCCTCATTTCGTATCCATAACAGAACTAAAATGAGTTGAGACTATCCAACATACGAGTGGGAAAATACGACTCATACCTTATCTCACGACCCATGGTGAGCCACTCTTACTCAGATCCAAGTTATTTTACTGCGTCTTAGATTAAGCGAAGGAAAACCTAACCATATGCCCCGTATCCAACCATACGACTCGTACTAACCCAAATCGTACCCATTTCAGAAACCAATCCAACCCACCAACCATCACTGGTTAGTGTACGACCAACCTCACCAACCGTACCTCAGCATACGACCTGTACCCCCTAGTCGTACCTAGATCAGAAACCAGAAATCTAAGAAATTTTCTAAGGGTCCCAAATCTAGGGTGTTTCGGCAACTGTGGGAAAGCTCTAAACGTCGAAAAAGCTTAGAAATGAAGGAAACAACCTGGAGGATTATTACATTGCGATAAAGCTGCAGAAGATGATTCTTCAACACAAATAATAATATATTACTTTACTACTAAATATAAAGGGGGATCTCAAATTTTTATAGTCTCCATAAAGATATTTTAGGTATTTCACATTTTAGTGAAATGAATTAAGATATCACATGTCACGACCCAAGAGCCAAAGATCATGATAGCACTTGTCGCGATAAGCCTTAACAAGTAAGCTTATCACCCAAACTAATATAAAAAGGGAAGTCAATACTAAAAACCCAAGGCAAGGCTTCTAGAGTGAAGCCGAACTAAACAAGAATGACAATAGGAAAAATACAATAAAAGATACCAAACCAAATCCTAAAACCTGGTGTCACAGTGTAAGAACTACTAAATACATAGTGAATGTCTAAGATACAATAATAGTCCAAAAAGGATCGAAAAGCTGTCTTTCAAGACTACTAAGACATTAAATAGACAGGAAGAGGTAGTAGGCCAACTCCTGAAGCATAGGATATCCGCTACCTCAAATATATTCCAAATGTTGCTTGAATAAGCTATATGTGTGGTGCAGTCATACCTAGATCGTCATTGAAAGGGTGCAGTAGGGGTGAGCATGGACCACTTATACTAAGTAGGTATCTGACTGAGTAAAGTAGAAAATAAAGCATATAAACACAAACTATGGGTACGTCACTTGTAATCAGAAATATCCCAAATGGTACTCCACACCATCTACACTAACAATTCTACTATATACACATATAACAAATATAGGTATGGAAAGGAGAATAAATATACATATGTACACCAAATACAAGTATAAGAAGATAGAACAAATGGATAGATAAAAATAAATGGATAGATATCAAGTCAAGAACAGAAATACAATCACAGAATAAACACAATATATGGACTGCAATGAAGATGATGATGATGTGATGCACGAGGTCGTCACACAACCTCTGTATACACCTACCAAGTTGTGCTTCCAGATAGGACCCATGAGTTTTGTCAATCTATATACAATCAATATCCATAACTCTTCTTAAGCACATAAATCGGCAGAGGATTTTTAAAAATGTCACATTTTCTGTCAGAAAAAGAAGACTTTCTAGTATTCCCAGTATTTCTATGGTGGTACCAATATTTCATAAATGAATATGATATGAAGATGTAATGCTTACAACCAACCAAGATGATAATATCCAATATCCAACCAATATACCAACCATGTGAGCCAAAATTCACTCAAATCAATCAACAATCCAAGATCTAATATAATCTAGAAACCATCAAGTGAAATATGCAAGAAAATATCATTGATACCACATGAATCCCAAAATCTAGGTTTTTTTCCACCAAAATGAGTGCAACCAAACATACATATATCAATACCAGGCCAACAACATCATAAAAACCCCCACATGGTCATACATAGCAAATAATGTCACAAAATCATCAAATATTATCCACATAGGCCCCCACACGGGCACATAAATCACCTAGACACATTTTCCATGATACAACCCCATACTCATAACATGTTTTTACATTATTATTAACTACCCAATCTAGTTTGAAGAATGTTAAGCCATAACCTAACTCAAATGCCAATACCAGTACAATAAGACTTTAACACCAAGCTTTCACTTCACGCGCGGACATGGAACTAGCTAAAAAACATAAGTATAGAACCTACGTGTCAAAAAAATCAACGATACCCATATTGCCAATTTCGATTTAGGGTAAAAATAGACCTCCAAAATGGGTTTTCCAAAAAGAAGGGTAAAACCAAAATTTTAGTCCAAAAACATATTTTCCAAGATTAAAAGAAGTCATAGGAGAAAACCCAAGTAAAAAGGGTTGAAATTAGGGTTTGAATCGAAGAAATGCTATTTTGGGCCTTCCGAGACAAAATATCCAAATTCCACCTTTAAATCCGAGTTTAAAGAAAATTTAAATAATAACAATTGAAGAAAAATAATTAAAATAGGGATTTGGAGCTCACCTAAGCTTAAAAATGAAAGAAAATGCCCAAAAACTCGAACCCCAGCTCAAAGTCTCAAAAATGGTAAAAGAATCTCGAAAATGGGGATGTAATCACCCAGACATCGCCTAAGAGACTACTTGGTTGCTTAAGCAACCAGGAGTCTCTTAATTAAAGACCGCCTTACCACGCAAGCAACTTGTATGTCACTTAAGAGACAGGCGTCTGGCATGCCAGTGTCGCTTAAGCGACAAGGCCATCTCTTAAGCATGCCTGGTGTCGATTAGGCGACACTTTGGTTGTCAAGCCAAGTCACTTAAGTGGCCAAAGCATCTCTTTAGAAAGTGCATAAACTGGAGACTTGGAGAAATCCAAGTCTTCGCGGACCCCTTAGGATTTATACGAAATCTCGAGTGCACAAACAAACTATGCTATCTCACTAAATTCAACGCTACAAACTAAATAGTGATATCAAATTTTCATAAAAACATCATTTTTACAAAATTGACCCCCAAAACCCAATTTTGCAACATTCTATATCGTGGATCAAAATGAGATATAAAAGCTGAAAAACCACACCAACCCTGGTACCAACCTAAAATCAACGTTTCGAATCTACTGGCATGGTCCGTTTTGCCATCCAATGCAAAAATAAAAAAATATTGATTGAAGTCAACTAATAAGCCTTTAAGACCTAAAAATCACAATACCGTATTAATCACACTGATATGCATTAGGAATCATGCCAATCGTCTCCCGCATTAGTCACACTAATATGCATTAGGAATCGTGCCAATAATTTCCATACCCCAGAAATACCACAATGTAACTACGGGGAGGGTTAAAATAGTCAAATCATACAAAAATAAATATTTCACATAAATTATCAAAAAATCAGGTCATTACTTTATCCACCACAAAGAATCTAGTTTATCCATGAACTAAAGGCAAGAGAAATACTTGAATTAGCAAAAAATTGGAGATAAATACCACGCATATCGGACTTAACCTCTCAAGTAGACTCATCCACATGTCGATGTCTCCGCTAGACCTTAATCACTGGAATATCTCTAAAATGCAACCGTCTAACATCCCAAGCTAGAATAGAGACAGACGCCTAAAAAAAAGACAGCTACTCATTGATCAAGCTCATTGTTTTGGTGTAGGACGATCGTTGTCAAATATAATTACCCAACTTTGAGTCGAGGTCGAATCCACGAGGAACAATATGAATGGTGATCGAGTAAGTTCGAAATAAAAGTTACTTGCTAAATTCAAATATGGGATACAAACATTTTGAGGGTTTTTGAACATTTTCAAAAGTATAACAATTTTAGGACTTCTAGAAGACTAAATCGAGGTTAAAAATAATTAGAGTGAATCAATTAGGAACGGATCTTGGGGTCATGTCATTCTAGGTGCAAACCCATGCATAGGTAATTGAAAATTTATCTAAATTTATCTATAGTCATGGGTAGGATAGATTTAGAGGTATTAGCGTCAATTTTTTAATAAAACACTAAATTTCATTCATGGATTCTTTTGAACACCTCACGAATGTGGCCAAATAACCAATACAATACCTAAATTAGCACCTTTATTTCTAAGATGATACTACCAAATGAGTTAACTCAAACAACACCCTTATTTCTAAGATGATGTCATCCCACAAGCTAACTCAAGTTATAGTTTGCAAATACCCTTCACCCAATACCCTTTTTTCAAGGATGGTATGAGATCCAAAATAATTAGGGTTTTCACCCACAATTCTTAGTTCAAGTATGGGGTAAAAGCAAAACCCACAATAAATAGCTAATTAGATAGATGAATAACAACACCCAAGCACTACTCATAACCTATTCAAGCATAACCCCAAGAGGAAGAATTATCTACTCATAAAGATAGTAAATAAGGATATACCAAAATTTCCACTAAATTTATTCGTGAAAGATAAAGAGAATACAAACCCAAACTTTAAATTTCAATAAATCTTCAACGAAAATTTTCTAATCCTTTATTTAGGAGCTACTCTAATGTCTTCTTAGCTCAAGATTAGTAAAATAGACTCCCTAAGATGAAAAATTGATAATGGATAAAAAAAATGGATAAAAGATGAGCTAAAAATCCCTATTTGAGCCCCAATTCCACATTTGCCAAATATTATAATTTTGCCCCTAAACTTTTTCTGCCTTATTGCGATCGCGATAACGGAGAGTCATTTGATCTCTGATTGCTTGACCGCGATTGCGAATCTGAGGATCGCGATCGCAGTAACTAAGGGCCTCCTAATCTCCAGCTTTTGCTCCTTTTTGCCTCTTTTCTTTCCCTTTCAGCTTGATTTTCCTTCATTTTCAACAGAGGTCCTACAAGATCACAAAAAATTGACATTATTACATTCAAATGGAGAATTAGTCTTATTTACACGATTTTCGTCAAAATAGTGCAAGAATTTGGATGCCAATGAGTGCTAAATTTGCCACTCATCAACACCCCCAAACTTAAACTATTGTTTGTCCTCGAGCAACCAAGAATAGTTTAGTGAGAAAGGGTATTTAGCTCAAATCCACCCAAAAGAAAACTATATTAAAGGAATAAGTTAACAAAGCTCTACAAAGAATTTCCAAACAGGTCATGGCAACAAGTAAACCAAAATTTTCCAATAAGCACATATTTATGAAGCAAAGATGGAAGTTTGTATCAAATGAACCTTTCAAATCAACAAAGCCTCTTAACAGGAAACACAAAATCTTCAAAGATTGTCTCAATCTTCATAATGCAGGTTACCTCACCCATTTACCCAAACCGCTAGTAAGATTTCACCCTCTACCCAAAAAGTATCGATGTCGCTCACACGCAAGAGTTAGCTCTACACATACAAGACATTTAAATTTCTAAATAAGCTTAAATAATGAAAGAATTCACACTCAATCTCGCAAAGAAATTCAAGTACAATGAGTAGAATCATAGGTTTGCCCTTTGTGTTTTTCGCCACTAGTGTAGACTTACCTAGTTTGGAATCACCAAGGTCTTGCAAGTCAAGATGAAGGTTTAAGGTGCGTGAAGGAATATATATGAATCAAGTAACTAAAAGACCTCCTTAAATGAAATCACTCAACCATTTCTACCCCAAAATTTCCAAACTATCCACCTTATTCTCCTTCAAATCGTTTCCCATATTTCCCAACCTTTTTTACTAGCATATACCAAATAATTCAAAGCCATCATTTTCTTTAATCATTTCTTTAACTTTTTCAAGAGGCTTTCAAACTTTAAGATCTTCTTAGCCTCCCTTCCTCTCATTCGTCTCATTTCTATTCATATTCTATAGGCTAGGCTATAGAACTTTGTCATCAAGTATGTCTCTTGTCTCTTAAGCACGTGAATTTACCACCTTACATACACCTTTCTTGGCTCATCTTATCACATAACATTCATTTCCCCAAACTTGGAGGTGTGAACCACCCTTACACAAACCCCCTAAACTTAGGCTTTCGCTTATATTTTATTTCTTCAAATCATGCAATGCAGCAAAAGAGGTTACGTGCCAAAAGAGAGATTTTAGAAAGGGCTTAAATATTTTAACATGGTTATTATTACAAAAGAAAGAAAAATGGGTAAAAAGGCTCAAAGGGGTTAACTAGGAAACAATGTTAAGGTGAGAACTTGGCTATATGACGGATCAAAAATGGCATCGGGTCATCCTCCAAACCAAGCTTGTCTAGGATTTCTCTTTGAACATACTCGGGGCAATTTCTAGATTACACATACGTACAAGAATTATCTCAAAAATGTCATCACACATGGCATCATACTCATAGAGCAAAAAGTAAGTCTCCAAACCAATTTGAGGAATTTAAGCTTAATAAGTTACTCCGAGTCAAGGACATATCCTTGTAAAGAGAGATCCAAAAATTGAGTTTAATGGTCTCACTCAAAAGAAAGCTAAAAAACATCTTTGATCTGTTTCAAAAAGAAAACTATATTTTGGTTTTTTTCTCAAAATCATTTCATTTCTTGTCAATGACATTTTGAAAGTATTTTCAAACTTTTGCCTCTTCTTAAATAATTAAATAACAACTTGGGTGAATGCAAGGCAACATTATCATTATACTTCATCGGATTCTTTCCTCACAACTTCACATATCATCCATTCAGCTCATGAAACACTCATGACATCAATAAAATCACAAACGACCTTATACCATTAAGAATGGCGTCACCCAATCTATCATAGGGAAAGACATGCATTCATATCTCTCGAGTTACTTAGACTTCACCCGGGGTTCCTATGATAAGCACATTAATCTATCAAATCATGGACACAACCTTCATCAACAATTTTAACCAAAAACCACCAGTTATCCATTATTTAAGACCAATTGGACTCAAAACTATGCTCCAAAAATAATCACATAACGCCTCAAGAAAGTTCACATTAACCTTTGCAAGCATATAAGGTGTTCTTCTCTTATTGACATTTTAACAAATATGTGGTGCGCATGAAAGGTAAGAGCTTGAAAAATAGAATAATCAACACATGTGAACAAACTCAATGCACCAATTCATCACCAAACACACCATTTGTAATCATACTAACCCAATTAAATCACCCACCACTCAATTAAGCAAAAAAACTACAAGTAGGTGCTTTGTCAAACACATGGTGTGGACTAGAGTATGAAAGCAAGAATTTTGCAATTAAGCATTTGAAACAAGGCACACATTCAAAAAATTTAAACCCAATAACCAAATTAAGCTCAAATGAATTACATTTAGACCAAAAGAAACCATGGAATGTGATCATCATTTGTATTTTAAGGAGAATTTAACTAAGGATCATACCTTGTGAGCTTGTTTAAGAGAGGAAAATGGTAAAAATAAAAGTTCAATATACTTATCTGGGGTTTTATTCTTGATATACCTTTTCTAACTTATGCTATCACCTGCAAACACCCAATAACAAGCTGAAAATTTAATCAAAAACATTAGGAAAAATTCCTTGAGTTGCCTCCGAAGAAGCGCCTTAGTTAAAGTCGCAGCACGACATCTTTTGACTATCATTTATGTCTCCATTTAGAAGATTTGAATCTTTTACCCAACTTTTGATCAACACATCTTCGAGGTCGGGTAAAAGTAAGGGCACAACAATACATATTCTATCTCGCCACTTTGAAGACTTGAACCTTTTACCCAACTTCATATCAAACTTCCGAGTAGGCTCATTGGGTATAGGTGAGAACATAAAAAAATTACTTGTCAAACATTGGACTTTGCACTTATTGGCCTTCAAGTGAGAGACGTCATCATGCCCTTTTTGAATGACAAACTCTAAAAGATAAGAATTTTGTACCTCATCTCCCAAATTTGTCATTTACTCGGGTGGTTCGACTTTCATCATATCCACCAAGCATAATGTCAAAAAGTGGTTGGAATGAGGTTGTTTTCCCAATCTTGGAGTCGCATTCTACTTGAAGTTCTCACCCGAAAATGAACTAGAACCCTTACAAAGGATTTGCTTAGAATTTTTTTTCGACTCTAGTACCGTTTGCTCAATTTTGGCATTTGTCACTATTTTTGGTTAAGTTTGTTGGAACATCACCAAGAATTATTGGACATCAAGCTCACCATCAACCACGTGGATTGATATATTTTCCTTATCAACCTTATTTTGAAGATTGGGCATATTCATGGTGCTTGAAAGATCGATCTCCTCACTCACTTCTTCTTCCGTTTCACTTTTCTTTCTAAATGTTGCCATGGATTGATGCAAGAGATTCATATTCCCCCCTCCCCCTTGCAGTCACCCGATCATAGATAGTTAGAAGCATTACTTAAGTACCATTGTATCTGGCATGTTGTTCTTCATTTATCACATCATGAGACCTATCAAACTTATAAAAAAACTGATATTTTTATAGCATAACTAGGGGAGGGGGCATTTGGACAATCACACCAATGTCCATCTCGACCGCCACATAAAGAACAATCATACTCCCAATAGGATCGAGATGGTGCACACATCTCTTTTCGGGGAGCATATTTATAATTTTGCCAAAAGTGAGGTCCACCACAATATGGACATGGATCATTAAGATAAGATTTGCAACCATCGAATTCATATTCATTCCAGGATGTCATAGTGACAAGTAAAAAAAAAATCTAACACAACAAACAAAAGAAAATCACAAACAAATATTCACAAGCTTGAATCCAAGCAAGTAAGCTAAAATTTCAAACTAACTCAATACACCAAATTGTTCCCCGGCAACGACGCTATTTTGATCATGCTCACTTATACTATTTTTTGGGTGTAGGACGATCGTTGTCAAATATGATTACCCAACTTTGAGTTGGGATCGAATCCACGAGGAATAATGTGAATGGTGATCGAGTAAGTTCGAAATAAAAGTTACTTGCTAAATTCAAATATTGATACATACATTTTGTTTTTTTTTAATGTTTTCAAAAGTACAATAATTTTAGGACTTCTGGAAGACTAACTCGGGGCTAAAAATAATTAGAGTGTAATCAATTAGGAATGGACCTTGGGGTCATGCCATTCTAGGTGCAAACTCATGCATGGGTAATTGAAAATTTATCCAAATTTAGCTATAGTCATGGGTAGGATAGATTTAGAAGTATTAGCGTCAATCTTTCAATAAAACATTAAATTTCATTCATGGTTTCTTTCGAACACCTCACAAATATGGCCAAACAACCAATCCAATACCTCAATTAGCATTCTTATTTCTAAGATGATACTATCAAATGAGTTAACTCATATAACACCTTTATTTCTAAGATAATGTCATCCCGCAAGCTAACTCAAGTTATTGTTTGCAAATACGCTTCACCCAATACCGCTCTTTCAAGGATGGTATGAGATACTAAATAATTAGGGTTTTCACCCACAATTATTAGTTCAAGTATGGGGTAAAAACAAATTAAACTCACAACAAATAGCTAATTAGATAGATGAATAAACAACACCCAAGCACAACTCATAACCTATTCAAGCATAACCCAAGAGTAAGAATTATCTACTCATAAAGATAGTAAATAAAGATATACCAAGATTTCCACCAAATTCATTCATGAAAGATAAAGAGAATGCAAACCCAAACTTTAAATTTCAACAAATCTTCAATGAAAACTTGCTAATCCTACATTTAGGAGCTACTCTAATGTCTTCTTAGCTCAAGATTAGTACAGTAATCTCCCTAAGATGAAAAAAATGATGATGGATAAAAAAATGGATAAAAGATGAGCTAAAAACTCCCATTTAAGCCCCAATTCCACATTTGCCAAATATTACAAATTTGCCCTTGAACTTTTTCTGCCCTATCATGATCTTGTTCTTTGGATCGCGATCATGCTACAGTGATTACGATAACTGAGAGTAATCTGATCTCTGATTGCTTGACCGCGGTTGCAAAATCAGAGGATCCCGATCGCGGTAACTGAGGGCCTTCTGATCTCCAGCTTTTGCTTTTTTTTCCTCTTTTCTTTCCCTTTCAGCTAGATTTTCCTTCATTTTTAATAGAGGTCCTGCAAAATCACAATAACTGGAAATTATTACATTCAAATGGAGAATTACTCATTAGACTCATTTATACTATTTTAGTCAAAATAGTGCAAGAATTTGGATGCCAAGAAGTGGTAAATTTGCAACTCATCACTTATCTAACTGAATTTAATCCCAATGAATGACATGAGGCAATCTATAATGTAACTACGAAGCATAGGAACATAAAAAACTATATAAAACCTTATAAATTTGGGGGAAATGCTAACTCATAAGCCACATCCCTAATAACCCGAGGGATCTCAAAAGATCCAATATACTTGGGGCTAATCTTGCCCCTCTTCCCACCCTTCATGGACGAAACACAAAGAAAGAAACAATCGCCAACACTGAATATCAAGGCACGAAGTCTACGATCCACATAACACTTCTGCCTACTCTGAGCCACTCGAAGTCTATCCTGAATGATCTGAACTCTATAAAAAGACTCACGAAGCAAGTATATACCTTGAGGTCTAAGCTCGGATACCTCAAACCAACAAGCTGGAGAGCGACCATGCTTACTACATAAAGCCTCGAAAGGAGCCATCTCAATGCTGGAATGGTAGCTATTATTATATGCAACTTCGCCAAAAATAGATATTGCTCCCACTAACCTCCAAAGTCCATGACACAAGTGCAGAATAAATCCTCCAAAACATGAATAGTCCACTCCGACTGACCGTCGGTCTGGGGGTAAAAGGTTGTACTAAAAGCAACCCACCCAAATCCTCCTGAAAAGTCTTCCAAAAGAGAGATGTGAACATTGGATCTCGATTTAAGATAATGGACACTGGCACACCATGAAGATGCACTTTCTCACCAAATCTACGACATCCTTCCTCATACCATCCCACCAATAATGTTGCCTCAAATCACGATACATCTTAGTCACTCTTGGTTGAATGGAATACTTGGAATAATGAGTCTACTCCAAAATCAATCTAATCCAATCACCCACTCGCGGCACACAAACTCGGCCTCAATCCTTAAAATACTATCTGAATCAAGCGAGGCTTCCTTGGCTTAACCACTCAACACCTTATCTTGAATCATTCTTAATCCTACATCATCAAACAGATAAGCCTGAATCTACTCCAACAAGGAAGATCTGGCCTCCACAAATGCCAAAACACATCCAGGTGTCAAAACATTAAGCCTAACTATCTAGTGAACTAGAAACTGAACCTCTAAGGTCAAAGGCCTTTTTTGGGTCAAAATATATGCCAAGCTACCCATTCTAGATGACTTCCGGCTCAAGGCATCCGCAACCACATTAGCTTTGCCCAGATGATAGAAAATAGTCAAGTCATAATCCTTAAGCAAATCAAGCGAGTGGAGTTGACTTGTATTAAGATCTCATTGGGTGAAGAAGTAAAGCAAAAACAACTGCGTACAACTCCAAATCATGGGTAGGGTAATTTCTCTCATGGGGTTTCAAATGACGAGAAGTACACACAATCACCTTACCTCCTACATCAACACCATACCTAACCCAACACCTGAAGCATCACAAAAGATGGTAAGACCCGCACCCTCTTTGGTCAAGGTCAATATAAGAGTTGATTTTAACAAATCCTTGAGCTTTTGAAAGCTCGTCTCACAAGCATCGGACTATAGAAAGAAAATCTTCTTTTGAGCCAACTTGGTCAATTAAGCTGTAATAGATGAAAGACTCTCAAAAAAGCGTAGATAGTAATATACCAAACCAATAAAACTCTAAATCTCAGTAGGGGAAGTAGGCCTAGCCCAATCACAAAATGCTATCACTGCCAGATTGACCATAATACCATCCTTGGTCACCACGTGACCCAAGAAAGAAACTGACTCCAACCAAAACTCACAATTGGAAAACTTAGCATACAGCTTCTCATCCCTCAATATCTGAAGCATAATCCGCAAATGATCCTCATGATCGGCCTCACACTTGGAATAAACTAGGATATCTTCTATAAATATAATGACCAAAACAATGAGATACAATAAAAAAAAACCAGTTCATCAACTTCATGAACGCGGTTGGGGAATTGGTCAACCCAAAGGACATGACCAAGAACTCATAATGACCGCACCGAGTCTTAAAAGTTGTCTTCAGAATATCCAAGCTCTAATCCTCAAATAGTGATACCCAAACCTTAAATCAATCTTTGAAAACACCAAATTACCCTAAAGATGATCAAACAAATCATCAATACAAGGAAGATGATACTTATTCTTAACCATCACCTTATTTAATTATCGATAATGAATACACATACATATAGACCCATCCTTTTTCTTCATAAACAAGACAGGTGCACCCTAAGGTGATACACTAGGTTGGATAAATCCCTTATCCAACAACTCCTGCAACTTAGACTTTAATTCCTTCAGTTTTGTTGGGACCATTCGATAAGAAGGAATAGAAATAGGCTTGGTGCCCGGCTCAACATCAATAGCAAAGTCAATATCACAATCCATAGGTATATTAGGCATATTTACAGGGAATAAATCAATGAATTCACGGACAATACGAACAAAATCCAAAAAATGAGGGGAAACAACACTAGTATCACGAATATGAGCCAAATAAGATAAGAACCCCCTCTCAACCAAACAACGAGCGTGAAAGAAAGATATAACTCTCTTGGAACCCGAATAAGCACACTTTTCAAAGCTATCCTTGGAACACCCTACAAAGCTAAGGTCACGATCTTAGCATAACAATCTAGGACAACTTGATAAGGAGATAACCAATCCATACCCAGGCTGACATCAAAATCTACCATATCTAAGACAATTAAATATATCCAAGTCTCACGCCCAGCAAAAGTAACAACATAAGATCGGTACACCCGATCACCCACAAAAGAACTTCTTATAGGGGTAGATACTTGGATAAAAACATTAAGCGGCTCACAAACCAAATTAAAACCTGAAGCGAAATATACAGACACATAGGAAAAAACCAATCCTAAATCAAATAACATAGATGCAGATCTAAAACAAACATGGACGATACTTGTGATAACAATATCAGAGGCCTCTGTCTCTAACCTGATAGGTATAGCATAGAACTGACCACATCTACAATCTGACTTGGTAGTCCCGCGACCACCACCACGAGCACCACTCATCTGCCTCTCGCGCTCCTAGTAAAATATCTCCCTCTCGCAGCCGATATAAGAGTAGCCCTGAAAACACAACAAGGATAGTCCTTGTCCAAATGACCAACCTTATCACACACAAAGCAAACCCTGCAAATCGACTCAATAGAAGGAGGTATGGTTGAGCTAAGACGACTACCCAAAGTTGTTGAACCAGAAAATCCACTACCTGAACTTTTTAATGTTGCCTGCACTGGTCTACCAAGATACCCATAGAAGCCTCTAGAATCTCTACCTCGAGTAGTGTGACCTTTATACACGCCCTGATGATGCACCCTCTTGGCGTATCCCTGAGACACTCAAAAAATAGACTTAGTCATCTTAGCATGATATACTATACTCTGAAATGATGCCCTAACACTACTAGCTAAGTCACAAAAAACAGAAGTAAAATATCTAACCCCTTCACGAACTTTTGAATCTTCTCAGACTCGATGGCAATACTAACATATGAATATCTTAATAAAGCATAAAAACGTACCTCATACTCCACAACAATCATGGAGCCCTGCTCCAGGTGATCAAACTCATCTTTCTTTTGATCTCTCAAATAGAAAGGCACAAACCTGTCCAAAAAGGCCACCGTAAGTTGTTCCCAAGTCATCTATAGTGGACCAAGAGGTTGGGAACCAATAAGTGACCTCCACCAATCCGTGGTTATGCCTCTTAGCTGATATGTAGTATAAGCCACCCCATGTGACTCAAGCAAACCAAGGTTATGCAACTTCTCACGACAATCAATCATGAAATCATCGACATCCTCACCCTAACACCACTGAACCTAGAAGGACCCAAATGAGTGAATATCCCAATCCTTATCTGATCCTTAGAAGACATAATTGTACTCACAATAATAGGAGCCAGAGTAAATCTGGCTGGCTGAGAACCCACATGGGGAGGCAACATAGAAGAAGGCTGAACTCCAGATCTCAAACTCACATACAAGCACTGAAGGAGGAACAGTATTCGAAGCCTATGGAGTACCATAAACAGATATCGATACAATAGGAGGATCCACACTAGAGACTAGAGGAACACCATAAGAAGACTCTAACATAAATAAAGGTACCATACTCAGAGCTAGAGGAATACCAGGTGCACTCACAGGAGCACTCTTCAAATGGGTCAACAATTGAATTAACAACCCCTCCAAAACTGGGTTAGAAAAACTCTGTGCGACTAGAGTAGGGCCCATAACTCCAACTTGAGGCTTAGAAAGAGTCCCCTATTGCTACCTCTAGACGAGGTAGATCCCCGTGCCCATCTACGAATCAGAATTCGCCCACTAAATTAGGCTCTCTCATAACATAATGGATCTACATATATAGCCTCACTGGATCTAGTCCTCACCATCTGCGTTAAAAAGAGTGAAATATGACTTAAAACACAAGGTATGAAAGAATTCGCATGATAAGGAACAAAAATAATGGAGTTTCCTAAAGGTATCTCATAGCCTCTCGAAGAAAAATATGGACGTCTACATACCAATCCATGAGACTTTACTAGATACCATGTCCTTACACTGATGAGACCAACAGAAACCTGGTTGCTCTGATACCAATTTGGCATGACCCAAAAACCAAGGGTCATGATGATACTTGTCGCGGTAAGCCTTGACAAGTAATCCTATTATGCAAACTAATATAAAAGAGGAAGTCAATACTAAGAACCCAAGGCAAGACTTCTAGAGCGAAGGCGGACCACACAAACATGATAACAACGAAAATATAATCAAAGATACCAAATTAAATTCCAAACCTGGTGTCATAATGTAAGAACTACTAAATACATCTCGAATAGCTAAGATACAATAATAGTCCAAAAAGGATCAACAATTTGTCTCTGAATACTACTAAGACATGAAATAGACAAGAAGATGTAGTAGGCCAACTCCTAAAGCATAGGAAGTCTGCTACCTCGAATATACTCCAAATACCGCCTGAATCAGCTATCACTCATACCAGGATCTGCACTAAAAGAGTGCATTAGGGGTGAGTACGGTCCACTTGTACTCAATAGGTATCATCGCACGACTGAGTAAAGTAGAAAATTACTATCTAATAAGAGGCTAAAGGCAAGAGAAGTAGGAAGGTCTCCGTCAATATGGTTGTTTCTCCTGTCTGCTTCATGAGTTGCTTTCTTCGTAATTTTATTATGTGATCTCTAATTAATTATTATAAATTATTGATCCTGCCTGCTTCATAAGCTTCTTCCTTCGTGATTTTATTATATCATATCTAATTAATTATTATAAGTTATTTATGTATTAAAAAATTAATAATATTTAATAAAAAAATAAAATAGTTATTTATGACATGTCTGCTTCAGCTGCTTCACCCAAGTATTTTTGTATAGTAATTTTGTTATATCAGTTCTAATTAGACGTATTTGCTTTGTTGTTTCAATCATGATTTTACTATGTCACTCCTAATTAATTATTATGACCATTTAAAAAATTTCACAAGTATTTTTTATAGTAATTTTGTGATATCATTTCTAATTAGTTGTTGTGAGTCATTAAGACATGTCTGCTTCGCGGCTTCGATCATAATTTTATTATATCACCCATAATTAATTATTATGGTAATCTAAGCATTTGAAAATTACATGAAACGTATTATCAATTACAATAGTTAACGACTTAAAATATCTAAAAGAAATAATCAGTTATATATTTTAAAAAAATATGTAAAAAATACTATAAATCACAATAATTAAAATATTTTTTTAAAAATATTTGTTGGGCCCGTGCCTTGCACGGGCTATTAGTGACTATTGAAGCATATAAACACAAACTATGGGCACGTCACCTGCAATCATAAAATGTCTCAAATGGTAGCCCGCACCGTCTCAACTAACAGTTCTACTATATACACATATAACAAATACAAGTAGGGGAATGGAGAACAAATATACATGTACACCAAATACAAGTATAAGAAGATAGAACAAATGGATAGATATCAAATTAAGAACAGAAATAAAATCACAAAATAAGCACAATATATAAAATGCAATAAAGATGATGATGATGTGATGCACGAGGTCATCGCACAACCTCCGTATAAATTTATCGAGTTGTGCTTCCAGGTAGGATCCGTGAGGGGTTCATCCACCCATATACAATCACTTTTCATAACTCCTCTCCGACACATACATCAACAAAGGATTTTTAAAGATGTCACATTTTCTGTTAGAAAAAAATAGTGTTTCTAATATTTTTAGTATTTCTATGGCGGTACCAATGTTTTATAAATGAATATAATACGAGGATGTAATGCTCACAACCAGTGAAAATGAGAATATCCAATATCCAACCAATATACCAACCATGTGAGCCAAAAATCTACTCAAATCAACCAACCATCCATGATCCAATATAATCCAGGAACCATCAAGTAAAATATGTAATAAAATGGCATTTATACCACATGAATCCCAAAATCAAGGCCTTTTTCCACCAAAAAGAGTGCAACCAAACATACATATATCAATATCAGGCCAACAAATCATATAAGACCCCACAATTCACACATTGAAAATAATGTCCCAAAATCACCAAATGTTATCCATATAGGTCCCCAAACAGGCACATAAATTACCTAAATACATTTTTTTATGTACAACTCCATACCCATAGCATGCTTTTACATTATCATTAACTACCTAACCCAGTTTGAAGATAGTTAAGCCATAACCTACCTCAAATGCCAATACCAGTATAATAAGCTTTTAACACCGAGCTTTCACTTCATGAATGGACCCAAAATCAGCTAAAACATACAGATATCGAATCTACGCATCAAAAAAAAGTCAACGATGTCCATTTTACCCACTTTCTAATTGGGGTCAAAATGGACCCCTAAAATGATTTTTTTCAAAAAAGAAGAGTAAAATCAGAATTCTAGTCCAAAAATATATTTATTAAGATTAAAGGAACACATAGGAGAAAATCCAAATGAAAATGGGTTAAAACTGGGGTTTGAATTGAAATACTAATTTGGGCCTTCGGTGTCAAAATACCCAAATTTCACTTTTAAATCTGAGTTTAAACAAGCTTTAAATGATAAAAGTCAAAGAAAAGTAAGTGAAATAGGTATTTGAAGCTCACCCAAGCTTAAAAATAGAAGAAAATGCCAAAGAACTCAAACCCCAATCTCCAAGTCTCGAAAATAGGGAAAGAATCTCAAAAATAGGGATGTAATCCACCCAGTCATCGCATAAGAAACTGCTAGATCGCTTAAGCAATCGGGCGTCACTTAAGCGAAGCCCGCTTCGTCGCGCAAACGACTTGAATGTCGCTTAAGCGACAGACATCTGTTATGCCAGTATCGCTTAAGCGAGCTTAGTGTTTCTTAGGCAACACTTTGGCTATCAGGCCAAGTCGTTTAAATGATGAAAGCACCACTCAAGAGATGCACCAGCTGAGTGGTGCACCATCTGGAGACTTGGAGAATTTCAGGTCTCAACGGACCCTTCGAGATTCATCTGGAATCCCGAGTAAGCAAATAAAATATTCTAACCCACCAAATTTGACGCTACAGACTCAATCGCGGTATCTGATTTTTGAAAAAAACGTTGTTTTCACAAATTGACCCTCAAAATTCAATTTCGCAACTTTCTGAACTGAGGAACTAAATGTGATATAAAAGTCAAAAAATTATACCAACCATGTTACCTATCTAAAATCAATGTTTCAGATCTACTGACATAATCCATTTTGCCATCTATCGCAGTGATCAAAAAAATATTGACCGAAGTCAACTAATAAGCCTTTAAAACCATCAAAAATCATAATCTTGCATAAATCACACCGAAATGCACTGGGAACCCTGCCAATCATCCCCACACATCAGAAATACCATAATGCAACTACAAGGGGGATGGTTAAATCACACAGAAATAAATATTTCACATAAATTGCCAAAACAAATTTGGGTCATTACATCACACATGACAACTGATGGTGTCTTTTTTGTTAAATATTTTTATTTTTGCACTTATTTTTTTGTTAAACCATGCTAACTTGTGTGTTTCTAACAAGTCTTTTCCTGCCATTAATTTACCTTTTAATTTTCTCTCACTTCATATTGAATTAACAATCAGTTTATCTTAAAAAAAATTAAAAATAACTTCTAATACAAAATTAAAATTTGCAATAATTTTCAACTACACTTTTATAGTTCTTTTAGTATTGTTCAATTCTTTAACAACATGTAATAAGTATGGCAACTTAAAAAATAATAAATGGTGCATTATATTTATTATTTTTCTTAGTGGACATGAAAAAATGATAAACCAACAATTAAAATATGAAGGATCGATGTTCTTTTAAGGGGCATGTAAAAATCAAACACGACAAGTAAATGGAAGGAATGAAATAATTTATAAATATAATTTGATTATTATTTAATATCCTTATAGATCATTATTGAGTTAATTTTTGTAAAACCTCTAAATTAAGATTGTAATTATATTTATCTTTACTTAAAGTCATTGAAATATTATTTTGTATTAGATGCAAAAAATAATTTTTTTAAAAACTTTTCCCACATAAAATTATCAATGGAAATAAAATTCAATAAATATTAAAATATATTTTTTATCTATAACTAAGAAATTATATACCTATACATTTATAAGAATGCCAATATTTTTCTATTTTGTGATCTTCGTCGAATTATAATTATTAATATATTTTAAAACATGTTATTTTATAAAATGTTGAATTACATATGACCTTTTAATATATTTTAACTCTCTGATAATTCTTTCTTCCACATAAATAAATTTTTATTTAAAAGTATACAATTATTTGATTAAGTACCTTAATAATCATGAAATTTATCAAAAAAATATTATTAAATATATAGGTTATTAGATTATGTAAATTACAATATAATATAATTTTTAAAATTTAAATTATTATTTTTATATCTAGTGGGAAGTGATTAGGCATGACATGAAACGGTTACAGCTTAAAGAGAACATGACCCTTGATATGACCATGTGGAGGACGCGAATTAAGGTAGCGGGTTAGTGGGTCGGATTGTGTCCTTAGTAGTAAGGGGAGTGCTTTGTTTGTCGAGATACCTGTAGTCATAGTGTTATGCATGTTGTTTGTAGTTTCTTATTCGTAGTGTTTTAATGATGTTTGGAATTTGGGATAGATAGTTCAGAGTACTACTCTGTGGATGTCATATTTCTTTTATTATCTAGTGGTGTGTTATCCTACTTTATTGTTTGTTTTTATGTTTTCTGCTTGTTATACTGTTATTTTTCATGAGTTGGGGGTCTATCAGAAACAACTTCTCTACTTCATCTGAGGTAGTAGTTGGATTGACTGAGTATACTTTGCCTTCTCCAAAACCGACTTTGTCGGAATACAACGGGTATGTTGTTGTTGTTGTTATTTTATGGGGAAAGGACAAAAATGACACTTAAAACTAAAATAATATCACGAAAACAACATTCACAATTAAATACCTAGTAAATAGCCACTTCCAGTATAAGCCGTGTACCATTTCATCATTTTTTCTTCCCTCTTTTCTCTCATTCTTTTTACCGTAAAATTCTTTCAATCTCTCACTGCGACTTCAAAATTTACCTATTGAATGCTCATTTTTGCTGTACGGTGCCCAACAAATTGGTGCAAAAAAGTTTTTTTTTACTGTGATTTTGAAAATTTGGGTCATTTTGGATCTTTTTAGAAAGAATTGCAGACAAGAACTTCACCACCAAATTTTCTTTAAGATGACTGACTTTGAGCATGTCATTTCTCTTTCTTTCTTTCCTTTTCATTCACAATTTTATTTCCATTCAAACTCTTAAACCGCCATTCCTTTACCCTTTTTAATACTCCAATTTACCTCTCTCATTCCACAAATTTTGTATAAAATATTCAAAAATTTGCATTCAATTAGCTTCCCGTGATTTTTTTCATTGTAAATTTGGTCAAAATTGATACAAAATAATGACTTTAGCTTCAGTTTTAATTTCAATAATGATAAAATTCGGAGGTGTTTGAATGTTCTATATGTACACAAAAACATGCACAGATTTCTATCCATCCATTTGAAAAGGTGTATGAATATGGTATATGTACTATATCAATTTGGTATAGCTATTGTATATGCTTGCACAGATTTTCTCTGTAAAAGGTGTATTTTTGTAGTATATATGTTATATAAATGTAGTATAAAAGTGTATCAATCTAGTATAAAAGAGCATCGGTTGGGTATATGGACATTGCATATGCATGTATAGGTTCCCCTTCTCTTTTGTTATAAATATGTATCAATGTGTTATAAAAGAGTATCTACTGGGTATAAGGATCCATTTTATTCTCAAATATAGACCCAAATTAGGGTGACTTTCAAATTTTAGCCCCAAATAAAAAGGCTTCGTTAGAATAGCCTTAACTTGTTAAGGCATATTTTCTTGGACGAAAATACCCTCCTGCAAGCCGTTAAATCTCCTTCTTCCAACTTCAGCATATATTTGAGAATAACCCGTTTCTTCCAAATTCCAGAATTGAGCTCCAAAATATTCTCTATTAAATCTCTTTCTTCCAAATTCCAGAATTGACTTTCAAATATTCGCAGTCGACTTTAGCCGTAAGGGTTCTTCAGGTATGAATTTCATAATCCAAATTCATCGTGGTAATTTTAGCTTATTGATGCATTGTGGTAATTTTAGCTCGATAAATAATTAACATATTGATTTAATTTTTAGGGAGGTGAATGTAAACTGAAGTTGAGATATGTTGTTATGGTAGTAACAAATTTACCATTGAGAAATTGCATCGAACAGGTTGTGGAGAGTTTGTTATTGCGGTTATAATTATGTTTGAGTAGTTGAGGAGGGTCGGTCTTGGAGGGAAAGGCCATTAATATGGGAGTTAACGTTGATCGCAATATATTTTGGGAAGGCCAAACGTATAAGGTTAAGGTGGTTCAAGAAATTAGTTCCAAGTATTTCAAACTAGTGGTAAAATTAGCATTAGAAGATGATGAGGAATTGTGTCGAACAGGTTATGGGGAGTTTGTTATTGCGATTATAATTATGTTTGAGTAGTTGTGAGAGTTTGGTCTTTGAGGGAAAGGCTATTAATATAGGAGTTAACATTGATCGCAATATTTTTGGGGAAGGCCAAACGTATAAGGTCAAGGTGGTACAAAAACAAGTTTGATTGTTTCTATAGCTCGAACACAAACTACAAAGCTACCTTTCTTGCAAGCTTCTCTAGTTGTCACAGTTTGTTGGACAACCTTGCATTTCTCTCATGCCAAACTGCATATATAAATTCAGTATATACCAGCTTTCATACTTGGGTTGTGTGTCTCTTGCCTTTAATTCTCTGCTTAATCCAATCACACACTGCAACTCATGTAGCAGATAGTGGTTGAGTACTATTTAACCAGCAAAGTAACCTCTTCATACTGTATTTGATGTTGTGAAGTGTGAATTAATAATTTACTTTAGAGTAATGACTAATAAGAAGCACAAGTAGAAAGGTAATTCTATCATCAAATGTATACTTGTAAAATATCACCGCAGTAAGACCAATAATTACTTGATGAAAACTAGAATAATTACTTGATGGTTACTATGTACCTACAGTAGTTTTAAGTTTCACTTCTCTTCATCTACTTACATTCTATTGCATGTAATTTTTTGTCACTTCACAAAGCACATGGCAATGTTGTAGTCAATCTAGATGTTGCTGGTGTGATTGCCAGTTCTCTTAAATAAATTAATTTGTTTGTCTCTAAGTTAGGGAATGCTTACAAGCCCTCCCTTCCAATACAGTGTACCTAGTTAGGATCAACCTATGTAGCTTTTGTTCTTATGTAGTTTAATTTGGTGGATTATAGGTTTGATTGTCATTATAAGCTCTTTATTGTTGTGAATCTGTACATGCAGTGATTCCCTTAACGATCTATGAAATAGATAGCGATACTAGTCATAAAGTTGGGATAATTTCTCTATCTGAGTTTTGATCTACATTGATGAAAGTGAACCTTTATCCTTCTATTATGGTTGCAGCCGCCACAACTAGTTGTGGAGAACGTTCTCGCTTTCAACGAGAGCTTTTGTATAAGACTTGCAGCTAGAGAAGACACCTGCAAATCCGACGATGACAAAGCATGGTTCCATTTCTTAATATCTTCAGCTAGTTTATGCTTCGTAACTTCTTTCAACTTGCAGAATAAGCTTTGTTGATTTTCTTTTACAGAAAGACTATGAAGAGCTGACATTGACAGTAATGAACATCATAGATCGTCTGGTTCACAAGACAAATGTATATATTCCATCTTCCTTCTGAACTACACATAACAATTATATGTATTTTTGGTGCCTAGCTGATCACAAGCAACTTCTCTTTAGCATAAGACTTTCTGAACTACACATAAACAAGTATATGTATTTTTGGTGCCTGGCTGATTACAAGCACCTTCTGAACTACACATAACAAGTATATGTATAACAAGTATATGTATTTTTGGTGCCTAGCTGATCACAAGCACCTTCTAACTAATAATTAGGCATTACTCAGTCGTTAATTTGCTTGCACAAAACACACCCAAGGTTAATCTGAATATTCCACTTCACTAATCTATTAGTGGTTACACAATGCTTCACCCATCCAATAAACTTGTAAGGAAAACCCAGGTCAATCAGGATCTGCTTCAAATAGGGTCAATCTATAGTATCATAAGCCTTCTGTTATCCACTTTTAACATACATCTAATTGTTTTGACTTTCAGATTCTGCCATACATTTCAAGTTATGCCCCATGGGCAAGAGTTAACATTGTCTTAGTTTGTAATGATTTAGCAGATGACCTATAACTCTTATCCCAGAGGTAAGACTTAGACAGTTATGCCCCATGGGCAAAAGTTGACACAGCTATAGTCTGTAATTATTTGGCAGATAACCTATAACTCTTGCCCTAGAGACAAGACTTTGAAAGTTATGCCCCATGGGCAATAGTTAACTATGCCTTACTCTTTAATGATTTTACTTGTTGAAGATATATATTCTAAATTAAATTGTTACTAATCTTTTGTTGTTTCATTTTTCACAAGGGTTGTGCTTGGAATGGATGAAAACGAAATGAGTATTGAAAGTATTGATAGAAATAACTAGTTACAGGTTATTGAACAAATATTGGAGGCTGAAATAGCTGAGCCATCCAAGATTAAGAGGGTACACCAAAAAAAGATGAGGATACTTGATGTCGAGACTACTCTCTTGAGATACAATGCCTCTTTGAATGAGGTAAATAACAAGTCGATCTTCATTGACAAACAAAATATGATGACGTGCATGTCAAACATTGCAATTATGCACAATATCCAATTTAAGGTTATCAAATCAAGCACAACAAGATATTCACTGCGATGTTTGAACGACAACTGTGTGTGGCGGTTTTATGCCTCGAAGATTGCCAATTCTTTGCTCTTTCAGGTTACTACATATGAAAAAGCTCACAGTTGCTCGGTTGATTTCATAACATCCGACCACAGGAATGCAACATCAAAGGTCATATGTGAATACATACTAGAGCTCGTGCGTGACTCTAATAATATAATCACACCAAACTTCGTGGTAGATAAAATGAGAAGGAAATACAGAATAATCATATCCTACAACAAATGATGGCGAGCGATTCAGCATGCCTATATGGTGATAAGAGGAATCGCGAAAAAGAACTATAAAAAGTTGTCATCGTATCTTCACATGATGAAAGAAAACAACTCAGGCACGTACACAAATATAAAGAGGGATGATGAGAACAGGTACAAATGCTATACTGTTGAAATTGAAAACTTTTGCCCAAGAGGCAACAGTTTATTCTTTAATTGCACTGATTAGATTATTAAAATATATGCAGCTCTTGCCTCATGGGCAAGACTTAGTTTAAAAAATTGTTGAAATTGAAAACTTTTGCCCAAGAGGCAACAGTTTATTCTTTAATTGCACTGATTAGATTATTAACATATATGCAACTCTTGCCTCATGGGCAAGACTTAGTTTAGAAAATTATTGAAATTGAAAACTTTTGCCCAAGAGGCAACAGTTTATTCTTTAATTGCACTGATTATATTATTAACATATATGCAATTCTTGTCTTATGGGCAAGACTTAGTTTAGAAAATTATTGAAATTGAAAACTTTTACCCAAGAGGCAACAATTTATTCTTTAATTGCACTGATTTGATTAATAACATATATGCAACTCTTGCCTCATGGGCAAGACTTAGTTTAGAAAATTATTATACAAATGCTATACTGTTGAAGTTGAAATTTTTTACCCAAGAGGTAAAAGTTTATTCTTTAATTGCACTGATTAGATTATTAACATATATGCCACTCTTGCCTCATGGGCAAGACTTAGTTTAGAAAATAATTGTGCTCTGATTATAAACATCAAATGCAAATTGTTACTAATATTATTTTGCTCAACACAGATTTCAATATGCATTTTTTGCTTATGACGCTTCAATCATTGGATGGACCAACTGTAGACCGGTAATAATGGTAGATGCAACATTTTTTAAGTTAAAATATCATGGTGTCCTCATGATAGCAGTGTCAAAGGACGAAAACAACAACATATTTTCTTTGGCTTTTGGAATTGCAGACTAAAAAAATAATGAGTCTTGTAACTGGTTCTTCAATCAGTTAAGAAATGCAATTGGGGTACGTGAATAATTATCTATTCTATCAGATCATTACCCAGCCATTGAAAATGCAATTGTAAATATCTATCCAGAGTGTCAGCACGGGATATGCATCTATCACATGAAGAAGAATTTAAGAAAAATATACTTCTCAGATGTAGTTCTATCATTATTCTACAACGCAGCAATATCATATAAACGAACTGAGTTTATGCTTTCATGGATGAGATAGAAAAAGTCGACAAAGTTGTTGCGGAGTACTTGAAAGAAGAAGAACCAAAAAGATAGGCTCGTTTGTTTCATACCAACAGAAGGTACAATAAGCTTACGACTAACAACGTGAAGTCCATGAATGCGGTACTGAGAAAAGTAAGGCAACTGCCAATACTGGGCCTGATCAATTACATTCAGAACAAGTTACAAAGTTGGTTTTATGAAAGAAAAATGGAAGTGCAAGGCAACTTTCATGACATCACACGTTGGGCGAAAGTGGAGGTGACTGACAAGATTCAAGTCGCCTTGAAATTGAAAGTAAGTAATTGAAATTGTATTTTGATAATAGAAAAATATACTGTTACTATTTTTTTATTGCAGATTATATATATTTAATTTACTGTTATTTGTGATTTATTGCTAGTTTTTTTATTTCCTTGAGATTCGCGTGTGAAATATGTGATTTGTTGTTTCTGTTCCATCACTTCTGCTCATAGCTATGTGATCGTTTGTGATTTGATGTTGTATGCTTTATTATAGCCAATTTTCGGTTGTCTCAAGATTCGTCCCTTATGTATGTTTGATTGCTCTGTATTGCTGATTCTGCTCATATACTATATGTTTCACTATTATAATTGATTCTACTCCTAGGTTAGATGCAATATCTGTTTTATGTCAGTTTATTTGTAGCTGATTCTCCTGCTCATATATTGGAAGTATCACTATTGAATCAGTTGTTGTTCCTGAGCAAGGTTCTGTCTTTTCCATATAATACAGGAAATTTGACTTTGAAAGCTCATTCCTTGGATGACAGATCCTTCTCCTGCACTTTCCCTGACCAAGCCAAGCATAAAAACTTTAACTATCCCCTATATTGGCCCTTCTCTTCCATTTTAAAATAGAACCTTAATTGTGACTCCTTATTATTGGTTATTTATTATTAGATTTTTGATTAGTTCAAAATTAGATTGTGATTTGATGTTATATGCTTGATTGTAGCTATTTTTTTGTTGCCTCAAGATTCATCCCCTGTGTATGGTTGATTGCTCTGTATGCCTGATTCTGCTCATATACTAGATGTTTCACTATGAGTTATCATTTATTTATTATTTTATTTACAGGTAGACCCCATTGATGCAACAAGATTTGTTGTAAGAGAAGAAAAAAATAAATATATTGGAGACCTGAAGAGTAGGACTTGCCAATGCTTGGTATTTCAAACAGATGAGATACCATGCACCCATGCAATTGCAGCGATAAACAGTAGACATATGAACAAGTCTAGCTATTGTTCTCATTGGTTCTCAAGACAGTCTTAGCTACAAACATACCAGGGAGAAATCCTACCAGTTGGAAGCATAACATCATGGATTATCCTAGATAGCATAAAGTATCTGATCACAAACCCCCCAGATAAGGAGGTTCTGCTTGGGAGAAGACAAACATCCAGATATTCTTGCAGAACAAAATCTTCAAGAATCAATTACAAATGTTTGAGATGCAAAAAATCTGGGCATAACAGATCAAATTGTCACTACACTCCTATCCTTCATCTATATGCAAGAAGATACAGAAAGAAAATAAGAAAACATAATTAGTTTTACTTTTTATCCGAGAAGTTGGATCAAAATAGCTGTTATAATAGGATTCTTTGATCCCCTATTTTAGTTAGTAACGAGTACTTTTGACTTTCAATCACGAATGTCTTCTTATTTATTTGAAGTTTAAACTTGTGGTGAAGTATTTAACTCAATACCTTCTTATTGATTTTTTATAAAAATTACTAAGCATGTTAAATTTTGTTATATATTGATGTGTAAAAATATATCATATTAATAGGATTCGGGGAAGGAACACACCCACAAGAGATGTGATGTGGATAATTCCACGAGATACACTTTAAAATTTGCCTTGAAGGCAAGATGCAGAACAAGTTGTGCCCCATGGGCAAGAGTTGACAGTAGCTTATTTTGCAATGATTCGGCAGATGATCTACAATACTTGCTCTAGAGGCAAGACTTAAGCCCCAAAGAAATAAGTTATGATCTATGGGCAAGAGTTGACACTAGCTTAGTGTGTAATAACTTGGCAGATCTTTATTGAACTATGAGCCACTAGCTTATCTCAAATTTTCTATAAGGAAAGATGGTTGATAATTGAAGCGTTGTATTGCTTCCACTTTCTAAAATGATCTCCTCGTGAAGCCTAAGTCAGTCAAATTAACTTATTGAGTTTAAGATTTGATATGGATTGGTATCAATGTTGTGAAGTGTAAAACAATAATTTACTTTAGAGTAATGACTCATAAGAACCACAAGTAAAAAGGTAATTCTATCATCAGATGTATACTTGTAAAATATCATCGCAGTAAGACCAATAATTACTTGATGAAAACCAGAATAATTACTTGATGATTACTGTGTGCCTACAGTAGTTTCAAGTTTTACTTCTCTTTATCTACCTGCATTCTATTGCATGCAATTTTTTGTCACTTCACAAAGTACATGGCAATGTTGTAGTCAATCTAGATGTTGCTGGTGTAATTGCAAGTTCTCTTAAATCAATTAATTGGTTTCTCTCTCTAAGTTGGGGAATGCAGGTTAGGCCCTCTCTTCCAATACAGTGTACCTAGTTAGGTTCAACCTATGTAGCTTTTGTTCTTGTGTAGTTTAATTTGGTGGATTATAGGTTTGATTGTCATTAAAAACTCTTTATTGTCGTGAATCTGTACATGCAGTGATACCCTTAATGATCTATGAAATAGATAGCTATACTAGTCATAAAATTAGGATAATTTCTCTGTCTGAGCTTTGATCTACATTGATGAAAGTGAACCTTTATCCTTCTATTATGGTTGCAGCTGCCACAGCTAGTTGTGGATAACGTTCTCGTTTTCAATAAGAGCTTTTGGATAAGACTTGCAGCTAAAACAGACACCTGCAAATCCGACAATGACAAAGCATGGTTCTATTTCTTAATATCTTCAGCTGGTTTATGCTTCGTAACTTCTTTCAACTTGCAGAATAAGCTTTGTTGATTTTCTTTTACAGAAAGACTATGAAGAGCTGGCATTGACAGTAATGAACATCGTAAATCGTCTGGTTCACAAGACAAATGTATATATTCCATCTCCCTTCTAAACTACACATAACAATTATATGTATTTTTGGTGCCTAGCTGATCACAAACAACTTCTCTTTAGCATAAGACTTTCTGAACTACACATAAACAAGTATATGTATTTTTGGTGCCTAGATGATTACAAGCACATTCTGAACTACACATAACAAGTATATGTATTTTTGGTGCCTAGATGATCACAAGCACCTTCTGAAATAAGATTACAAGTATATGTATTTTTGGTGCCTAGCTGATCGCAAGCAACTTCTCTTTAGCATAAGACTTTCTGAACTACACATAACAAGTATATGTATTTTTTATGCCTAGCTGATCACAATCAATTTTTGAACTATACATAACAAGTATATGTATTTTTATATTTTTGGTGCCTAGCTGATCACAAGCAACTTCTCTTTAGATAAGACTATGGTGGATACATGTTATTGGAGAGATGTAGATGAACAATGAGGAGAAATTGTTAAGGTGAAGTGATGCGTATGTATTCTCTCTCTAGGTTATAAATGCTAATATTAAATTGAGAAAGCGATGCGTATTAATAATAATGATCAAAATACTCATATAGCAGTTACACATATTTAATGATAAGACAGCCCCCATAAGAACAAGTTATACCTCATGGGCATGAATTGACCCTGCCACATTGTTTACTAATTTAGAAGATACTCAATAAATCTGGCCTCAGGGGCAAGACTTGCCACAAAGAAAGGCAAAAAATATTCTTCGATAATAAAACATAAATATACAAGATACCAACAAATGAATCAGTAGCGATTTGACATTGTATACTTTACGTTATTGCATAAAAAATAGCCGATTCAATTTGAAAAGTCGGTTTAAAATTTACATAATCGCATAAAAATAGCTAAAAATCCATCATGTGCAGTGAGTTTCAATAACTACAAAACTAAACTATTACTCCTGGTGTGTCATCTTCCTCTTTTCCTTTCCAAATAATTTGCCAACTTTTTCTGTAGTGTTGTCTTTTATACCAGCTTCTAGTTTTCTCTTTCCATAATCCCACAACAAAGTTCCATACCTCATGCGAACATGACCAATGTCAATCTCTTTAGGAATATCTCTACCATGAATGGCATATTCAGCAAATGCACAAACAAATGCTCCACAATCACTGTGATACAAAAGAAATATATTGCGTGAATATATGGAAAACAACAAAAAAAGAAGTGAAATGAACATTTAAAAAATGAATGCAATGAGATACCATTGAGTTTGTTATGGCAGCTCATCAACCATTTTTATCGGCAAAGTGTTATTTTCAGATTTGGCAATTCCCTTCTCAAGATAGAAATTGACCTTTTTCAAAAAATACGGTATCAATGTTTGGTAAGGTAACATCACTTTTTGAACAACTTTATCACCGCGTCTGGTACGGTTGTAGTCGTATACATATATGCACCAATCAGTAAAGTCAAAAACTCCCAAAATCCAGTGTCCAAGTTCAGATTTTCTCATGGAACATAAACTGCAAATAAAAAGTTTGTGAAAGTTTGAATAAAATTGAACAACAGCTTATAAACCCACAAGTTAAGTGTTCTGTCTAGATCAAGAGAAAAAACCTTTGATATTGAAGTCATTGCATTTTTTTTGCAGTTTTTTTTGTTAACTCAAGTGCTCCAGCAATTATTGTTATTTCATCATGTGTCAAATCCCCTCATTTTCCAGCCTGTCATAACAATAAGAAGCAAAAAAGATGAGGCATACAGTAAAAGGAACATAATGAATTGAAAATGAGGTTCAACCAGTTATAGCACCGAATCTTAGTGAGATGAACTTGGTCGTGTAAGCGGATTGTGTTTATGCATATATACAAAAATATTGTATGTCCAGAGATATATTTACACTTGCTTAGATTAGCATTAAAATTTGAGAAATACTGAACAAATTAACTCATTGCCATGGAAATCCACAAATGTTTTTAGCTCAGCTCTCCGCAGAAGGGGCAGCGTGCCCCTTACCTAACATCCAATCCAAGACCTAGAAGAAAAATCAAGGATGAAGTTAAGATCCCTTTTCTTTATCAAGCCAACTATAAGATCCTTAACAACAAAAAGTAGCACTGAGAAATTTTCTCAAATTGTTGCATGAGTTTTTTTTTCTTTCCAATTCTAAAGATGAATATCCGTGTATCTTAATAAAGAAACTAATGGATATTTTACATATCAAATTATTAGCATGAGAAGTTTCTCATTAATAGTAATAACAAAAAATAAACAGAGATAGGAAAATGGAGTAACTGTGATATTATTACTAATTTTCTCCTTCCGTTCGGATTTACTTGTTTTGATTTTCATTTTTACTCGTCATTTTTGACAAATCAAGAAAAAATAAAACAAAAAATTTCATGTTTTACCCTTAGCACTAATTACTTATTCTCGAAATCATTTTCAATACCTATTACTAAACATCAATTGATAGCGGTAATATTGTAAAGTCACTATACCAATCATTGTTTTCTTAATAGGTGTGCCACGTCAAAATGTGACAAGTAAATCCAAACGGAGGGAGAACATAACCAAGGAACTCCTCCATTCAACTTTATGTTGCATTCTTTCCATTTTCTTCCAAGCTACAGAAAAGGAACAAAGAATACAAATTAACCACCGTAGCGTATATGAGTACAAATCTATCTTATGAGTTGTTGATGGGTTCACGTAGTTTTATTTCTTAAACTCTATCATCTAACTCGGATTGCGAGTACAAGGTGGCAACCGGACACACGGCTGGTGAAACATCTCTCTCTCTTTCTGGTAGTAAAACACGAAAACTTAAAAACTCTACATGAGTAAATTATAGAATGTGATTGTTGTACTTTATACCTTACTAATTGGATAAGCAATTGGGAAGAAAAAACAGAGAAGAAGTTGAACAAGGGGTGCTACAGTGGCTCCAACTGTCAATCCATAGTGAGTACAGATTGATTGAGGAATTATCTGCAAATGTAAAAACGATGAACCTAGTTAGAGGACAAGAGACGAGCAAATTCCATAGCTAACAAGCTGAAAAGTTAAGTTGATGAATAGAATACATGAGAATCAGTGTAACAGATACCAGTATTGCTACCCATGATGGTACAAACTTGTCTAAGAATATAGGAAGAGACTACAACGGAAAATGAGAAAAGTAATAAATAAGCCGGCAGGGGTAATAAAAGGATAACTATTGCCAAATAAGTATTGGTACACAAACCTTCATTGCTAAGGAGTTACCGATCAAGAGTGTGCAAAGCAAAAGATGTCGATTTTTTACTACCGAAAGTATTTTAGCTGTAAAAGAAAGGAAGAATACTTTAAAAGGCCGATCAAAGCTGACATAGGTATATCTCAAACTGTGCACAACACTGCTTCTCTTCTAACTTATCCCACTATAAGCCCTATTCTAATATGGGTGGTTATTGATACAATTATAGACTCATGATACGTAAAGTGGCTTAACTTTTGTAATTGTGCATTTCAGGTATGACAAGAATTACATACCTGTTTATCTTACTCTTTCAACTATTCAAATACCTTTGCTTGGGTACATAATCGATGCATCATTCCTTTACTGTAAGTTTAATTCCACTGTTTACTTTGCAATAAACCACATCAAAGCATTTCTAGATAGTTTATTCAGTTTCAAAGGAAAAATTCACTCTCTTTTACTTACTTGTGATTTATAGACACCTTGCCTAAGTCAACATTCAACCTTTTTCAGAATTCCTTTGATATTTTGGGGTAGCCAATTCTATACATATATTTACCCAACTGAACGATTTAAAAGAAAAAGTCTGACTAGAGCATAGAATAAGCAAGAGGAAATAGAACTCCAAGAATTGAACATATAGAAAAGTTTACAGCTTTACACCAAAGTTACAAAGTAGCAACTAGATATTTAGCCAATCAACTACTGAAATAACATCGTTCAAAGGGGTGAAGGTCGGATTTTCATCATTTTCAGTGTATACACAACAAAGAGAATTTTTGACCTTGTATATACGTATACAATATAAATTTTTGACAAAGGGGGTCCATCTGACCCCTTCTACCTGCACAAGGTAGGGGTACACACACTCAATCCTCCCCAGACCCCACTTGTAGCTTGTGGAATTACACTTGGTATGTTGTTGTTGATCCGAATGACTCATTTTCGCCCCTCTAACTATACACCTGGCTCTACTAGTGAATAGAAAAGTTACAACTTTACACCAAAGTTACAAAGGTAGCAGGTAGATATTAGTCAATCCAAACTACTGACCAATATTAGTGAAAGTGGATTTTCATCAAGGGTGTTCATCATCTACAATATACACATAAAAATAGTTTTTGACCTTATAATATGACATGAATTTTCGACAATGCACAACCTCTACTTAACTCTGGCCCCTAACTCTACTAATGAAGTAAACGGCAAGAATAAAGGATAAGACATCAAACTTCCATGAAAAACAACCAAACAAACAATAAAAACCCAAAACAACAAACTTTAGCACTTCCTAATAAACTCAAACAAAAGTACTGATCAACATTAGCAGAAGTTGAATTTTCACCAAGACGTTCATCGTCTATAACATACACATAAAAATAATTTTTTTAAGCTTGTATCCCAAGAACCAGAATAAATATAACCATTACAAACAGCCAAACAAAAAATACTGTCAGCATATTTGGCCTACTAGAAGAAAGGGAGGAACAAAACAAAGTACAAGTCAAAAGCACATTACAAATATAGATTAGGATAGCAAGTGATAATACCGTGTCATTCAAAGGTCGACCACAAGTTGCAAGTGAATAAAACCACTCCTTCGAATCCACAGCACAAGAGCCAAACATTAAACATTCGCAATACATCTTTGAGAAATGAGAGATTTATGGGTCGAAGCTTTCTTTCCTACATATGCAATTGATGAATCCCAACTTGTTTCTTCCAAGTATGGCAATTCTCATCGATTCAATCCACACAATAGTTTTTTATCTCGCAAATTGAATAAAAATCAACATAACTCCAGCCATAGCTGATGCATTCAGATACAATTGATGATTATGACTCAATTTCTTGGGCAATTCATTATCTATCACCACCACCACCACTGTTACTCCTACTAGCTTTCTTATTTTTTCTCCTCGATTATCTTAACTTAGACCATATTAATAGTCAATAGCTCTTATACCATGATGTAAAAGAGGATCAAGAGAAAAAATAGAAATGAGGATAATCTCCAAGGTGAATCAAGTCGTGATCCAATGGTTGATGATCAATATCATGAGTCTATTTGAATGAAATCGGATGAAGAGAAAGAGGAGCAAAAGAAAGAGTATTTGAGAAATGAGGAAAAAAGATGAACAAAGAGAATGAATATCTGAGAAAAATCTGGAAAAAAAAGAGAAATAAGAAAAACTCTAAATAAAGGTTAAAGACAAATAAATTAAAAAAAAATGAAGAAATAGATAATGGTTGAGAAAAAAGAAAAAGAGAAAAGAATAAAGGTTGAGACAAATAAATTAAAACATGAAAATAAAGTTAAAGAAAAAAATAAAAACTGAAAATAATAAAAAACAGAACAATAAATTTAAAGGAAAAAATTAAAAAGTGAAAAAAAAGTAGAATAATAAAAGTAAAGGAAAAAAAATAAAAAAAATAAAAAATAAAATTTGAGAGATAAATAAGTATGAAAAGTTTAAAAATATATTTGAGGTGTAGAGGGGCAAAATAATACTTTTAGTATATGAAAAAGTAAGAAAAACTATTCTTCAAAAACATTCTTATTTAGGGTCAAATATCTAAAGCCACCCATATTGGGGCTCGTGGCATGCAATTTCCTGTAAGGATCCCTTCCCTCTTTTTTTTAGAAAGTATATCAATGTAGTATAAAAGTGTATCAATATGATATAAAAGTGTATCAATTGGATATAGAGACTGCATGTGATCGATTGACTCAAATTGTTATAAATTGGGCCAAATGGATAAAAAAAGAAAAATAAATTGGGCCGACTGGCTCCAATTGTCCACATTTTCAAATTGTGGGCTATTTTTTTGTTTCAAAATGGTCAATCCATGTCCTTTCCCCTTAATTTTATGGATAAATAACATAAATACCAATTCTTTTGAAAGTAATTACACCCTCTCCCACTTTTTTAATTACTTTACCCTCTTTCCCTGTTAATATACATAACATTGCCGATATATACATAACATTTTGTGTATGTGTTGGAATTTTTGTAATATATTTAGGGAGTTGAAATTTTTTGTAATATTGAAAATATAAGTTGTGTATTTGTGTAATTTTTAGTATTTTTATATCTAGAGGCCTTGGGCCTGTGAAACTAGTATTGAAATAAAAAAAAGATTATTGAGTCGTTCAGTGCGATGTATAAGTTATAATAGTTCCGAAATAAAATATAAAATTATTTTATTCATGTTTGATTGGAGTTATTAGTTAGTTAAGAAATTATTTATTCCACCATTTATGTTAGTAATGAAATAAATTATCCAATATACATAGAGAAATAATTAATTTTGAAATAGCTAATTCTAAAATTAATTAAACTTGTTTCCAACCAAAACAACTACTAAATTAAAAAATTTCCTAAAATGAGTTGATAACGGGGCGGCCAAATTTGTCCGTCGAATCCGGATAGCAGGAAGAAAGCGCGTAAATTTTCCCTCCTTGAAGCGAAAGAATTCCCCGTTAGTGGCAGTTTCCGTGATTTTCACTGGAAGCGAAGGGCATTAATGACATCTACAAAATGACTCAAATGCACTTGTAATCAGTTTGTCAGTATGTTGCATTTCCAAAAGCTGAGTAGGAACACGAGTCGAGAGGAAGAGAAGTTTATTACAAGTTCAAAAGATCGACAGGAAAAGGAGTTTCAAATATTCGCTGATATGATATAACTGGTGGTTAGGTTTTAACTGATCCAAATTCATAACTGAATTTGGTTCTCCGCTATACGTTTTTTTCTTCAACTCAAAACCCTAATTCTACCTATCATTAAAGTATAACTTAACTTGGGGTTTCTTCAATATCTAAAAGCATCAATGGGTGCTCAAGAGAAGGCTTCTAGTACCAGCAATTCGATGCAGGTTAGTTCAGTTCACCTTCGTACTTAAACTTATTTTTTTTTAAATTTAAATTTTTTGCATTACACCTTTCATTAAGCTCTATCTGGTTAATTTAGTTTGGTAAAAATTGTTCCTTTGGGTTGATTCTGAAGCACGAGCTTAGCTTGTGAGCTTGCATAGCTGGTCCATAGGTTTAAATGTTGTAAACTACGATGAATTGCCAACTTCAATGAGCTAATGTCATAAGTTAATTTTCAGTGGAGCGGTTTCTTCGAGAATTTGATATTGGTGCCCTTAATAGAAGGTTTCTGTCGGAAGGTGAAATCCTGTGTCATTTGTGCTTGTTTCGAAAATCTATTTTGACTCCTTATTAGATGCGGTTCACATATGATGACTTGTTTAGAGGGCTTGTAACTTGTTAATTAGGAACAAATTGCACACATTTGACGTGGACAATTTAACAGTTCCAACATAAATGAAAAGGAAAAAAGGAATAACATTGTAATCTCAACGCAAAAAGAAAGGGGCATATGGTTAATTGGTAGATGCTACACTTTATTGGATTGAGCCTCGATATGAAAAATCACTAATTGATCTCTTCAAACTCAAAGAAATGGTGGAGTTGAAAAGAAGAGGCATGGAAAGAAGCTTAGCACCTTTTGCCTAAAATGGTGTAACTGGTATTGGAATTGGTTCTACCTTAGTACTAGGCATCAGGTTCTTGGAAGTTTACATTTTATGTAATTTTTTGTTTTCATAATTGTCTATGACATAATTGTTAGAATATAAGTAGGAACATGAATAATATATAGAATCCTAATTGAAAAATTATTGCAATATCAGTGTCCTAGTTGGAAAAGAAGTCTAATGTGGTGTCTATAAATAGGGCCGCAATGTAATAATTTAGATACACAATAATTTAATAATATTTTTCTTCTTTATTTCTCACATGGTAACAGTGCATTTGTGAGAAAAAATATTGCTGTGCATCATTCCAGCAAAATCTACTATCAACCATCATTGTGCAATTTTTCGGTGACCTAAGTAGCTGCCCATATAAATAATCTTTTCCAGTGTAAACAGTATTGGAATTGGTTCTACCGTAAGACTAGGCATCAGGTTCTTGGAAGTTTACATTTTATGTAATTTTTTGTTTTCGTAATTGTCTATGACATAATTGTTAGAATGAGTAGGAATATGAATAATATATAGAATTCTACTTGAAAAAGTATTGCAATGTCAGTGTCCTAGTTGGAAAAGGAGTCTAATGTGGTGTTTATAAATAGGGTCTCAATGTAATAATTAGATAAACAATAATTCCATAATATTTTTCTTCTTTATTTCTCACATGGTATCAGAGCATTTGTGAGAAAAAATATCGCTGTGCATCATTCTAGCGAAATCAACCGTCAATCATCATTGTGCAATTTTTGGGTGACCTAAGTAGCTGCCCAAATAAATAATCTTTTCCATCTGCGTTCTTCAAAAACAAACACCACCATTAGGTTCGAAACTTCCCGGCAAGCGAACCCGTCACGACCCAAAAACAAGGGTCATGATGGCACTTGTCGCGGCGTACCTTGACAAGTAAGCCTATCACCCAAACTGATATGAAAAGAATAAAAGACAGAAATATCCCACGATAAGGCTTCTAGAATGAAGCCAAACCATACAAGTAATCATAACAATGCGGAAAGAACTTATCCAAAACGCCAATCATGCCCAAAACCAGGTGTCAATAGTGTAAGAACTACTAATATAATCCAAGAGTCAAATGCATAAAAAAAAATAACAACAAAGGAATAATAACTGTCTCTGAATACTAATAAAGACATAACAACTATAAAAAGATAGAGGTGAACTTCGGACGCATGAATGTCCAATCCGCTACCTTGGAAGCTTCAACAATCTCCCGAGTCAATCAAACTGAGGCGCACTGGAGCTAAGACCTGCACCGAAAGGGCGCAGTAGGCATGAGTACGGCTCACTTGTACTCAGTAGGTATCATAGGCCGACCAAGCAAAGTAGTAAATAAAGCATACAAAATATACACTAAAGGCACGTAACCTGCAATCAGAAAATGTCCCACAACGGTAGCCCACACCGCTTGCACTAACAGTTCTAATATATCTCACATATATTACAACAACATATCAAGATATTGAACACAAGTATACATTATGTCACATATAAATAGAACAAGAGAGAACATGTAGATACAAGATCATCAAATACAAGTAAAGGAAGGTAAGACAAATACATAGATGACAAGTCAATAAGGCAATACAACACGACATAAACACAATAAAGTAAGTGCAATGTATATGATGATGATGATGATGCATGAGGTCGTCGCACAACCTTCGGAATCGTCGCACAATCCCATATACACCTACGGAGCTAAAGCTTCCCGACGTAGGAACCATGGGGGGTTCGTCAACCCATATACAATCCACATATCTCATATCTCCTTTCCGGCATATCCCTCGGAAAGGGTTTTATAAGGTGTTACAATATTTTTTTTAAAAAAGTGTTGCCAGTGTTTCTCAAATGTTGCCACGGTGGTACCAATGTTTCATGAATGAGTATGATATGAAGATGTAATGCTCACAACCAATCACAATAAGTATTTCCACAACCAATCACATGATATACTTACACAACCAACCACAATGAAACATTTCCACAACCACATGAGCCAATATCCACTTATTATTTTCGTTTCATCCATGAATTTCAACGTCTCATATGCCAATAAAGTATGATATAATCACAATACACCAATGGTACCACATTAAACAACACAATACGATTATTCACATGTATTCAAGGCTATCAATATCACATAGGACCCCACACGGTCAAACATATCACATAATATTTCAATTTCGACAATACATCACATATAGTCCCCCACACGGGCACACCACATAGATAGCCATTTTTCATGATTAGTTCCCACCCTTAACATGCATTCTGTATCATCATTTACTACCCAACCCAGTCTGAAAAGTTAAGCCATAACCTACCTCTAAAGTCGAAACCGGTCTGCTACACTTGAACCCGCGACCTTACTTTTCACGAACAATCCTGAACTCTACTAAAAACATGAAATATGAAATCTATGCGTCAAAACAAAACCAACAACACCCATATTGACTACTTTTAGTTCGGGGTCAAAATGGGCCCCCAAAATGGGTTTCCGAAAAAGAAGGGAAAAATCGGAACTTTACTTCAAAAATATGTTTCCCATATTTTTAGGAACCTACAGCTGAAAACCCTAGTTAAATTGAGTAAAAAACGGGGTTCAAATCGAAGAAAAATCATTTTTGAGCTTTACCGGGTAAAATCTTTGAAATCTGGGTTAAAATCATGAATCGGAGTTGTTTTGAAGGTTAAATTGATGAAAAACTAGTAATTATAAGATAAAAATATTATTCAAGTGAAAATGGGGTTTAAAATCAAGCCTTAAGATTTTTGGGGTTTTGAGAAATTAGTCAAGAAATTACTAAAAATGGGTGAATTCTTACCGTAAATCCGTGATAAAACCAAGAAATGGGTGTTAATCTAGCTTCCCAAGCTCCCACAAACTTTACTTTTAAGCTCCCACAGTATTTTAGGGTTTAGCTCTCAAGAGTCAAGATGAAAATGAGCAAAATGGGTCAAAAGGGTGAAAAAAAAAGTGCTATTTATTGCAGATTTTCTGCAATAGCATTTTTTTGTTGGTTGATCGGACTTCGACGGGGTGCCTGGGATTCGTTCGGAGTCTGATATACACAAACGAACTATGCAACCATACTAAATTCGACGTTTCGGACGCGATGGCGATACCAGATTTTCCAGAAAATGTCGTTTTCACAAAATTGACCCTCGAAACCCGAAATCACAATTTTTCAAACCGAGGGTCGAAATGAGATTTAAAAGCCGTAAAATCATACCAAATATGCTAACACCCTAAAATCAACATTCTGGATTTGTTGGGGAAGTCGGATTTTTCATCTGAGGTCTTTTCGCTCAAATGTGGGCCCCACACCCATATTTCCAATTTTCCAACTTTCCAACCAATAGGTCAAAATGAGCTCGGGTGCATCGGGACCTGAACCAAAGGTCTATCTAGCCTAAAATCGATATTCCAGAGCTGCTGGCGCAGTCCGTTTAGCCATCCGTCGCACGAATCAAAAGATATCCACATACGTCCAAAATAAGGCTCTCGAAGCCATAAAAAATCACAATATTGCATAAATGATACCAAAATGCATCGAAAATCATGCCAATCACTCTCACACCCCAGAAATATCATAATGCAACTACGGGGAGGGATAAAACAGTCAAATCACACAAAATCACAAATTTCACATATTTCATCAAATTTTTAGGTCGTTACAGAACCCCAGTCAGACTCGCCAGAAACAGTTGTACCACAGACCTTCACGTGCTACCAGAAGAATATGTGAGCGCGTCAGATTCATGCGCCGACACATGCGACGTTTTCTGACCACTTTTTCGGCAATTTCTTTTTTCCAGTAGAATCGCCTCTTTATTTCAAGGCTGACTATATAATTATTTTCTTATTTTAAGCATCTTTTGGCAATTAAATCTAATTTTTCGATGACATCAACATTTGTTTTTCAGATTTCGGCAACATATTTCAAATTTTTTTGCTCAGTTTAGTCTTATGATCTAGTCCGAACCCTCAATGAGCAAAGGAGATTAGAAAATCAAACGTCACATTTCATGAAGAATCGACGAGAGGGAAGTCGTTTGGAAGATCTCGACCTAGGTGTAGTTATTGGAAAAGGCTTGGCCACAGTCGTAACATATGCAATTCTCGACCTAAATGTAGTTATTGTAATAGGCTTGGACATACTCGTGACATGTTATTATTTGTATGTTCGACCACTTAAAAATGCTCATGTTGCTTAGTCTAACACCATAGGTAATCAATATGTGTATTTATCTAAAAAGGAATATAATGAGTATTTTCCCTTTCGAGAAAGTAAGCAAATATCTCTACTAGTAGCCTCAATTGCACAATCTCTTACCTTTGGATCATAGGTTGTGGACTTTGGCGCTTCTAATCATATTTTTGGTGATAAATCACTTTTATCAAATATTGTTTATTCACAGTCTCTTTTTCTGTCAGTTTAGCCAATGGTAACCAAACCAAAGCAAAAAGAGTTGGACAAGCAAAGGAGTTGGACAAGCTACTCTCCTATCCTTTGTCATTTTAAATTCTGTTCTTTATATCCCTGGTTGTCCTTTTAATCTTGCATCGGCCAGTCGTTTGACTCGCGCCCTAAATTGTGGCGTACTATTTCTTGAGGACTCTTTTATCATGCATGACCCTAGTATGGGACAAACCATTGGTGTAGGATATGAATCACAAGGCCTCTACTACCTTACCTCTGCTAACTCCTCCATAACATGTCCAATTATAGATTCTCCGAACGTAATTCACAAACGTTTAGGACATTCTAGTTTGTTCAAACTACAAAAGATGGTGCCTAGTTTGTCTAGTCTATCCACATTAGATTGTGAGTCATGCCAATTTGGGAAACACACTCGAACTACCTTTCAACGTAGTACTGAGAATCGTTTAGAGTGTATATTTTCCTTAGTCCACATTCGTTATTTTGTTAGCTTCATTGATGATTATTCAAGATGTACTTGGATTTTCTTAATGAAAGATTGCTCTGAATTGTTTCCTATATTCAAGAGTTATTGTGTTGAAATACAAAATCAATTCAGTATTTCTATTCGTACCTTTCGTTGTGATAACGTCTTAGAAGATATGCCCTCCCAATTTCAACAATTTATGACTCATCAAGAAATTATTCATCAGACTTCCTGTTCGTATACCCCTCAAGAAAATGGAGTAGTATAGAGGAAGTATGGGCATCTCATTTAGACTGCTCGCACTCTTCTTTCAATTCCATGTTCTGCTGTGTTTTTGGGGCGCTGCAATTATCTTATCTTGTTATTTAATTAATCAGATGCCTAATCTTCCATTCAAAAATCAAATTCCTTATTCAATATTGTTTCCTCAGTTACCTTTACACTCTCCCCCTCGTGTCTTTGTGAGTACATGTTTTGTTCATATAAATTAACACCTTATGCTCTCAAATGTGTCATACTTGGTTATTCTCAACTACAAAAGGGATATCGTTGCGACTCACCTATTCTTCGTCGGTACCTTATGTCAGCTGGTGTCACATTCTTTGAGTCTCAACCTTACTTTACATCTTCTTCTGATCCTGATCATTCTAACATGTTTGAGGTCTTAGCTATATCGACTTTTGAGGATCCTACCATTACGTTTGCATTTCCATCCATAGTGTCACCAGTCTTACCTGTACCAACTTTTAAGAAATCTACAATACCTTCTACAACTCCATCTACGGTGCCACCTAGGCACCTCTCGTTACTTATCATCATCGTCCACGTACAACATCAGGCTCAGATGATTCCCGTCCTGCACTTGACCCTACATGTACTACATACTTGTCTCCTCTGATTGCATTTCGAAAAGGTATACGGTCCACTTGTAATACTAACCCTCATTATACCCTTTAAAGTTATCATCGTCCATCATAACCCGTTATGCCTTTATATCATCTTTGTCCCCTGTCTCTATCCCTAAGTCCACAAAAGAAGCACTTTCTTATACAGGATGGCGATAGGCTATGGTTGACGAGATGTCTGCTTTACTTACGAGTGGTACATAAGAGCTTGTTCCTCTCCCTTCAGGTAAATCAATCATTGTTTGTCATTGGATTTATGCAGCGGACGACTAAATTGATCGATTTAAGACTTGCCTTGTTACCAAGGGGTACACTTAGATATTTGGGCTTCACTACAGTGATACTTTCTCTCCCTTGGCTAAAATAACATTTGTTTGTTTTTTTCTATCCATGGCTGTTGTTTGACCATAGCCTCTTTTTAGTTGGATATTAAGAACGCTAGTCTCCATGGTGACCTTGAGGAGGAAGTTTAGATGGAGCAACCACCTAGTTTGTTGCTCTGGGAGTCTAGTCTGGTGTGTTCGATTGCATCGGTCACGTTATGGTCTAAAACAATCTCCTCGAGCCTGGTTTGGAAAGTTCAGCATAGTAATTCAAAAGTTTGGCATGATTTGTAGCAGCGTTATCAAAAGCGAAAAATGCAAAAAAACTTTAAGGTCTGTTGGGGCTTGAATCGCAAATAAAAGTGTGGGCTTTAATGGAAAAAGACGCAAAGGGAGAAAAAGTACAAAATATTTAGGTTTAGTCAAACGCTAATAATTACAAGCATGAACAGTAAATATATGAATAAAGAAATTGAAAAACAATTATGGTGAAGTGAAATATCAACTGGTTAATGTCGCCTCTTCGGAAGAGACTCATTGGCAAGAAAAAATTATACCTTAGAAACTTGATGTTGGCAGTGAACGCACATAAAGCAAGGCGAAGCGCTCAACACGTTTTGAGCCTCGCTTTAGGGCTTAAGCGCGCCTTTGATAACGGTGAAAGCAGATCACTTTGTATTTTATCGACATTTTGCTCCAAATCTATGTATTTATTTGGTGGTTTACGTTGATGATATTGTTATTACCAGCAATGATCAAAATGGTATCATTAGTATGAAGCAACACCTCTTTTAACATTTTCAGACTAAAGACTAAAGACCTCGGGAGAATGAAGTACTTTTTAGGTATTGAAGTTGCTCAGTCCAGATCAGGTATTGTTATTCCACAACTCAAGTATGCCGTAGGCATTCTCGAGGAGACAGGAATGATGGGATGTAAACCTATTGGCACTCCTATGGATCCGAATACTAAACTCTAATAGGATAGGGGGGCCCAATTAATGATCCGAGAAGATATAGGGATCTAGTTGGTAAGTTGAATCATCTCACTGTTACTATACATGACATTTCCTATCCCGTGAGTGTTGTAAGTCAGTTTATGGATTCTCATTGTGATAGTCATTGGGATGCAGTTGTTCGCATTGTGTGATATAGTCCGTTCCAGGTAAAGGACTACTCTTCGAGGATCTTGGTCATGAGCAGATCGTTGGATATAAAGACACTGTTTGGGCAGGATCACCTTGTGATAGACATTCTACATCCGAATATTGTGTTTTAGTAGGAGGTAATTTGGTGTCCTAAGAATGTGGTTGCTCGATCTAGTGCAGAAGTAGAATATCGAAAAATGGCGGTAGCCGTTTGTGAGCTAGTTTGGATTAAACAGTTGTTGAGAAAGTTTAAATTTGGAGAAATCAATGAAATGGAAGTTGTGTGTGATAACCAAGCGCCTTTTCCTATCGCATCAAATCCGGTATTTCATGCGAGGACTAAGCACATTGAGATTGATTGCCACTTTGTGAGATAGAAGATACTTTCCAGAGATATTGTTATAAAATTTGTGAAATAGAGTGATCAGCTTGCATGTATTTTCACCAAGTCTCTCACTGGTCCTCGTATTAGCCGCATTTGTAACAACCTCGGTACGTATGACTTGTATGCACCGGCTTGAGGGGGAGTGTTAGAGTATGAGTAGGAATACAAATAATATATAGAATCCTACTTGGAAAAGGATTGTAATGCCAGTGTCCTAGTTGGAAAAGGGGTCTAATGTAGTGCCTATAAATAGGATTTCAATATAATAATGTAGATACACAACAATTCAATAATATGTTTCTTTATTTCTCACAATAATAATTGGAAGAGTAGAAGAAAGAAGTTGACAAAAGGTCTTAATTAGAATTTAGAATAACAAAAAACTGAAACCGGAGAAAATGATAAAAATGCTCTCACACACTAATCTCGAGGTCAACCTTTTTCAGAATCAGACTTTTAGCGCATCTTTAGCTTTTTTTCCTTTCTTGGGGTTCCTTTTTCAGCAAGATGACCAGAGTTAATGCATCAGGGGAAACAACAGTTACTCAATGCTGGATCTAAGCCATACGAGATCACTAAATGCCATTTAGGAGCAGGAACATGGTATGAATGGATTGAGCGCAACTTGAATTTATTTTGATGAGGAGAGTTAAGAATTAGTCATATGGACTTGAAGTGGTTGGTATCGGTCTTTGTTGAAGCATCAAAATTGTAGGAGAAGGAAATCAGAAGATGGAGGACAAGGACCACTTCTCAGAACATTTGTGTACTCTCAAGTACAATGAAAATGGGAGATACATTAGTTTCGATGCTATTCAATGCTAGAACAAGTCAACCATTATTGTATCAGAGAGTTATAACAGAGGAGGGTGGGGAAATATAGCCCACAAAATTTCAAAATTTATTTATGTTTTAGAGGAAGCACAACTTTGACCTGCACCTACAAGCCAACTTGCTGGTCCTTCTAAGAAGCTTATGTCACTAACAGATGGACAACAGAAGCATCTTGAAAAGTTCAAATAACGGCAAACAAGAACAACATCAAGATCACAGGAGACACGTCGATTTCAAACAGTGATCTGTTGAGCAGAGGCCTAGTTGCAAGATTTTAGACCTCGACGTAGGAGCTTCCTGCTCTGAATGAAGTTCGAAGATGGGCTTTCAACTCGTCAAAAACAGTTGGCAGAGTTAATGTCTTAGTGATGAACGATGGGCTTTTTTATTTGAGCTTCCCTAAAGGAAATTGCAGAACATGTTCCGAATGGAACATGGATATGGAAGAAGACGAAGTTGATGCTCGAATGGTGGATCCTAACTATGGGCTGTTGGCCAACAAAAATCACACAGATTCTGTGTGGGTCAGAATTTAGGGATTCCACTAAGCATGTGGTCGCAGAAGATCTTCAAGCTGATCAGTCGTCAGAGGTCAATGCGGTGGCTTTATTGAGACAGGAATAGACATCACTGAAGAACCATTTGCATTGGGCTCGAATCAAGGTAAAAGGCGGCGGAAGGTTGATTTCACTAGAGATAAGAGGTGTTCAGTGAGGTATTTGTGTATACAATTCTGCTACGAGGGGAGGCGTCGATCAGGAGAAGGAAAAGAGAAACTACAGTCTATGATTCAGCGGGTCATGCAAACATAGTTACCTATAATGGTGAAACGTACAACTGTTGTGGGATCTAGCCACGTGGGTGCAATGGAGATTGGGGAAAATTCAAATAAACTAGCACGTGGAGGGCACATGAAAGGGAAAGGGTAAATGTGGGTTCTAGTGGGTCAAATTAAAGAGAATTTGGGTCAGTTCTCAGGCCCCCAAAATGCCAATCCTCGGAATCAACTAAAACAGCCCAAAGAGAAGTTATAATGAAGATAGATTTTTTGGCTAACATTTCTCAGCTGAAGCCAATTAATGACGAGCTGGAGATTATACAGGCAGAGATGGAGAGATTAGATACTCAATTTGTTCCAGAAAAATTAGCATAGAAAAAGATGGCGAAGGAGAGACATTAGCATTGCAATTGAAAGAACAAGGGGTAGTGAGCTGCATCTAAGAAGTTGTTCCATTGAGAATGAAACTGCCATCAGAGGGGAATGAGCACGAGGATAACACCTCCGAGTGGATTCAAGAATACATCATCAAATTGAGTTCAAAATTTGGTGGGTAGGAGAAGGAGCTATTCAGAAAGATAATGGTAATAAGCAGCAGAACAGAGATATTCAACTAACAGTGAAGAAGAAGGGGTCAAATGAGTTGAAAAGGTTAGAAGTAGCCAGTAAGTCGTGGAGCTACGAAATTAGAAGTAAGGGGGATATTTGCCAATCAAAGACCAATGAGTTTGAAAGTTGTATCTTGGAATATGAGGGAACTAAACTATGTTAGAAAGAGGGGATTAGTTAGGTATATTCTTAACTCTTAGAAAGCAGATATAGTGCACCTTTACGAGACAAAGGTGAGGGGGGACATTAGAGAAATTGTTAAGTATGGGGAATATGTGGGTGAATTATGTTCAATTGGAATTCAGTGAGACTAGGGGAGGCATTGTCATAATGTGGGATAAAAGGTTTTGGGAAGAGGTAGAGATGTAGGGATGTACTCTGTTTCCTACAATTGGAAAAGCCAGAACTTTGATTGGCATTTAACGAGGGCTTATGCTCCAAATGGAGTTCGGAAGGGGAAAAATCCTTGAAGCAAATTAGGTGCTGTGAGGGGACTCATATCAGGTCCCCGGGTTCTATGTAGAGATGTCAACCTAACTAGACACCCATCAGAGAAGTAATTGTATTAGAAGCAACAAGACTATGATTGAGGATATGGCACTAATGGATTTTCTTTCGAAGCAACAAGACTGTGATTGAGGATATGGAACTAATGGATTTTCTTTACTTTGGGGGCAAATACACCTGGAAGAAAACGGATAGACATGACATAGCTGATAGGCTAGACAAATTCCTTATTTCAGAGGACTTGGACTGCAGGCTTGCAGATTCCTTATTTCGGAGGACTTGGACAACAGTTTTAGAAACATAAAACAATCTTTAGTATAGAGGATAACCTTAGATCACTCTGCTATCATGTTGCAGTGGGGAGACTGGGAGGCATCCAAGTGTTATTTTAAGTTTGAGAACCGATGGCTTCAAAAAGATGGATTTGAAGTGAAGATGAAGAGTTGTTGGGATTCTTTCAACAACAATGGCACCCTGATTTTGTTAAAAGTAGCCAGTGAAGGCTCTGAAGACTAAACTGGAGGAGTGAGGAAGACAGTTCAAGGAAACTTGACATTTAGAAGCAGAGTGTATCGGCTCACCTAGCTGATTTGGAAGATATTCAGGAGCACGAAATCCTACGGGAGGAGGAAATAGCCTCCAGATTGCACTTTACAATGAATGTGAAGAGGTTGTCAGGAAAAAAGAGATGTCCTAGAGGCGAAGTTGTGCGGACTTTTCACTTTTGATGTTGCACCGGTATAAGCTTCTCCAAAATACATTACTTTTGGAAAATCTGTCACGCGTCCGTTGACATTTTTGAAGAGTCCGAGCAACATAGCCTAGAGGCCAGGGTCTAGGACTATCTGGTTAAAAGATGGGGATAAAAGTACCAATTTCTTCCACAAAACAGCCAATGCACACAAAAAAGCTATTATAATTGGCAGGTTGAAAGTGGGAGAGGTGGTGATGGAGAATCCAGAGGAGATTAAGAAAGAAATAGTGTCCTATGAGAACCTGTATGCAGAGATGAAAGAGCGGAGATCACAACTTGATATGGTGAATTGCCCCAAGTTCAGTGAGGTGGAAAACTCCATATTGGAGGTCCCTTTTTAACCTCAGGAGATCCTGGAAAGAATCAAAGCCTATGCTCGGGACAAGGCTCCAGGCCCTGCTGGTTTTTCCATGGTGTTTTTCAAATAATGCTGGGACATCATCAGTGGTCTAGTAGCAGCAGTTCAGAATTCTCATGAAAGACGATTCCTTGAAAAGAGCCTAAATGCAACTTCTGTGGCTTTGATTCTAAAGGGGAGCTGATGAACTAAAGGATTTTAGACATATCAGCCTTACAGGGGAGTTTAGAAGATTATAGCTAAGTTACTAGTAGAAAGACTCGAGAAAGTGATCCATGGTTTAGTGGATAGGTAACGAATGGCGTTCATTAATGTGCTAATTGCCAATGAATATGTAGAGGCTAGAGAGAGAAGCAACAAATCAACAAACCAGAGATAGTATACAAGCTGGATATTCAGAAAGCATATGGCTATCTGAATTGGAACTTTCTCATTCAGATGCCGGAAAAAATAAGGTTCGGGTTTAGATGGATTAGCTGGATCAAACATTGTATTGGCACTGTGAGGTTCTCAATTTTAATCAACAGATCATCTAGCTAAAAATTTTGCAAATAAATTGTTCTGTTTTCTGATTTGTCTGCTTTTCTTCTGGAAAAAATTTATTCTGATTGTCTATGAGAGATGTCAAAGCATCTACTTTACTCAGATATTTAATGTTGGAATGGAATAGTCCGAGCCTGCAACTAGTTTGGATTTGAGGTGTTGTCGATTAATTGAATTATAAAAGAATTTTCTTTAGCTGTCTGTACCAAGTTTTATGTAAATAATTTCTTTCTTCCTTTGTACGATCAGCGATGAGCTTATTTGGTAATTTACACTTCGTTTCATTTTTATTGCAGCGTGTAAAGGTCTATCGTCTGAATGATGATGGGAAGTGGGATGACCAGGGAACAGGGCATGTAACTGTAGATTATCTAGAGGTGACTATTACCAGAACTTACAATAATAAAAAGACTATTTCCAGAACTTGGTGCCTTTTGTTTTCTCTTGGCTAAAAATCTTATATATGAATACCCCCATATGTGGAACTTGGATTCTATGATGCAGAGATCGGAAGAACTAGGTTTGCTTGTAACCGATGAAGATGAGCATGAAACATTGCTCCTGCACCGTATCAGTGCAGAGGATATCTACCGTAAGCAAGAAGGTATTCTCAAGTGTTGTTATTTTTCATTCTTCCTTTTCATGATTTTGTTGTTGTTGGTTATGCTGCTTCTTAATGGAAGCTTTTTCTTATCCTCAGATACAATTATTTCTTGGAGGGATCCAGAGTATTCAACTGAACTAGCTCTTAGTTTTCAGGAGACCACTGGTTGCTCTTATATATGGCAAGTCTTGGAAATAATTTTCTAGCGTCTCACTCTCTTTTTCTTCGTTGTGATGTATTTTCTTGAGGTTTATTTTCCAGATTTTCAGGAGGTGGTACAATGATAATCTAAATAACATCTTCTGCCTTTTCTTTTTCCTCACTGTAGGGACAGCATCTGTAGTGTGCAGAGAAACATGCAATTCAGTAGCCTTAATTGTAAGTCTCCACATTCTACTTATATTAACAAGATTTCGTATCCATTTGCTTAACAGATGACAGAGTATCTTTGCATTTCGATGCTTAGTTATTTTGGCCATAGTAATAGATTATACTTACCTGGGGATAGCCATTTTTGTGTTTTTCCTGCATAGCTGTTTATTCGTACTTTTCAGTTGAACAAATGAACTAGCTACGCCAGACTTTCAAAATATTTTCGTGGTTCAGAATTGGAACAAGATTGTTTTCTGGAGTTGTAGCATCTAGTCACCAGGACTTCAATTCACAAGTCAAAATCAAACTCTAAATTTAGATTTCAAATGACATATTACCAAGGGTTGGCTGCTTGATAAAAAAATAAAGACTACCAAGGATTGACCCAAAAAGAGTTTCAGTTGCTGTTGTTCTTGTCTTGAATATATCATGGTTTTAGGTACCACAGCAAGTTTACCTAATTCCTTATGCTAAAGATTGGGCAATTCAAGTTAATATTCTGGCATAGTTGGGCATCAGGGCCCAAATTAGAAAATGCTTTGTCATGTGAACTGGAATTAGTGGATAGTGTTGTTAGACTATTGGAGTCTTAGTGTCTCTAGGAAAGTGAGTATACTCATAAATTTTAACTGGTTCGAGCACATGGACAGACAGTTTCGAGAGATGATTTCAAATGGAGAAACATGATTAGTGAAGATTCATTTAGTTGGCCCCAACTTGTTCGGGACTGAGGCATAATTGTTGTTGTCGAACACACGGACAAATTGTTACCTTTGTGCACTTTTTACCTAGACATCCTTGTATAAAGAAACCAGAAAATTGCACAGTAGAGTCTGGATCTTTCCAAGGAAGTAAGGATTAATGAACATCAAAGAATAGAAAGTATTGCTAACTATCTCATCTTTTCATTCCTGGAAACCTTGTTCAATACTTTTTAAAAAGGTTCCATTCCTGGATTACTGCTGCTTGAGATTTCTAATGCTTTCAAGTTAGTATCTTCTAAATAATTTTGTTGAAATGGTTCACTACATATATGTTTACTGTTCTTCTCTTTTTGGTTTATCCAGATGAGACATATCATAGTGCCAACAGTGATTTGAGGGAACTGCCTCCAGTAGAACTATCTACGCTTCCCATGATACTAAAGGTTTAGCCATTTTCCCGCTTTGTGCATCTTATATGTTATAAGAAGTTCTGATTTCCTCTAATATTTTCTGAGTTACTTGTCAGCCTTGTCTTCACCATAGTAATTGTCTACACTACTCTGCGCTTCTGTGGTTGGGCTGCGCGCCTTACCCATTACTTCCAAAGAAAAAAAGCCTATGACAATAAATTGAAAGATTTTTGACCAATTTCAGTATAACAAAATTCTAAATGGTAAAACCCTGTTTGCTTTTGTTGTGAAAGGCACCTTTTGAGTAAATATATTTCAAATCATATCGTGGATCTCTGAGAGTGTGCTGTTCAATTGTTTCTTTGCAGACAGTTGTAGAGAGTGGCGTTGCTGAACAGTTGCATGTGACAGAACTAATATTGCATGATGTAAGATTTGTCAATGTTCAGTTGTCAGTTGTGTGTGAGCTAATTTGTAGCTGGATCAATGAATCTTCATTAAGGGGGGAAGGTTCCCATTACCTGCAATTTCCATTCATTACAATTCATCCTAACTATAAATTAGAGCCAAGACTGGCTTCCAAAATGCTCTTAGAGTGTTGACTTTGGCTTAACAGCAGTTTCACATTTATTAGAATACACCTGACGTGCGTCTTTCTTTTGTTAGAATCAATTATTTTCATATCACTTTTGACTTTGTGCAAAGCAGTTTACTTCTGATGATGGGTGATAAGAAAATTGTCTCATTTGAGAAGTTGGGATATTGAAATATTCTGCTAATTGATTCTTAAAATCCATCTAAAATGGTTACGTTCTGTGGCGGTCAAATTCTGGGTAGCTATTCAATACTCGTCTATCCTGTCTCTATCTAATCCCACCTTTAGACGCAGCTCGGGAAAGGGCTAATGCAATCATCAGCTGTCTCCGCTCCACCAAATTTTCATTCAAGAAGGCCCAGGGCTTTGGTTTAGTGGTAAGAGAGTAACGTGTGTTTTGTGGGTTATGCATGTCACTGTTTCGGACCCTATTGTAGCCAAAAACATGATATTTAAGTGGATAAGGGTAGAGGGTGGGCCCATTATCCAGACCATGATATTTAAGTGGATAAGGATAGAGGGTGGGCCCATTATACGATCGAGTTTCGAACCGTGCGTCACTGTCTCTTGGAGATTTCTCGGGTATAAAAGATCTATTTGAGGAATTAATCTGTATTTTACTTCCTCTATTTTTAAAGATATTTGTGACTTTACCATTTCAACATTCAAAAATCCGAACCTTTTTCAGATTTTCTAGATTCAAATGCTTAGTAGTGTTACCAAACGCAAAAATCTCTAAGGTCCATTAGGGCTTTAAACGCAAATAAAATGTGGGCTTTAATAAAAATGTGCAAATGGAGAAAATATACAAATATATATGTTGGTCCAAGACTAATAATTATATATGCATGAATTTTTTTTTTTTTTTTTTTTTTAATGATAAAGCATTACGACCTTGCTATACTATTCTCTCTCTTGAGCCGGGGGTCTATCGGAAACAACCTCTCTACTTCTTCGGAGGTAGCGGTATGGACTGCGTACATTTCACTCTCCCCAGACCTCACTGTGTGGGAATATACTGGGTTGTTGTTGTTGTTGTTGTTTTTTAATGATAAAGTGAAATATCAATTGTCTAGTGTTCCCTCTTAATTTTTTTCTTAGAGCCTTGATGCTGACACTGAAGTGCACATTAAGCAACGCGAAGCGTTCGCCGCTCAACATATTTTGAGGTTCGCTTCGGGCTTAAGCATGCATTGGACAACACTGATGCTTAGGACAAGTTAGCTCTTTGTATTGTGGAAAAATCTTCCTGGAAAACACAAGTTCCAAATTCAAGTTTGTTTACCTGCACCCAAGAAGTTATTTCACTATATGCAAGGCAATCCCCCTTCTTTTCCAAAAAAAATAAAAAAAGAAACAGAATCAAAGGGTAGTCATTTGCATTGTATTTCTCCATAGTAAAAGCTACTTGTTTCTTCCATTTATTCCGTCTTGATTTCAGTTTCTTCAACTGAATTACCTGAGTTGATATTTATTGTTCATGCAGCAAGATTTTTTCGGAAAGCTGATCGATTTATTCAGGATCTGTGAAGACCTGGAGAATGTTGAAAGTCTTCACATCATTTTCAAAATAGTTAGAGGAATTAGTTAGTATTTCGTGCTTTTTATCAGTATATGTTTATTACTTATATTTCAGTAGTTTGACTATCTCATGGTTTCTTGCAGTTTTGCTCAATAGTTCCCAGATCCTTGAAAAAATATTTGGTGATGAGTTGATTTTGGATATTGTTGGATGCCTTGAATGTAAGTTTATCATCTATTACTTTCTGTTTCCAGTTGAAATGATCTCTTTAATCTTGAGAGAGTTCTCCTTCTCTTTAAGGACTGTTGTAGCTTGAATGTAAGGCATTTTAGACTTTATCAAAAAAATGTGGGCAGTTTAGATTTCCCCGTGGAGTCTCTGTGTTTTGGTTTAGCTTTGGATTAAATCTTCTTGAGATTGGGTTCTTACTCTTATGACGAAACTCATGCCGTCTTGATTATAACATCACCACCACATACCCATTGTAATCCCACAAGTGGGGTGTGGGGTGGGTACACACCTTTCCCTTACCCTTGTGGGGTAGAGAGTCTGTTTCTAATAGACTTCCGGCTCGAAAGATAGGCTTTTGAAGCAGGTTTGCAGGAGAAATATGGCAGCAACAGAGCAAGAAAGCAACAAATAGTAATATACATTGAAGAATTGAAGAATAAGAGAATACATTGGTGGGTCTTTTTTTAAGTTGAAGGAAGACCAGATTATATTTTAGCTACTAAGCTAAAAGCTCTGAAAAGTAAGCTCAAAGACTGGAGTGCAAGCACTTACGGGAATCTGGAGAATAGTAAAAATTTGATACTTAGCCAGATTGCAGATTTGGACTTTATTCAACAACATAGAAGTCTAAATGAAGAAGAGGCAATCAAGAAAGCTAATCTTTGTATGGAATTTGAAGAATTTGCAAAGAGGGAAGAGGTAGCCTGGAGACGAAGATCTAGAACTTTGTGGATCAAACAAAGGGATAAGAATAGTAAGTTTATCAGAGAATTGCAAATGCTCATAGTAGGAATAATCATATTGACAAACTGGTAGTTGATGGGGAAGAAATTGAGGAGGCGACTGATATCAAAAAGGAAATTATTTCCTTTTATCAGAATCTTTATTCTGAAACTGAGGAATGGAGACCACTAGCCTATAACATGAACTTTGAACATGATATTAGTCCAAAGGAAAATCAGGAGATGCAGAAACCTTTTGAAGAGAGGGAGGTGCTGGATGGATTAAAATTGTATGCAGTGGATAAAGCTCCGGGTGTTGATGGTTATACTATGGGATTTTTTGTCAAATGTTGGGAAATTATCAAGTTCGATATCATGGCTACAGTCAATTATTTCCATTCCCGTGAATTTTTGAAAAGAGCTTTAGTGCCACTTATGTGGCTTTGATTCCTAAGAAGGATGGAGCTAAGGATTTGAAGGACTTTAGACCCATCAGCTTTATAGTGAGTGTATACAAATTGATATCTAAGAGCCTAACTGAAAGATTGAAGAAGGTGATGTACAAGCTGGTAGATACACAACAAATGGCTTTCTTGAGGGGGAGACAAATTACAGATGCTGTTTTCATTGCTAATGTGTGTGTTGATTCCAGATTAAAGGAAAGTGCTCCGGGCATCATGTGCAAATCAGATATTGAGAAAGCATATGATCATTTAAATTGGAACATTTTACTTGGAATTTTGCAGAAAATGGGGTTTGGAGGCAAATAGATTAGATGGATAGAATTTTGTATAAGCATAGTTAAGTATTCAATTCTGATTAATGGATCACCTGAAGGCTTCTTTCCTTCTCAAAGAGGATTGAGACAAAGGTGATCCTCTGACTCCTTTCCTCTTCATTCTGGCTATGGAGGGGCTGAATAAGATGGTGAAGCAGAGAGTAATGGCTGGTTAAAAGTGATCAATGGCCAAGGAGCAACCAGAAAGAGTGGAGATTACACATTTGCAGTATGCAGATGATACTTTAATTTTTTGTGAGGCAGAAGAGGAGCATATGAAGGTTTTGAGAGTTATATTACTCCTATTTGTAGCAATTTCTGGCCTCCACGTCAATTGGAGGAAAATCAAATTTTTCCGGTAAATGAGGTGTCAGGGATACAACAATTGGCAGATATTTTGGGTGGGAGATAGGGTGCTTTCCATCTGTGTATCCCTGGGAGCCAAAAGCAAATCTAAAGTCATCCGAAATTGTGTTTTGGAAAGATGTGAAAAGAAGACTGGCTAGGTGGAAATCTCAGTACATATCTCTCGGAGGAAGGCTGGTTATGATTAATTTGGTATTAGATGTGCTACCTACTCATTTGACGTCTTGTTTCCCTCTTCCCAGTAATGTGAAGGAAAGATTGGATAATCTTGGGAGGAACTTTTTATGGCATGGAAACAGTGAGAGGAAAAGAATCCATCTGGTTCAATGGGAAACTTAAACCTTTCCAAAAAACTAGGTGGTCGTGGAATCAGAAATCTGAAGAATCAAAACAAAAGTCTCCTGATGAAATATGGCTCTGGAGATTACCGAAGGAGGAGCAAATTTTCTGGGCTACTGTGGTGATGGCTAAATATGGAAAGGAGGGATTTTGGTAGACCAAAGGGGTAACCAGCCTCCATGGAACTAGTTTGTGGAGATCAATTCGGAATTTGTGGCCTGAATTTGCACAAAAGATCAGCTTCAATGTTAAGGATGGTAGGAGGATAATGTTTTGGGAAGACAACTGGTTGGGAAACGGTAGCTTGAAGCACTAATACCTGGGCATTTTTATCTTGAACCAACAGCAAAGTGCCACCTTGAATGAAGTTTGGTCCACACGGGGATGGAATTTGACTTTTAGGAAACTGATGCAAGACTGGGAAATACACGCATTTGCAAATTTCTATGGCATATTAGATCAATACAATGGAGTACAGGCAGGGGAAGATACACTCAGGTAGAGTATTCATAGTAAAGGCAGTTTTACATTAAGCCCTGCTTACAAGGATCTGAATCAATTGTCATCACAGCTGAATCTATTGCCATGGAAGTTAATATGGAGAGTAAAAATTCCATATGAAGTAGCCATTTTTATTTGGTTGGTGGTGAATGACTCAGTTTTAACTCAGGAGAATTTAAGGTGAAGGGGACTTCATTTGTGCTCAAGATGTTATTTTGTGGGGAAAATCCAGAGACAGCCGACCATCTGCTTTTACATTGCAAGATGACCAGCCAGTTATGGCACTTGTTCACAAGCTTTAGAGGTATAAGGTAGTCAATGCCAGGTAGAACATCTGATGCACTAACGAGCTGGAATTCAGAGGGGAATGGCAGCACAAAGAAAGATAGATGGAGAATTGTCCTTGTAGCAATTTGGTGGACAATTTTGAAGGAAAGGAATTCTAGATGTTTTGAAGATACTAGTAGCTCCTTACCAAGGATTAAGATGAATTGTATTCTTATGTTCTGTTATTGGGGCAAATCAGAGTGTATAGATGATCCAATATCTATTGTAGACATCCTAGGGTTCTTATGAGATAATATAGGGTCTAGGTGGTTTTTGTTTATAGCATATTGTTTTGGGTTCGGATCCACTGATGTAAACATTCCATTTTGGCTCCCGACACTTTGTGTTGATGATTTATAAACTGTTAGTTACCTTGTCAAAAAAAAGAAGAAGAAGAATACGCAACTACTAAATAATAAGACTTATGCTAAGAAGCTGAAAGGAGGAGGCTAGCCCCCTTCCTCCCCCACATAAGGTGCGAAAATACTGGGCTACCTTCTACCGTTGTAACTTGATATCCTCAGTAAGCTGAAGTTGTGCCATATCCTATCTAATCATCTCCCTCTAGTTTTTTTTTGGCCTACTTCTACCACTTCCAACTTCCTTTTTTTTTAACTGGTACCGTTACTCTATATATCCACAGGTATACTACAGTTAAAAGTATAGTTACCCCTCAAAAGTATTACAATCTAGCAAAGCTCAAATCTGTAACTGTTGCCAATAAACAATCTAGAACACCAAAGATGTCTTCTATTTGAGCTAATAAACTATGTTTACACCAAAAATAGAACATAGCCAAGCTCTTCATTTTGACATCCTGTAAACTGTTCTGCATATTCTCAAAGCTCCTGTTGTTTCTTTCTTTCCATGCTGACCACCAAATGCACGTTGGGACAATCTTCCATCTCTCCTCCTTTATGCCATTGCCATCTCTATACCAGCTACTGAGTACTCCTTTGATACTTCCTGGTTTTACCCACCTGATCCCGTTCAGGCTAATAAACATTCTCCATAGTTGATCAGTCCATTTGCAGTGTAAGAAGTAATGGTTGTCTGTCTCAGCATGTTCTCCACATAGATAGTACCTAGAAGCCAACTGGTAGCCTCTCTTGTTCAGGTTCTCATGTGTTAGGACAACCACTTTTGCCAAAAGCCAAGTGAAGCAGTTCACTTTATAAGGCTCTTTAGGTTTCCATATCATCTTCCAAGCCCAGTCATCACCTGCCCCCTGCCCCCTGCCCCCTGTCATACTAAGTGCCTTGTATGCAAACTTGACCGAGAAGATTCCTTTGCCATCACCTTGCCATATTTGTTTATTTTCCTCGTCAAGATTTGTGTGAGCCGTTAAAGAGTTGAGCAATTCTGTCACATTTCCAATCTCGCAGTCATATAGTTGTCTTCTTAAGCCGAGATTCCACCCGTGACCAGTCCACATAGTAGCTACAGTAGCCTGTTGCAATTGGCAAAGCGTGAATAGAGCAGGGTGAGCTTGTTTCATGACCACTTTTCCGTTCCATTTGTCTTCCCAGAAGGATGTCTTCATGCCATTACCCACCTTCACTTTGGTTCTTGCTTGCAGCATTGGCTACAAGTTTCTAATTGCCCTCCATACAATGCAACTATATGGAATGGTTACTTGTTTTGTCATCCACTTAGCTTCCACGCTATCTCATACTTGGCAGTAATCACATCCTTCCAAAGCATGCCATCTTCATTTGCAAACTTTCATAGCCATTTCAGCATTAGGCTCTGATTTTGTTTCTTCAAATTCCTATACCTAGTCCGCTGTTTCTTACTCCTTATTAATTCCTCCCACTTCACTAAGTGGAATTTCTTCTTATCTTCACTGCCTTGCCATAAGAAGTTCCTCCTCAGAGCATCAATTCTTTAGACACATTAGCTGCATGGGAAAGACAGACATCATATAGGCAGTACATTATTCACAAGGGTCAATCTGCCGCCCAATGATAAGTATTGGCATTTCCAGTTGCTGAGTCTTCTCACACTTCTCCAATACCCCATTCTTAGATCCCTTTTGATTTACTTTTGGCTCTCAATGGCATGCTTAGATAAGTAGTTGGAAGCTCACCAACTCCGCCTCCTAAAATGTTAGCAAGGACTTCAATATCAGTCACTTTGATAGGGTAGATGAAACTCTTCCCCCAATTGATATGTAGTCCTGATACAGCTTCAAAAATGACAAAGATCACCCTTAGAATTCTGATTTGTTTTTTTTTTTTTTTTTGAAACTGGTAACTTTACTTTATATATCCATAGGTATACTTAGGGATGGGCATAAAATACCGAAAACCGAATTACCAAATCGAACCGACAAATTTGGTAATTGGTATTCGGTTATTCGGTATTTGGTATGGTATTTGGGAGTAAAACTTTATTATTTCGGGATTCGGGATTGGGTTTGATAAAAGATATTAATACCGTTTGGTATTCAGTATTTACCGAATATTGAATTTATATATTTATATATATATATATATATATATTTACAATATATATATATTTACAATATGTCTAACCTACTCAATAGACAATAGTATTAGTCAATCCCAAAGAATCTCTTGAACCTTGGTAATATATTCATAAAAAGCAACAAAAGGAATACTAAATAGGGTTTCTATTAAATATACTCTTTGAAGTTTAGATGTACATTTGGACATGTCCAACTTTAATATGGTATTACCAAAAACCGTACCGAATCGAAGTTTAATTTACCGATTACCGAATTACCGAATTACCGAACCGGTATATAAGTATGATATGTGTTATCTACTTTCTAATACCGATTACCGAAACCGAAATTTGAAAATACAGAATGCCCACCCCTAGGTATACTACAACCAAAATTGTAGTTCCCCTCCAAAAACTATTACAACTTACATCATTTTTGAGCTAACGGGTGCCTATAAATAATCTAGCACATCAAAAGTATCTGTTGTCTGTGCTAATACATCAAGTTTACACCAAAAAAAAAATGCCTAGACAGTTTATTTTGATATTCTGCAAGCTGTTCTGCACATTTTCGAAACATATGATGTTTCTTTCTCTCCAAATTGTCCACCATATACATGCCGGGACAATCTTCTATCTCTCCTCGTCCTTTGTCGCATTACCGTCTCTGTTCCAACTACTTAGAACTCCCTTAATGCTCCCTGGCTTCACCCACCTGATCCCTTTCAGGCAAATGAACATTCTCCAAAGCTGATTTGTCCACGGGCAATGCAAAAAGAGATGGTTTATTGTCTCAGCTTGCTCTCCACATAATGAACGCCCTGGATGCCAATTGATAGCCTCTTTTTAAAGATTTTCGTGAGTCAAAACTGCGTCTTTAGTTAGTAACCATAAAAAACAGTTTACTTTGTAAGGCACCTTAGGTTTCCAAATCTTCTTCTATGGCCAGCCGATCTCGTGTCCTGCATACATATTAAGCTCCTTGTAGACTGATCTGCTGGAGAACCGCCCTTGACTGTTTCTCTCCCATATCAACAGATCTTTCTCATCAGTGCTGTTAAGTATCCCACATCGAAAAAGGGATAGGTAATTGACCTCCTTATATGGACTTGGGCAATCCTCCCCTTGTGAGCTAGCTTTTGAGGTTGAGTTAGTCCCAAGATCCATTCTTTACATGGTAACAGAGCCTCTACGATCTTGGTAGAGAATCAAAGAGCTTCTGCTGCCGGCGGGTGGCTATAACCCATGCTGCCCTTCTGGCCAATGATCATGTTACCTAAAGATTGGGCCACCGTGCTTCTTTCCGGTGACTACTTTCTCATATCTATCACCATGCATCTTTCACACGACTACTTTCTAATATCTGATTTGCGTAGCACCATGCATCTTTCCGAACTACTTTCTTATATCTGAGTTGCATAGCACCGTGCGTCTTTCCGTTGACTCAGATCTAATTTGCATAGTACCGTGCATCTTTCCGGTGACTCCTTAAGTTTGATTTATATAGGGGTCGTGTCATTTTTTCGACCCTACCCATATAATATCTTTTTTCAGTAGGGTCGTGTCAGATTCTGACCCTACCCATATAATTTCTCTTTTTCAATAGGGTCGTGCTGCCGTTTCGACCCTACCTATATTATTTTTCTTTTTCAGTTGGTTCGTTATTCCGACCCTACCCATATAATTTCTATTTTCCAGTAGGGTCGTGCTATCATTCCGACCCTACCCATATAATTTCTCTTTTTCAGTAAGGTCGTGCCGTCATTCTAACTCTACCCATATAATTTCTCTTTTTCAGTAGGGTCGTGTCATCATTCTGACCCTACCCATATAATTTTTGTTTTGCCGTCGTTCTAACCCTTTTCATTAATTTTGTTTTGGATTTAGATCATCGGCACCCTAATCTGACGACTTTCGTCAGTTTTCCAGTGAGATCTGTTAGACCCTTCTCTATCTTTTTGGTGGTTCAGTACAATTTCTGCAGACTTTCATCGCTGATTTTTGTTTTAGTCCTACGGTTAAGTCTGAACCTTTAATGATGAGATCAGAAAATCAAATATCACTTTGTCATGAGATGGGCAAAAAGTCTTATCATTGACTACCCAAGTTCATCATAAGAGGACTAAGCACATTGAAATTAATTGTCACTTTCTCAGAGAAAAAATACTCTTAGGAGATATTGTTACAAAATTTGTGAATTCGAGTGATCAACGTGCAAATATCTTCAGCAAGTCTCTCACCAGTCATCATATTAATTACATATGTGACAAGTTTGGTACGTATGACTTGTATGCACCAACTTGAGGGGGAGTGTTAGAATATGAGTAGGAATAGGAATAATATATAGAATCCTAATTGGAAAAAGATTGTAATGTAGTGTCCTACTTGGAAAAAGATTGGAATGTAGTGTCTTACCTGGAAAAGGATTGGAATGTAGTGTCTATAAATAGGGTCTCAATGTAATAATGTAGGTACAATAATTAAATAATATTTCTCTCCCCAAATCTTTGTTCACCGATGTTGGGCCCCCATATTATATTATCCACGCTCCAGATAACGAGGCCTGGACGTGCAGGGGAGTGTTAAGTATCCCACATCGGAAAAGGGATTGGTAATTGGCCTCTTTATATGGGCTTAGGCAATCCTCCCCTCGTGAGCTAGCTTTTGAGGTTGAGTTAGGCCCAAGATTCATTCTTTACAAGTGCGATTAGTGAAGGAAGCTAAAGAATTCTAAAATTCTGCCACTTTGTCAATTTTCGTGTCATATAAGTGTCTTCTTAGTGCCAAATTCCACCCTTGTCTAGTCCAAATTGTAGCCACAGTGGCTAGTTTTTGTTGGCTTAAATTAAGTAGCTCGGGATGCAGTTGTTTCATGGTAGAGTCACCATTCCACTTATCTTCCCAGAATGAGGTCTTTTGCCTATTGTCTACCTTCACTCTTGTTCTATGGTGTAAGATAGGCCACAAATTCCTAATTGCCCTCCACACGGTGCAGTTATATGGAGTGCTCATCATTTTTGTCCTCCACCTATCTCCCACACCATATTTTGGTGTGATGACAACCCTCTAAAGCATGCCTTTCTCATTAGTAAACTTCTAAAGCCACTTCATCATGAGACTTTGATTTTGCTTTCTCAAATTTCTAATTCCCAAGCCTCCTGCTTTCTTGCTCACAATCAATTCCTCCCATTTAACTAAGTGAAACTTCTTCTTGTCTTCGCTTTCTTGCCAAAAAAAAATCCTTCTGAGGGCATCAATGCTTTTAGCTACACTGGCTGGCATTGGGAATATCGACAACATAGAGGAAGGTATTGCATCCAACACACACTCTTCACTAGTGTCGATCTACCTCCTAAAGACAAGTATTGAATTTTCCAATTTGTGAGCTTCTTTTCTCATTTCTCTGGAACCCAACCCCCCATTCCAGATACCTTTTGATTTACTCTTGGCACCTAAAGGCATGCCTAGGTAAGTTGTAGGGAACTCACCTACTCTACCTCCCAGTTTTGTAGCCAACAACTCTATCTCAACAACTGTACTGATAGGATAAATGAAGCTTTTCCCCAATTAATATGGAGACCTGATACTGCCTCGAAAATGATAAATATGACTGAGAATCAAAACTTGATCTACTTCTGTATCACAAAACACCAATGTATCATCTGCATATTGGAGGTGAGTTATCTCCAAGTTGTTTAATTCGCCAGCTTGAAATCCCCTGATCCATCCCTTCCCTTTTGCGGTATTGATCAGACTATTCATCCCCTCCATAGCAAATATGAATAGAAATGGGGATAATGGGTCCCCCTGCCTCAAGCCTCTTTGGAAGGAAAAAATCCACATGGAGATCTGTTAATCAAGATTGAGAACCTCACAGTGCCAATGCAATGTTTGATCCAGCTTATCCATCTCCTTCCAAATCCTATTTTTTCCAATATCCGGAGCAGAAGTTCCAGTTCAGAAAGTCATAAGCTTTCTGAATAGCTTTTAAACTATCCCTGGCTTGTTGCTTCTCTGTCTCGCCTCTACACACTCATTGGCTATCAACACAACATCCATGATCTGTCTCCCCTTAATGAATGCCATTTGTTGCCTGTCCACTAAGCCATGTATTACTTTCTTGAGTCGCTCTGCTAAAAGCTTGGCTATGATCTTGTAGATTTTCCTAGTAAGACTAATGGTCAGCACCCACTTTTTTTTGGAATTAGAGCCACAAAAGTTGCATTTAGACTCTTTTCAAAGAAGCTTCTTTCATGAAAATTCTGGATAGCTGCTACTAAATCAACATTGATAACATCCCAATATTGTTTGAAAAAATCCATAGTAAAGCCATCAAGTCCCGGGGCCTTATCTCCCGAACATGCCTTGATGCTTTCCAAAATCTCATGGGCGTCAAAAGGAACCTCTAGCATGGATTTTTCCTCTTCGCTGATCTTCAGACAGTTTGTCATTTCCAATTGAGGTCTCCAATCTTCTGTTTCTGTATATAAGTTTTTGTAAAAGGATATTATGTCTTTCTTACTATCCTCAGGATTTTCGATCATCTCTCCTTCTATTTTCAACCCGTCAATTGTATTTACTCTTCTGTGTGCATTGGCTGTTTTGTGAAAGAAGCTGGTATTTTTGTCCCGTTTTTTTAGCCAGGTGGCCCTAGACCTCTATCTCCAAAATATTTCTCCTCTTCTAGCAATTTCTGCAAATTCGTTGGTCAGAGACATTCTTGAGGCAATTTCTTCCTCCTGAAGGATCCTGTGTTCCTGTAATTCCTCTAATTCTGCTAGTTCCTCTAATTCTGCTAGTTGAGCAACTACACTTTGTTTTTGAATGCCCAAATTTCCTTGAGCTGTCTTGCTCCATTCCTTCAATTTGATCTTCAAAGCCAGCCTTTTTCCTAGAAACAAGGACAAAATCTGGACTGCCATTGCTACTGAAAGAATCCCACCAGCTTTTCACTTTCTCTTTGAACCCTTCTGTTTGCAGCACCAGTTCTCGAACTTGAAATATGAGTTAGACGCCTCCCAATCTCCACATTGCAGCATGATAAGAGAGTGGTCTGAAGGGGCATTCTTCTTCTGCCTCACAAAATACTAAGGTGTCATCTTCATACTGAAGGTGTGTGATCTCCAAGTTGTTGAAGTCTCATGTTTGGAAACCCAACCTCGGAGCGAGTTTTTCTCCTTTGCGGTGTTTATTAAGTCGCGCATAGGAATAGGGTAAAGGATCCCCCTGTCAATAAAGCCATTAGATCTATTGATTAGGATGGAGAACTTCACAATGTTGATGCAATATTTAATCCAACTATTCCACTTGCTCCCGAAGCCCCTTTTTTCTAGCATCTGGATGAGGAAATTCCAGTTTAGGTGATCGTAGGCTTTTTGGATGTCTAGCTTGCAAACAATGTCAGCTTTGCAACTTCTCTTTCTTGACTCTACACATTCATTTGCTATCAATACAACATTCATAATCTGTTTTCCTTCTATAAAAGCCATCTGTTGCCTGTTTACTAGCCCATTTATCACCTTTTTCAGTCTTACTGCCAAAATCTTAGCTATAATCTTGTATATTCCTCCCGACAAATGAGTCTGAAGTTGGTCAATTCCATTGCTCACATTTTTTTTTTTTGTTATCAGGGCCACAAAAGTGGAATTGAAGCTTTTCTAAGAGAAAAATTGGCTAATAGGCCTCTTCAAGTTTTCAATTAGCAAAATGGCCTACTTTCATTTTCTTGTTTTAAAATAAAATAAAAAAATAACTTTATGGAAGAATAGGATTACAACAACATATTAAAAACTATGGGTCTATTTACAAATATACTTAAAACATAAAACCCTAACCCATTGTTTCTTCAACTTTATCCTTTTTGAAGCTCGTATCTTATTCCTAAATGTTCCGTCTCCGTTCAAATTTGTAAGTTTTCTACTCTCCTTTAATTTTAGTACCATTTTTTTCAAAAAAAAAAAAAAGTTGTGTATGTATATGTAATCGATCAAATAATGATTAATATGTCGAATAAAAATATCGATGATTAATCCATCAGACTTATTACGATAATCGATCAGTTACTGAATAACATAGAAGACCGATGTATAACATCGGTCGGATAAATAATCAATCTGTCAATATATCGGTTGGATCGATAATCAATCGGGCCATATATCGTCCGGATTGATAATCGATCTGTCCATATATCGCTCGGATCGATAATCGATCTGTCGGATCGATAATCGATCTGTCCATTTATCGCTCGGATCGATAATCGAACTGTTGGATCAATAATCGATTTGTCCATCGCAAATCAAGTTTTGAATTAATTTGTAAAATGTGTAAAAGATTTTGGTGGAAGGGGTTTTGCTTAAATTCTTTAAGTTGGATGATTTGTGGACTAATTTGTAACTTTTAAAATGTGTAAATAAATTTTAAATCACAAATAAATTAAAATATTCAAAAGTGGGTCATTTCCCTAAAAAGAAAAACTTATAGTCTATTTAATTAAAAAGTAGGCTTGAAGAGGCCATTTAACAAAGAATCCCTTTTTCTAATTGAAGTTGTGGATAGTTGCTATCAATTCTACCTTTATGATGTCCCAATATTGTTTAAAGAACTCCAATGTAAACCCATATGGACCTGGAGCCTTGTCCCAAGCACAAGCCTTGATGCCTTCTTAGATTTCTTGAGGTTCAAAAGGGGTCTCCAACATTTTATTTTCCTCTTGAGAAATTTTGGGGCAATTAATCATCTCTAGTTGTGGTCTCCATTCCTCAGATTCTGCATACAGGTTCTCGTAGAAGGACAATTTTTTTTTGCATCTCCTCTGGATCCTCTGTAAGTTCTCGTACAAGTTCTTGTGGTGGGGCCCTTCCCCGGACACCGCGCATAGCGGTAGCTTTATTGCACCGGGCTGCCCTTTTTTACTGGATCCTCTGTAACCATCCTCCCACTTCCAGTTTGTCGATGGTGTTGATTCTTTTGTGTGCATTAGCAGTTTTAAGGAAGACACTAATGTTCCTGTCTCCTCCTTTTAACCATATTGCCCTCAACCTCTATCTCCAAGCAATCTCCACTTTTCTAGCAATCTTTTCAAATTCATTGGTGAGGGCCATTTTGGAAGCTATTTCCTCTTCCTGTAAGATTCTGTGCTCCTAAATTCCTTCTAGTTTTGAAAGCTGTGTCAGCACACTCTGCTGCTGTGCTTTAAGGTACCCCTGAACAGTCTTGCCCTATTCCTTCAATTTTGTCTTCAAAGATTTCATCTTAGTCATAAGCACAAAGTCCTGATTGATGGTGCTATTGAAAGAATCTCGCTGGCTCTTAATCTTTTCATTGATCCCTTCTATCTGCAACCACCATTTCTCAAACTTGAAATACGATTTGGAATTTTCCCATTTTCCACACTGAAGCGTAATTGGAGAGTGATCAGAGGTTACTCTCGGAAGCATACTCGGTTTGATGTTCCTGAAGCAGATATCCAAATCCTCTGAAATAAGGTTCCTATGCAGTCTAGCAGCTATATCTTGCCTATCCCCTTTTCTCACTGTGTACTTCCCCTTTTTAGGTCCAAGTCCATTAGTTCCATGTCTTCTATGAACTCTGAAAAATCAGACACCGTCAAAAGACCCCCAACAACCCTTATTTCCCCAAAGTTTCTTCCCACTCCGCTCTTCCATTAGGAGCACAAACCCCTTTTAAGTTCCAATCAAACAACTGTTTTTCCCCGTGAAGCTACAAGACACTACAAGACACTGGGTACATACCCACAATACTAACCACACCTTCCTAATCCCTCTTATCCCACATAATGATAATTCCACCCCTGGTTGCACTGGCCTCTCGTTGGAAGAACAATCTCTACCTCCTCCTTAATGGCACATAGTCACGACCTTATTTCTCTGGTCATGATGACGCCTACTATAACCTACCAGTAGGCAAGCCATCCCGTAGTCTAGAACTACTAGTAATTGACTACCAAGTGAAATGGAGGAAGAATGCGGAATAAATGAAATTAAAGACAAATACATAAGATAGTCCCAAAACCTGGTGGAATCTGTACAAGAGTTTCCAATGTAATAAGATTACAAAATGAAGTACTAAATGAATATACTGATACAACCCATCTCTGAATACAACATAGAGATTAGTCTAATACATAGAAGGGAAAATAGCAATGCTCTGGACGCTAGGAGCTCACCTTATGTCTCTGAACCATAGCTGCTCCGCACGATGCACACAACAACGGCGAGAACCCGTACTATGATCTGCAGGCTGCAGAAGTGTAGTACGAGTACCAAACACGCGATACTCAGTAGGCATTTGCTGACTGAGCTCCAAAGATAATGCAAATATACATAACATGCAAGCAAGAATGTGAACTGTGCTCAAATATCTAGGGAACTAAGATAGTAAAGCTAAGGAGGCAATAAGGATAAACTATCTTTTTCTGGACATACTCAGGAACCCTAGCACTATATCGTATATCGCTGATCCATATACAAATAAAGAGTAGATGAAGGATAAGTAATAGTATACTAGGCCAAAGAATGTATATAAAACATGAACACATGAAGGAAGGGTAGGATATACGGTAATGCCATAGCCACACATATAAATGAATGTACATAAACAAGGCTAGCCCAAAGGTACAACCTAAAGTAGTCATAGCATCTCAAGGCCTCCTAATCATAGTAGGAACTAGTAATAACATAATCAGGATCTCTAATCCATACGTCTAAACATGAGATAATTATCCATAATAAAGCAACCGTAAAGAAAAGAATCAGAATCATATCTTCAATCTCAATATCAGTCCAATAATTATCCTGTCACGAACTAACCATAATAATAACACAATACAATAACCGGCTAGTCCGGACAAACAATACGTAGTTGGGCCTTTCATAAACCACCATCGACATAAACTGGGAAGGTTCAACCAACACTTAGTAAAGAGCAGTCAGAGCCTATACCTATGCAACCCTCTGGAAGCAGCACTCATACCTATACCTATACAACCCCTCATAAGGCTGATAGATTTAGGCGCATACTGGTGATAGGCAATGCGCATGCAAGAATGAATGCCAAGTCCATAATACTATAACCGATCCAAGTGCCATAAAGTAACCCAGAGTATACACCTCCTCCGGCTCGATGGTTCGCAAAGCAGGACCTACGACGACCTCTCTTCTCCGGCACAACGGCTCACGGACGAAGGAGCCCCTACTGGGTTCAGGAGTACTTGTATACACTGACATGGTCCCAATTCAGGATTTTCAATAACCATCATCATCATCAATCTACCAAGTCCAGTAAATACATACAAAAATGCACGGGATAGAACCGTGGCTAGAAGTGCGTAAGTTCGTAAATTCATTGTCCGGGGTAAAATTCAGGACTAAATCATCATAGAAGTGTGGAAAGGGTCGGAATCTCTCTCTACTACGGTAATTAATAGTAGTAAAACCGTGGACTGGAATCTATCTCGGTAAATCTCTAAAACATCATTTTCAATCTCAATGTACATAGGTTATTCATTAAGATGGTTCGATCCCCGTTATGAAGAAATCCGTTTTAAAAGTGAAAAGTGGGAATAAATTCCTTTCTGGGAAAAGAGTAGTAAAAATCATATTTTAGTTGGGATTATACCATTTACTGTTTTAACGGGCGTGAAGGTACCAAATCTATGCATGCCATCACCAGTTTCCAAAAAATATAATTGTAAGCATCATAATAAGCATCTAAACGTTAATGAGCTAAACCACGTCTTCCACAAGGATAAATCACTTTTCGGGATCTAACCAATATCATGAACACGACCGTGGGCCCAATAATGTACATATCCGACATAACCATAACATTATAATTTAGGAAAAACCATTACAATCCACCGAGTAACGTAATAAACATTATACTCAAGGTCCATTAGTCCTAACTATGCCTAATATGCTAGCAACCTAGGGTAATAAGATCCTAGAAGCATAATAAGTATTTCACCTTAAGGGGAATTTTCCTTCTAGCCCCCAAACTCATAAATTAGGCTAATTCACGGTGTTTTACCAATATAACATCCTAACATCTCTATCTAACATGCACCATATATATTATACCATCTCATGAAAAATAGTAGACAAAAGTCTACCTCAATGCTGAACCGCAATCCTTCGCCCGCAAATTGTTCGCCTTCGTTCCACGATCTTGAAATGTCGTCACGCTATCGAAATAGTAATCTATACGTTGTTAGGAGAAAAACGAGATCCATATTGCTATATTCAAGATGGGTTTAAAAATGAACCTCAAAAATGAGTTCAAAAATTTAAGGGGTTAACTGTAATTTTATTTTAGAAATATGTTCCCCACACTCATAGGACTCTACAACTGAAAATCCATGCGAAAACGAGTCAAAAATGAGGTTCAAATCCAGCTTTATCGGTAAAACCCCCCAAACCCATTTTGAAATAAAAAATTTGAAGTTGTTTTGAAGATGAAATCGAGGAAAAAATGATAATTATAAGATTAGAAAACTTACCTGTGGAAGAAATCTCGAAAACTCTTTTGGAATCGCCCAAATCTGAGCTCCCAAGTCCCAAAATGGTGAAAATGGGGTTTTGATTCTCAACTTAGGTGGAAATCACTAAAAATAAAATAGAAGTTCTTGGGAAATGGGGAAAATAGTGTGCTACATTGATAGACAATGATTCTACGTGAAAGACGCATCGAAAATCGTCAAAATCGGAGCTTCCTAGCTCGTAATATGTTAAAAATACAAATTTGAGTGTTATACTCGACGATGGTCGTTTAAGCGACACTTTGATCGCTTAAGCGACCTTGTCAGAGGGTCAAAATATCGCTTGAGTGGCCAAATGGTTGCTTAAGTGACCCGGTCAAATGATCAAAGGTTCGCTTTCGCGAACACACTAGCACTAACAATGTCAAAAACTTGTTTTTGACTCCTGAAAATCATTAGGTACCCTATGAACAGGATTTTTTTTGCGGATGATGTGGTGTTGATTGATGAGACTCGTAGTGGAGATAATGCTAAATTGAAGGTTTGGAAGCAAACCCTTGAGTCTAAAGGGTTTTGGTTGAGTAGATTGAAGACGGAATATTTGGAGTGTAAGTTTTGCGAGGTGTCTCATGAGTCTGATGTGGTTGTTAAGCTTGATACTCATTATGTCTATAAGCGAGATAGTTTTAAGTATCTAGTGTTTATGATTCAGGAGAATGGAGAGATTGACGAAGATGTTTCTCATCGGATTGGGGTAGGGTGGATGAAATGGAGGCTCGCCTCTGGAATTTTATGTGACAAAAAGGTACCTCCTAAACTTAAAGCAAGCTCTACAGAGTGGTGGTTAGACCGGCGTTGTTGTATGGGGGTGAGTGTTGGCCTGTTAAGAAGGCCCACATTCAGAAGATGAAGATGACGGAGATGAGAATGCTTCGGTGGATGTGTGGGTGTAATAGGAAAGATAGGATTAGAAATTAGGTTATTCGAGATGAGATGGAAGTGGCATCGGTGGAAGACAAGATGAGGGAAGCGAGGTTGAGATGGTTTGGTCATGTGATGAGGAGGGGCGCGGATGCCCCAATGCGGAGTTGTGAGAGGTTGGCTAGGGATGGGTTTAAGCGTGGTAGATGTAGACCGAAGAAATATGAAGGAAGGTGATTAGACAGGACATAGAGCAGCTCCAGCTTACCGAGGACATGACCCTAGATAGGAAGTTGTGGTTGAGGCGGATTAGGGTTGAAGGTTTGGATGAGTTTAGGATGTTGTATCTTTTGTTGTACTAATTGGTGTATCTTATATAGGATATTATTGGATATGTTGATTTCTATGATATTTTGTCCTTTGAATATGCCTTGTCCAGATTGTTTTATATTGAGTATTGTTCTATTTTGAGCCGGGGGTTTTCGGAAATAGCCTCTCTATCTCATTTCTGCTGCAGTGGTATGGACTGCGTACACTTACCCTCCCCAGACCCCACTTGTTGGGAATATACTGGGTATGCTGTTGTTATCGTTTCAACTAAATGTGGGACCAACACCTATATTTTCATTTTTCATATAATCTGCCCAATAGCCCAAAACGAGTTTGGAAGCCTCGGGACCTGTACCAAGGGTCTCCTAGCCTAAAATCAACGTTTCAGAGCTGATGGCGCGGTCGGAATTCTCATCTGGGGTCATCTACTAGGACCAAAAACAATGAAAGCTACAAAGCAGGGAAATGAGCCTAAAATCCAAACGAACTGTCCGATAATCGAACCGACAATTTCGGCAAGTCGAAAATGGGCTGTAGTAGCTGTGGGAAGGCTCGAAACTCCGGAAATGCACACAAATCGAGGAAATGACCTGGAGGGTCATTATACGCATCCACCTAGCTCCTCTTCAAGTGCTCGAACCATCTTAGATTGCTTTCCTCATCTCGTGCTTCATGGGGGCCATATCTATCTTGCTCTGTATAGCTTCATGATTGAACTATGTAAATGTATATAATGCTTAGAGCGTAGTTTGTATAGGATTAAAGGATTGATTTGCTTTTTCTGGGCGTTGAGTCATAAATTACATGCATATTGCTGTGATACATGGCTTTATTTACTGTTAAATTGTAGTCAAGAAATGTTAAAATTTGTCAAACAAAGCAAATTGATCTTTGATGACATTATCTACTAGAGTGAATGAGTAATCAAGTTTCATTTTAAAGAATGAGTGATTAAGTTTTCATGATGCTCCATAAGATACACAACTAAGTGATGCTTTAGAATGTCCAACAACAACATACTCGGTATGATCCCACAAATGGAGTCTAGGTATAATTGGGTGTATACAAACCTTACCTTTTCTTTGTGTGAGGTAGAGAAGTAGTTTCAGTAGACCCTCAGCTCAAGAAAAACATTTTCAAAAATAGGTTTCACAAATACAAGAGTAAAAGCTATGGTGAAAATATTGTAGAAAAGAAAAGTACAAACAACAAAAATAGTAAAGAGAATCCAAGTAAAAAGAACAACAGTAGAATACAATTGAAGAATAAGATAATAATAGAATAATAATAATGATACTCTTGAGTAGAAAAGGGAGAGGACAGGGTGCTCCAAGCTAGATCCATGCTCTCCCACATGAAAGAGAGAAATCACTCTACCTACTAACGCTCTACGCTAATTCTTGACCTCGATGTTTTTCTATCAAGGTCTCGGCGAGCTAAAGATGACCCTTGTCATGTCTAATCATCTCTCTAGTCTCTCCAACTCTTGCTCAGTCTATCACTACCTCTCCTTAAACTCATCCTTACCAACTTCTCGTACCTCCTCAATGGAGCACCTTTGTTCTTCTCGTTACATATCTGAACCATCTTAGTCTCATTTCCCGCATCTTGCCACCACTAAGGCCACTCCTACCTTGCCCCATATGTTGTCGTTCTCGTCGAAGATGTCTCAGAAATAAAGCAGGAATAGATAATTTTAGTAGTTTTAAATTATTAGAATCCTATGTGGGTTAGACTTAGGAATTAATTATCCTTTGTTATTTGAATTAGGAATTAGTTATCTTTATTTGAATGGAAGTCTAGTTAGAAATTTAGCTATAAATAGATGTTTTGAGTTGTTAATAAAAAAATTCTCTTTGACAATACAATTGTACTATTTTTTTCTCCCCAAATCTTTCTCTGTTATTTCTCTAATTTCAAAGCCAAAAACCAACAATTGGTATCAGAGTCAGTTTCTTGAGGGATCTGTAAGAGAGATGAATTATGAAAACAATTTTTCCCAAATAGCTCCTCCTGTCTTTGATGGTGAGAATTACCATCTTTGGGCAGTAAGAATGGAGACTTATCTTGAGGCTTTAGATCTTTGGGAGGTCATGGAAGAGGATTATGATGTTCTTTCGTTGTCCGATAATCCCACGGTGGCCCCGATCAAAAGTCAAAAGGAAAAGAAAATCAAAAAATCAAAAGCAAAAGCAACTTTGTTTGCCAGTGTTTCTCCAATAATTTTCATGAGAATTATGACCTTTAAATCAACAAAAGAAATTTGGGATTATCTGAAGGAAGAATATATCGGAGATGAAAGTATACGAGGCATGAAGATATTGAATCTGATAAGGGAATTCGAATTGCAAAAGATGAAGGAATCTGAGATCGTCAAAGAGTACTTAAATCGACTTCTTAGCATTATTAATTAGGTAAAGATTGCTTGGCACAAAATTTAAAGATTCAAGAATTGTTGAAAAAATTCGTGTTACAGTGCCTGAAAGATACGAAGTATCAATTATTACCTTGAAAAACACAAAAGACCTGTCCAAGATTACTTTGGTAGAATTGTTAAATACATTGTAGGCACAAGAGCAAATGAGGCTTATGAGGCAGGATGGTATGGTTGAAGAAGCTTTGATAGCCAACCACAAGACTCAAAGCAAGGGTAATAATTCAAGGAAAAACTACCCACGTTGCCAGCACTGTGGAAAAATAAGTCATCCTTCATTTGAATGTTGGAAGAGACCAGATGCACAATGCAAGATATGTAATCAACTTGGCCATGAAGCTGTGATTTGCAAAAACAAATCACAAAAAGATGAAACAGAAGTCCAAGTCACCAAAGAAGAAGAAGATCACTTATTTGTGGCAACATATTCTTCAACCAAAAAATCTGATTTTTGGATGATTGACAGTGATTGTACAAACCACATGACATATGACAACTTTTTTTAATGAGTTTCTGCCTTTGGAAAATAAGAAAGAATTGAGAATGGTGACTATGTTCCTGCAGAAAGAAAAGGGAATGTTGCAATCAAAACAATTTCAGGTATAAAAATAATTTCAAATGTTCTTTACATGCCTGATACTGAAAAAAGTTTGTTAAGTGTTGGTCAACTAATGGAAGAAGGATTTAAATTATTATTTGGAGACAAATATTGTCGAATCTTTCATTCCACTAATTATGAGATTTTACAAGCTGATATGAGAGGCAAAAGTTTCTTATTTAATCCAACAGAAGATGCACACAAGCCATGCAAGTACAAAGATAAATTGGCAGATCTATTCAAGAGGCCAAATTCAGCCGAAGTCAAGACAATTTCTGATCAAAGGAGGAGTGTTGAAGATATGTCTCAGAAATAAAGTAGGAGTAGATAATTTTAGTAGTTTTAAATTATTAGAATCCTATGTGGCTTAGACTTAGGAATTAATTATCCTTTGTTATTTGAATTAAGAATTAGTTATCCTTATTTGAGTGGAAGTCTAGTTAGAAATTTAGCTATAAATATATGTTTTGAGTTATTAATTAAAATTTTTTTCCTTTGACAATACAATTGCAGTATTTTTTTTTCTGCATCCTCATCTCCGCTACATTCAGCTTTTGAACGTGTGAATTCTTAATTGTGTTGGCATTAGGAACCTCGGTTTTTCATTGTTATTTGGAGAAAAATTTGAAGTTTCATCCAAGTAGGATCTTTGGTATGCGTGTAATCTGTAAAATAGGGATTGTTACTATGTCCCTTAAGTAATTTTCAAGTTTTTCTCTGACTGTTTCTGTTATTGTTTCTGGAATGCTTGACCTGAGTTTGGTCTACAGATGACCCAGAGGCACCACATATCCATCATCGCAGTTTTCTGAAGGAGCATGTCGCATGTAAGGAGGTATCTTATGAAACTTTCTGATCTCCTTAGTGTTTCCATCCGAGAATATCTGAGGAATATGGACAGGTTGTTAAATGCATGTTTTCTTTGAATATACTGATAATTTTTTCCCTTTTGTGTGCATGGGATAGGCTATACCTATCAAAGATTCAGTAGTCCTTTCAAAGATACGTCAAACTTATAGAGTTGGCTATCTAAAGGTAGTAATTATGATATTGTACTCTTATAAGATCTGGCATGTAACAGGCATGGAACTTACTGCTTGTGTAATTAATTTCAGGATGTCATGTTGGCTCAAATGTTGGATGAGGCAACAATAGCAAATCTCAATTCCATTATCAGTTCAAACAATGCAATGGTAAGATACCAGCAATTTAAGCTCAATCTCATGCTCATGGTTCACTGACGCTTTGATTGTGGTACAGGTTGTGTCTCGTCTTAAAGATGATAACACCTTTATTCTGGAATTATTTGCAAAGTTGAGGTCACCTACTACTTCTGCAGAATCAAAGAAAAAATTGGTAAAGAATCTTAGTGGAGACATTATTTTTTTCATCTCTTTTGAAACATGATTCTATTGGACTTGGCTAATATTCATTTTCCAACTCTTTTATGAGAATGAACATCCAGTTTCATTGTTTTGTTAGTTCCCGGTAGTTGCTTTTTCGTGTTTTAGAGTGCATGAACATTTAGCACTATGTGGCATGTGCTGTATGTATGTCGGTATATCATTCTTTCTTAAGTTTCTTCTTTCTATGTAGTGATATGGGTGAGAATGGCATTAGGTTTTCCCTTTTGAGGCCGCTCCATTTTTTCCCTCATTTTACACACTAAAAAAACTTTTGCTCGAAGAAGGGGCGGATATTGAACTTTTTTTTCATGCATGAATATGGGCTACGTATTGTTCTCTACTGAAATTTGTGAAAGCCAAAACTTTTATTTGTTGAGGTTAAGAAAAGAAACAAGGGAATCTGACCTCATGAGGCTTTGGTTTAGTGATAAGAGCATAGTGTGTGATGTGCTGGATATACACACTTTACGGGTTCAAACCCTGCCATAGACAAAAGCATGCTCCCTCCATCCCAATTTATGTGATGGTGTTCGGATTTCGAAAGTCAAACGAGTTATTCTTTGACCCTAAATTATTCATATGCCTTCTAATTTTTAGACATTAGTTTTTTTGACTTATAGTAATTTTTACGTAGTTCCTAAATATGTAAAAAAATTTAAAGATTCTATGTTCAAGAACATGGTCAAAATTGAGAAGTTTGAATTTTGAAAAGCAAAACGTGTCACATAATCGGGACAGGGGGAGTAATATTTAAGCGAATAGGGATAGAGGGACGAACCCATTATCTATTGAGTTTTGAACTGTGCACCACAGACACTAAAAGATTTATCAGTTTAAAAAAAAAGAAGGCAAATCAAACATTGTATTCTTAATTTTCTGTTCTCTTATATGTGGATAGAGAACTAATTGGTGATATATTACTTTTTAGTTATAAACATTAAACTAGTCTGTTTCAATGGACCCTCAAGCATATTTACTGTAGAGCTTGTGCGTCATACTAATATGAAATTTTTCTTCATCACAGAAGTCATGTCTGTAATTGTTGGACTTGCTAAAAGATCATGTTTATAATCAGAAGTAGAATCCTTCCTTTTAGTACTTAAGTGTTAGCAACGAACTCAGAGTCAAACCAGTCAATTCCTCCTTGTATTAGTCAGTGTTTAACAGTATGGTAAGATCAATTTGAAAGGTCACAGATTCTGTTGGTTCTGGACTAGATGGTGGAACCCTGCTTGCTCCAATACATTTTCCAAGATCTTCTTTTTTTCTGGCAAGATCTGCTTTCAAAATAAAAATATTTATGAACTATCCACTATAAAATAGTCCTCGCATGCACGAACGCATACATGCTGGCAATATAATTGATTTCATTCTTTTAAGGTATAAAATAGACCGTTAATGTGATTTTGGCCTTCTGAAATATTTTCTTATTTGAGACAAATCTGCTATTTACACCTGTTAAGGTCATGCAATGGATGCTATATGTGATATTTCTTTTTCATTAAAACAAGAAAATAAAATATGGTGCATCTCTTTCTTGTATTAAAGACCCTTTTTGTGGTTGCAAATTCAGTTTTTTCTTGAGGTATGGAATTTTTTTTTTGTGATAAGTTGAGAACTATTTGATGATTTTATTTCCTCCATTTGAATATCAGTGACATACACATTGGACATGACATTTCCCTATTTGGAAACTTTTCTTCTTTCAAGAATTAATGCAGGGTTTTTTAGAATGTCGGCGATCATCATATCATGGACTAGGTTTTGGGGTTGAGTTAGGCCCAAAGTCTATATTAGGGGTCAGTTCCTATTCTATTTTACCTAATATTCAGGTCTCATGTTATCTCTACCTCCATGAGGTAGGGGTAAGGTCTGCGTACAGTCTACCCTACCCAGACTCCAATTGTGAGATTTCACTGGGTATGTTGTTGGGCTCTCATATTATATTGTCCGCACTCTAGATGTCCAACCCCAGGCGGAGGGGGCATGTGAAGACATAGTTAAGGGAATAAAATCGTATCTTCTCTAAAGGTTTAATCTTTTAAATGAGGTGTAACACAATTCAATATGGTGTTGGAATAGGTGGCTTTGAGTTCAAGTCACCATCATAAAGAGTTTCCACATGCTTGGTTCAAGAAAAAGTGTTAGGCCCGCATGCCACATATAAGAGTTGGCTGAAAACATAATTAAGTAAATAAAGCATGCTCCATTCAACCGTTTAAGCTTTTAGATGAGGTGATCACACAATGGAACACATTTATACTCACTTATCTAGGTGAATTAGAATGCCATCTAGTGTTTTTATGTCAAATGCTAGAAGACAGCTGTTATGTTCCCTTTCCTCCCTTTACAACTGCTTTGTTGGAACAGCATTGCAGCTGTAGTTTGGTGGACAACTTGGAAAGAAAGATACACTAGAACTTTTGAGAGCTCCAAAGATAATTTTGTCAATATTAAGTCTAGATGTATATCTTTGCTTAGCTTTTGGTGAAAAATGGCCAAGGATGATGTAAATGATACCGGGGCCATGGTTTTTTTTAGCTCGTTATGCCATTGTAATATTTATCCTGAATGTAACTTTTGAGCCAGCTTATCCTTATTGCTGACTGTTCCAAGAAAATTTCACATTACTTCATTAAAAAAAATCGTAATTGCTTTGACATAGTACTTGTGATCATAATGGCAACATAGAACATGTTAGTATCTTCTTCATGTTTGGATATGAACCTATTATTTTGCTTCCTAGTTTGTTGTTTGGGCAGTAAACCTCTGAGGAGTAGTAGTAGTAGTCTCATTATCATATGATTGTTGATTATTCTTTTTCCTATTGTACTAGATACACTTTTTGCATGAGTTTTGCACCTTGAGTAAGAGCTTGCAGATGGTCCAGCAAGTTCGGCTACTCAGGTAAGCATCACATGCTTTTCCTCTAGAAATAGTTGCCTGTATGCATGAGGATGAATTATTGGTTTGTGATGCTAGAACTAGAAATATGTTTATGGTTGCAGGGATCTTGTTAATGAGGGCATATTCGATATTATAGTTGATGTTTTGCAGAGCCCTGACAAAAAGCTTGTGCTGATGGGGTAATGGACCGTAACATTAACCTTCCGCAAGTAGATTCTTTTTCTTCTCTTGTTCTTTCTACATGCACCTTGTGTTCCTCTCTAAGTTCTTATTTCAGAAAATTCTAATGAATGCAGGACAGACATTCTGATTCTCTTGAATCAGGACCCAAATCTTCTGCGGTCTCATGTAATTCGTCAGGAAGGTCTTACCCTTTTTGGACTTCTGGTGAGTAACTATTGGACTTCTCTTTGTTATTGTTTTTTCATTTCAAAATTTGGCGACATTTGATGCTGGTATGAGGCTATATAACTGTTGCTATAGTTGAGGTTACCTTGCACTTGCAAAGATCCATATTGAAACCAATTTTCACAGGATTTTTGAGCACGCCATCTCAACAGTTGAATATGGGTTATTCTTGTGGATCCTCCTTTATTTGGGGGATCCTATACTTGGAGAAGGGGTGAAAATAACCTATGTTGTTTGGACTCTTCCAAAATGTCGTCGGTTGCGTGCCGGATCCTCCAAAAGTAGTGCATTTTTAGAGGATCCAATACAGATACAACAACTACAACTGGAGAGTCCGAGCAACACAGAAATAACAGAGATGCTTCCAGGATTGATAGATTCCCTTAGTCATCGCTCTGGGATGAAATGTTTCAACAAATCAACCTGAGTATATTGCCAAATTGGGGATTTGATCATAATCCAATTATGGTGTCTTGTGGGGATTCGAATTTTAAGAAGGTATACATTAAGTTTGAAAAATGGTGGCTGAATGTGGAGGGTTTCTAGAGTAAAGTGCAGGAGTGGTGGACATCTTTTAATGTATCAGGAAGACCAGACTTCAATCTAGCTTCCAAGCTGTCTTCCATAAGGAAAACTCAGAGTGGAGCAAGGGCATTAGAGGAAAGTGGAAGAAGCAAAATATTCCCTCCGTTTCAATTTGTTTGGCCTACTTTCCTTTGTAGTCCATTTCAAAAAGAATGATCATTTCCCTTTTAGCAACTTTTTAATTCCAACTTTCCACATGACATGTTTAAGATCACAGGATTAAATGACATTTTAGTACATTTGACATATCTTTAATTTAAGACCACAAGATTCAAAAGTCTTCTTTATTTTCTTAAACTCCGTGCTTAAGTCAAAACAGGTCAATCAATTTGAAACGGAGGGAGTAACAAATATTGGCACAAGCTGGTACTTTGGATCTTATCCAAGAGCAGAGACCACTAACTGAAGATGAACAGATTCAGAAGGCTCTTACGGGATATGAAGAAGTTGCTAGGAATGAAGAGATTGGCTGGAGACAAAGATCTAGGGTCCAGTGAATTAAAAGTGGGGACAAAAACACAAAATACTTCCATAGGGTGGTCACAACTCACAAAAGTTTCAATACAATTGATTCCTTGCAGATTGATGGAGTTAATACCACTGAGCCGTTGACTATAAAGAACTCAACTTTTCCAGAACAGATACAGGGAAAAAGAAAGGTGGAGTCCAAGTCTTAACATTCAAGGTGTCTCAAGTATTATAACAGAGGAACAAGATTGACTAACAAGACTGTTCGAAGAGGATGAAATACTTGAAGGGATCAGACTGTGTGCTACTGCTACTGATAAGGCACCGGTGTAGATGGATAGACAATGCCTATTTTTCAGGCTTTTTGGGATGTATTGAAGGATGATTTGGTGCAAACCTTCCTGAACAAATATTTGAGAAAAGTTTCAGTACCACCTTTGTGGCTTTAATTAGTAAGAAGTTGGGTGCAACTGAATTAAGGAAATTTAAGCCTATCAATCTTATTACTGAAGTGTACACGATCATTGCAAAGGCTTTGGCTGAAAGAAAGAGGGTAGTGAACAAATTGATCAACAACATCAAATTACACTAATTGAGGGAGCCAAATTATGGATGTTGCTCTCCTAGATAGTGAGTGCATTGATATCAGACTTATAGTAGAGGGGTCGAGCGTTATGTGAAAGCTGGATATTGAGAAAGCATATGATCATCTAAAGTGGAATTTTCTCATCAACACAATCAGGGATTTGGAAGCAGATAAATAAAGAGGATGGAGTTCTGTATTAAAACAACTAGGTTATCCCTTCTAATTAATGGAGAACGTGATTTTTTTCCAGCAAAGAGGGACTCAGGGGCTCAGTCAGGGGGATCCCTTGTCCCTTTTTCTCTTTATTATAGCCATGGAGGGCGTTGATGGTATGATGAGAATTGCTTCTCAGAACAGGTGGATAAGGGGTTTCAATTTGGGGAATAGGGCAGAAGAGATTATGGAAATTTCCAACACTCACTATATGTTGATGATACAATAATTTTTCTGAAGCAAAACATGAACAAATTTGTAACATAAGGGTGATTCTGCTCATCTTTGAAGCTTGTTCTGGATTGAAAGTCAATTGGAGGAAAATTAGCCTTTTTCAAGTTCAAAAAAATTTGACAATTCAGGTGTTAGCCAACATTTTGGACTGTAGGGTTGAGAAATTGCCTACTGTCTATCTTGGAATACCCTTGGGCTCAAAGTACAAAGTTTTGGAAATTTGGGATGGCACTGTAGAGAAACTGAGGAAAAAAATTTAGCTTTATGGGAGTCTCAATACCTTTCTTTGGGGGGAAGACTTACTTTGATCAATTCTGTGTTAAATGCTTTGCCTACATATGTGATGTCTTTGTTTCATATCCCTAGCAAGGGTTTTTTAACTCCTCTCTAGGAGCTCCCACCTTTTTTCGCTCCCTTGGTGGCTTGAACTCACAATTTTAGGGTCAGAGGTGGAGGGTGCTTATCATCCGAGCAACCGCCTCTTGTTATTCCTAACATGGTTTTCAAGGCACTAGACATTTTGAGTAGGAATTTTTTGTGGCAAGGAAATAAAGTGGGCAGAAACTTCAACTTGGTCAAGTGGGAGTCAGTTCCACAAAACAGAGAACTTGAAGGTTTAAGGGTCAAAAATTTAAAGCTACTGAACAAAAGCTTACCCGTGAAATGGTTATGGAGGTATAATTAGGAAGATCAGCCCCTGTGGAGAGAGGCGATCCAACATAAATATGGCCAAATTGAACTATGGTGCATAAACACTGTCTCAACTACCTTCATAAAAAAAGGTCTCAAATACTTTTGGCGTGAGTTTACAGGTCCATCAGATGTTTCTGGTAAGCCTTGAAGGTGAACTCAAACTACAAAGTGGATGGGAGATGAGATCTCTTCTGGAAGGAGACCTGGAGGGAATAGGGGATTTGCGGATCTATTTCCCAGGTTATCCTCCATTTGCGCCAATCCTGAAGTCAAAATAGAGGAGATCAGGTCTCTTCAAAGCTCTCTTCAAAGCTGGCATGTAGCATTCAGAAAGCTGTTAAATGTTTGAGAAATGGCCAGAGAAGCACAGTTCTTGACATTAGCCAGTGGTTTCCGAGGAACTAATCTGGAATCTGATAACATCAGACATCACCAAGATGGAGTGTTCTCAGTGAACAAGGTGTACAAAAGGGATCTAATTGAGTTGACAGGGAGGTTAATAGGTCCCTGGAAAACCATATGTAGAGTATGACACCTATTAAGTTGAGATATTTCACGTGGTTATCGGTCAGAAGAGCTAGTTTGACTCATGAAGCACTACAGAAAGGGGTGTCTTCATAGCTTCAAGATGCTCACTATGTAAAGAGGCAATAGAGACTAACAATCACCTTTCTTTTACATTGTAGAGTTGCTGCTCAAGTGTGTGCCTTGTTCATCAATATAACTTAAGGGAAATTGGTCTATGCCAGTCCAAGACGGCGAAAGGCGACGAGGGTCTGCCTTGCCACGCAGCGAGGCACTCACCTTTTTGAAGTGTGGCGTCAGTTAATACCAAAAAACTAAAATATTTAATTGCATATCTAAATAATCAAAATCTCAATATCAATAACATATTAACACTTATTTCAATTAAAAACTAAAAATAGGTAGTATAGATACTAAATGTCTAGAACTTGAATGACTCAACAATCCATAAGTCAAGCAACAATGCAATACTAAAGCTCTAAAAGTTTCTTCTTGAAGATTTTCAAAATCTTCAAGTCCAACATCCGTTTCATTGTATTGTCCCTCATCTTCTTCCTCCTCGGATTCTTCATCAACTAGGGTCCAAGTCTGACTTGAACTCGTAGCTTTTGCCTTTCCCTTGTCAAGTGACCTTGACCTTGAAGAACTTCCCCTAAGACCACAGATATTGTCATCAACTCCAGACGCCATAGCAACAGTACCCAATCAAGATCACCTTCCTCGTATACTAGTTCATCTTCTTGATCTTTGAGGCCGCCAACTAACCATTCATTTGCCTCATCAATATTATCAAATGAAATTGGATCAATGGTTGTTTTACTAAATTATCTTATTAATAGTAATTAATCTCAGCCTTTCTACTTCTCCGGAGGTAATGGTATGAACTGCGTACATCTTACCCTCCTCAGACCCCACTGTGTGGGAATACACTGGGTTTGTTGTTGTTGTTGTAATAGTAATTAATCTCTATAATACTAAATTATCTTATCATGAAGTAATCATTTTCCAGATTTGTTGGGATACTAGTAGTCTATTTTATAAATTTTCTAAGTATATCCACAATGAGCAACCCTTTATTTTCCAATCTTACACAAAAATATTATGGACTTATCTCCACTATATAAATTTACTTTTACTCTGGATATTCGTTCTATGCTCTGGAGTACTATGAATTCGTAGCAGTTGTATTACTCTTCTTTTTTGAAAATTGCTTTCCTCTAAAAAATTTCTCCAGTTCGGTAAAGTATTTCAATGAGTATATTTCTGAAGAAATGAAGAAAGATATGAAAAAGATATTTATAGTTAAAGATTCGAAGGAGGTACTTGCAGATTCAATAAATGTTGAAGTTGAAGACTCAGCTAAGAAAGTTAAAAGACTTGAGGGATATTGGAAGTTGAAATTAAAAAAAAAGAGAGTTGAAGAACCAATAGAAGTAGTTGAAGATTCAATGATAAAGTTGTACGAGATTATGACTTGAATGGTATGGATTGCGGGTTTAACTTTATCAAGTTTCTTGCAGGAGAAGAATCATTTGACAATTATGAATTACGAAAAACATATATGAAAATATTGAAAATATTATTTTCCAATTTTTTCTTTATATAAACCTATTACTCTTTTTTTGTGAAGTAGATTTTAAATCAATTTTCAAACAAAGAAAACAGTGAATACATGGATAAATCTTTTTTTTTTTCGTTATTAATTCTAGAATTATAAGTCATTTCGGGATTAAAAATTGGTCATGACTTGCTCATTACTTGTTCGTTTCGATTATTCAATTTCAATAAGTCCTTCATTTTTTCTTTTTGTAATTGTTTATTATCTTTTATAGAACACTGCTGCTTCTAATAAAGTAGTGTTGTTAAGAAAGAATGCTTAAAGTAATGTTCATTGTTCAAAACAATTTGAGATGGTAGAAATAATAAATGTTCTATTAGTTTGGGTTCGTTTGAGGGAGAAAAGATCTCACTTCAAGAAATCCACAACTTCTTCACTTAAAGGACCAAAAACCTAAATTTACTACACCGAAAAGAGTAATATGTTTAACTTAAAAAGTTTTTGCAAGCAATACTCAATATTTTTCCTATTTGTTTTTGTAATTCTTTGTTTTGAATGTTTCTTCTCCTTCCAAGAAACTTGGTCAAATTAAACTTGCAATCTGCAAAATTCAAGTCATAATCTATTACAACTTTTATTTTTGATTTTTTATTTTCAACTATTTTTATTGGGTTCTCGACTCGTTCTTTTGAATCATCAACTTTAACATTCCTTGAATCTTCCGATATTTTGTTGAGTCTTTACCTATCAATTTCTTTCATGTATCTTCCTATTTCTTCAAGAAATACTCATAGAAATACTTTCCTAAATGGGGGAATTTTTATTAATGTGAAAACTAAATTTTAGAAGAAAAGGGTCATACAAGTACTACTAATTCATAGAACTATCTAGAGTAGAAGTAATTTATATATTGGAGAACATACTATTCCATAATATTTCTGTGTAAACTTGGATGGGGGTAGTTGTAGCTGTCCTTGCAATTAGTATGTTTTAAAAATTTGTATTTGACTACTATTACTCGAATAAATTTGGGAAATGGTTACCGACTAGTAAGGGTAGAATTGAAAAAAAATAATTCATTCTCTCTTGATTTACTAAAGTAACTAGTAAAAGGAAAAAATTATGTATTTTTAGCATATTAGACAAGTAAAAAAGGAACTTGGGGAGGGGGTTGATTTTTTGTTTGGGTCCAAACAATCTATAAGGGTTTTATGATAATTAGCAGACACTCCGTGAATTAGACGAGGTGCACAAGTTTGTTTGGGTATAACAATCATAATTGCATCTCAATCCCAAGCAAGCTAGGGTCTGCTTTTTGAATCGTCACTACCCATTGTTTTAGCTTAATCTTAGTCCAATGAAACAAAATGATGCACAATCGAGGAGAAAAAGGGGACATGTGTTGGGAAAAAAGTGTGTGTTAGAGAAAATTAACATGATATATGAAGATGTAACATATTCTATAAAAATAGAGTGACTGAGTTAGGGTGCTACAAGAGTGTTAATTGATTAAAAGATGATTTAAAAAGGTGTATTGCAAATTCTGTGAAATGAGCGTGTGACTAACAATGTTATGACATAGACAAAAACAGGCTCAGCATGCCTCCAAGGTGAATATTTTGGAAATGTGGATGTTAGAATAGCACAGATTGAGGATAAATTAAGATAAGGTCGCCTGAAATGTTTATCCATGCTCTACATAGACGTATTGCTGCATTGATCTGTAGGAGTGGCAATGTAATGAAAACAAAAGATTCATTTAGGCAATACTAGTTTCATTTAAACTACTTATGTGTGCAGAGAAAAGTGTGGTATATAGAAAATCCTTCTTTTCTTAAAAAAAATATTGTTGGTATTGGACAAAAACCTGAATAATGCGTAATAGATATAGAAGTCAACCCCAAAAGTTGATTAGTTGATCAATTTGTCACGGTTGTTGGTTTCCTGAAGTGCACCTTCTTTTTGTCCCTCTTATTCTTAACCTCTTCTTTTCTGTAGTTTGGGATAGCTTGTGGGTGGTCTCTCCTTTTCTTCTCTTTGTTTATAGTGGTCTGCGTCTGGTCTGTTTCTTATTCTGGCTTCATTTCCTGCCATTACTTTTAGGGTATGCCACTCGGTTCTAGGAGTTTGATTTATATGATAGTCATTCTGTGGAATTGAACTTGCATTATATTACGTAAAATCCAGCATGACGTGTCAACAAATCATTATATTGAAAGATCACAGACACCCTCTTCAAAATATTTTAGGTTAAGAAACACATCATCCTTTCTAAATAAGGGCACACCTATTTGTTTCTTTATGTAGTATTTATTTTTTGACAAGTACACTTGTCCTGTTTCTTTTCTAGCTTTTGTTTCTATTTTTATCAGTCTGCTGTGTTTAGTTTTAGCCGATTGTTTCAGGACTTGCTGCTATGGAGTGCTTTCTATGTAGTGGAAGCAGTCAATAATGGCTTTGTTTTGAATTTTCAGGTCAGAGGTATGCTAACAGATTTTGGGGATGACATGCACTGCCAGTTTATTGAAATTCTTCGTAGTCTGTTAGATTCATATGCATCAGGATTACAGGTGCCTTGTCAGTAACTTTATGGTTCCGTATTGGTAATTTTGTGTTTGTATCAAAGGGTGTACACCCCTTAAACTTGCTTGTACTAAGGAGTTAAAAGTTGAGTGAAGGTTCTAACTTCTAAGCACATACAATCTTCCTTTTCTTCTATGTATTAACTCTGATTCTTGATTAGTTATTTCCAAGCTTAATACCAGCCCTGGATAGGTGAGAAAACTGTGTTGCATTCAACTTGTTTTATGTTTACAACCTGGTCAGAAAGTAGGGAAAGGAGGGAAATAAAGTTAAAGTGATCATTTCGTCGCTTAAAGGAACGAAGTGATGCGAAATAGACTGACTGTGGGTGAAGCGAAGCAACTTCAAGGAAGCATGTGATTCGGACAGTGAGGCACAAAGCTATTCAGAACAAGAACTCACTGTTCGTTGAATTTGACTTTAAGAGATGAATAAAGCTTTGCATTTTCTTAGTTCTAACGTGCTATCAACTTTACCCTACCTATAAAAAGACAAGTAAAAAGGAATAAAGGTAGAACATGACATTTTTCTATCTAGGTATTAGAGTTGCTCTTAATCATCTTTTTCTTCCTCTTGTTCGATTTCGAGTGACTCCTTCAACAAGTTTTGATCTCTAGTGGACCTCTCAATAGGATTCTAACGCAAATGAAGTCCTGACCTTTCAGTATCTGGTCTTCTTCTAGTATTCTTTTTGATGACTGTGGTATCCAAGCCAGCTTGTATGCACCTCGACTAATTTCACAGGGTATCTTACCTTCTACTAACACAGTTACCAGGTAAATTCTATCTAGTAAGGCTTTGGATAGATGGGAAGAAATTGCCTAGTTTTTGCCTCTGTTTGAATTTGAACTTAAGACCTCATTTTCTCAACCTTTCGGAATTTTTCTCTTGTGTTTCTCCATTACGCTCTTTCTTGGTCAAAGCAGTGTTGCGGAAAAAAAAAGCGACAAGGGACTGCCTCGCTTAAAGCGAGAAGCGAAGCACTTGCCTCATTGAAGTGAGACATTATCTTTCAAACATTGAAAATTTTCAATTAACTTTGAAGTAATAAAATAACTAACTAAACAAAGACTCACCAAAAATATTATCTGGTAACTAATCTTTCAATCTAATATGTAAATAATAATTTTCCATGTGAGGGGCTAAATCAAAACCAAATATTTTAGAGCCTAAAACTAAATCTCATCGGACACAAATTATAATAAGAAAAAAGAGAAAAAAAATACTATTAACGAAACTGATCTTTTACTAGTATTAAACAAACTGAAAAGGATTAATAAACTACTATTAAAAACTATTTACATTAACTGATTTTGTACTATTAAACCAACTAAAAAAACATTTATTTAAATAATATTTTAAAATTATTTAATAAATAAATTGATTTTTACTCTTAAACAAATCGAAAAAAAGTATTTTTGATAAATATTATTTAAAATTATTAAATAAACGGATTTTTTACTATTAATCAAACTGGAAAGTATTTATTTAAATATAAAATAAGTATTTAAATAAATTAATTTTTGTACTATTAAACCAACTGAAAAAAAGTATTTATTTATAATTTTTAAGAAGTATCTAAATAAATTGACTTTTACTCTTAACAAACTGAAAAAGTGCTTGTACCAATAAATATTAAATAAACTGAATTTTTTACCATTAAACAAACTGAAAGACAACTAAAATCTTTATAAAAGACCCACCAGCAATGGTGGCAGTTGGCGAAGAAGATGCAGTCTCAACACTGAAATCAAGAAGAAAAAGAACAAAAACAGAGCAACGAAGCAGTAATCTAAACTGCGGACTCTTCAATTTCGATGCCATACCCGTGTCAGATTCTCCAAAAATACACTACGTCTGGAGAATCCAACACGCACCCGTTGACCTTTTGAAAGATTCCGAGCACATAGTGATGTGAAACAAGAAAATAGAAGCAAGATAGAAATTAAAGAATGATACACAATTAGATTCAAACAATTGAAAGATGTAATGGTGAAACTAATCAAAACACCACTCAATTGAGAATTAAAAACACCTAATCTATTAGAATCTTCAAGAAGGTAGTAACCTTACTTGCAAATTTTAGGAAAGTGTTGAAAATCAACAAAGGTTTATCAAGCTCTCAAAGGAGGCGCAAATATCCAATCTCCAAAAACTAGTAGTTCAATCCTAATAGCTAACTATTTATACTAAGGGCTAAAAGAAGTAAAGAAAAATCAAATTGCCCTTCATTTAAATTACAAGCTAATTTAAAGGCAGACACTTAGAATATTAAATATCTTCAAGTCATTCATATTGGAACATTCCAAAGATTCCATCTTCATCCATAAAGCTTGAAATACTTGAAGGTCCTTGACTTCTTGTGAAAGACCTTCTTGAATTAGTGTCACTTTGATGTACATCACTCTCCCCTTCTTCAAAAGAATTCGTCTTTGAATTCGCCAATCCTACATCGAAAAGAGATAAATCACTAACATTGAAAACATTATGGACCAAATACTCACTTGGTAAGTCCATTTTATAAGCATTATCTCCAATCTTCTCAAGAACTTGAAAAGGTCCATCTCCTCTTGACATAAGCTTGTTCTTCCTTTTGCTTGGAAATCTCTCTTTTCTAAAGTGAACCCACACCCAATCACCGGGTACAAAGGTGACTTTTTTTTGTCCTTTGTTGGCTCTTTTGGTTGCATCTTTGTTGGACTTCTCAATTCACAATCTTACTTTCTCATGGATGCTCTTCATAGCTTTTATCTTAGCTTTTGTATCTACACTCACGCTAACATCTTTGGGCAAAGGAATTAAATCCAATGGAGTCGAGGGATTAAAACCATAAATACACTTAAAAGGGGTTATACCAATAGATCTATGAATAGTTCTATTATATGCAAACTCAATTAATGGTAATTGATCCTCCAAGAAGTTAACTTTCCTTTAATCATAACTCTAAGCATGTTACCTGAAGTTCTATTAACCACCTCGGTTTGACCATCCGGTTGAGGATGACAAGTAGAAAATAGCAATTTGGTTCCTAAATTTCCCCACAAACCCCTCCAAAAATGACTAAGCAATTTTGAATCTCTATCACTAACAATTGTTTGGGGAACACCATGCAATTTCATCATATTATGAACAAATAAAGTAGCAACATGAGATGCATCATCACTTTTATGACAAGCAATAAAGTGAGCCATTTTTGAAAATCTATCCACAACAACAAAGATGCTATCCTCACCATTCCTAGTCTTAGGGAGGCCAACAACAAAATCGATGGAAATATCTAGCCAATGACCGATAGGAATAGGCAAAGGGGTATACAAGCCATGGGGTTGGGTACAAAATTTAGCATGTTTACAATCTAAACACCTAGCACAAATTCTTTCCACATCTCTTATCATTTTTGGCCAACAAAAATATTCACTAAGAATAGCTAAGGTTTTTGACACTCCAAAATGACCCATCAAACCTCCATTGTGTGCCTCTTTCACTAATAACTCTCTCCATGAAGACATAGGTACACAGTTTTTCATTTCTAAACAAGTAATCCTCCTTCAATTCAAATCGAAGAGTTCTAATTTCATTTCCCTCCTTAACAACTTGCACACATCTATTCAAGCTCACTTGACACTCTCCAAAGACTTTTCCCAAATCATCATCATTAGAATATAACTCCTTCAAACTCTCAAAACCTATCAACCTAAAAGTCAAGGTATTCATCAATGCATATCTCCTAGATAAAACATCGGTCACAATATTCTCTTTACCTTGCTTATAATTAATCACATATGGAAAAGATTCAATGAACTCTATCCACTTGGCATGCCTCTTATTAAGCTTATATTGGGCCCTAATATGCTTCAAAGCCTCATGATCGGTTCTAATCACAAACTCCTTATGCCACAAATAATGTTGCCAATTTGCTAAAGCTCTTACCAAGGCATAGGGTTCCTTGTCGTAGGTAGAATATTGCAATAGAGCTCCTCTTAATTTCTTACTAAAGTAAGCTATGGGTTTTCTTTCTTGCATCAAGATCGCACCAATGCCTACACTAGCATCACACTCAATTTCAAGCATCTTCTTAAAGTTGGGAAGATGAAGTAATGGAGTGGAACTAAGTTTCTCTTTCAAGATTCTAAAGGCTTCCTCTTATTTTCTACCCAAAATGAAAGACTTATCCTTCTTAATGACCTTGGTTAGGGGAGCGGCTAAAGAACTAAAATCCTTCACAAATCTCCTATAAAAACTTGCCAATCTATGGAAGCTTCTAACATCACTAATGGACGTAGGAGTTGGCCAACTTCTAATAGCTTCTACCTCTTGAACTTACAACAAAGCCAAGGAAAACAACATGGTCCACACAAAAAGAACACTTTTTAAAATTCACATTCAATTTTTCATTTCTCAACACATCAAATATCATTCTGAAATATTGCACATGATCATCCAAACACTTGCTAAAAACCAAAATATCATCAAAAGAAACCACAACAAAATTATTAATAAATGACTTAAGCACATGGTTTATTAATTGCATAAAAGTGCTTGGTGCATTGGTTAGCCCAAAAGGCATCACCATCCACTCATATAATCCAAACTTAGTTTTGAAAGCGGTTTTGCATTCATCTCCGGATTTCATTTGGATTTGATAGTATCTGCTTCTTAAATCAATTTTAGAGAATAAAGTAGAACCACACAATTCATCTAGCACATTATCAAGTCTAGGAATGGGATGTAGATATTTTATCGTAATTTTATTAATGGCACGACAATCGACACACATCCTCCATGTCCCATCCTTCTTGGGTACTAGAATTACGGGCACCACACATGGACTTAAACTTTCTCTCACCAAACCTTTCTTTACAAGTTCCTCCACTTGTCTTTGCAATTCTTTGGTCTCTTGAGGATTGCTCCTATAAGCCGCTTTGTTGGGTATTTGAGAACTCAGCAAAAAGTCAATTTCATGCTTTATTCCTCTCAAAGGAGGCAACCCACTTGGCATTTCTTTCTGAAATAGATCAATCTTATAACAAAGAAGAGACAACACTTGTCAAAAATAAAGATGTTAGTTCATTGTTAGCAAACAAAGAATAACTTTCGGTTTAATAAATATGACTTGAGTAGCATCCTCAATGTTTAGCTCTTTCATGCTCTCTTGATTTTGCAAAATCATGTACATTCTCTTTTTTTGATTTTTTTGTTTTTCTTGCTCACTTTTTTTTTTTTTTTGTGATAACTTATTCTCACTTGAGCTTTCAACCTCTCCCTTTTCCTCTCCTGAGTTATCATTTTTCGCTCCCATACTCCTCTCTTTCTTTTCTCTCTCAAGTTTTTCTTTCAACTCTCCCATTTTTCTATATTCCTCACTCACTTGAAAAGGAGAAAGTGAGTTAAGAATGTGCTTTTTACCATCCTTAACAAATGCATATTTATTTGACCTCCCATTATGTTTAGCCCCCTCATCATATTCCCATGGCCTTCCCAACAATAAATGACAAGCTTGCATTGGTACAACATCACAACGCACTTCATCATGATAACTTCCAACCTTGAATTTTATCAACCCTCTTGGTCACCTTGAGTTCACCACATTCGTTGAGCCACTGCAATCTATAAGGTTTTGGATGCCTTCTTGTTGGAAGTTTCAATTGTTCTACCATAGATACACTAGCAACATTGACACAACTTCCACTATCAATGATAAAGAAACATAATTGCTCTTGAACTCTACACTAATTTTGAAATAAGTTCTCCCTTTGATCAAAATCCTCCTTTGCTAGAGCACTCATACTTCTCACAACAAGAACAAGTTTTCCATCATCATTAATTTCTTCTCCATCACTTTCTCCCATAAACTCATCACTACTATCATCCTTCACGTGGTCATCTTTAGATTCATCTTCGGTTTGATATCCACCATCATTCAATGCAATGATAGTTTTCTATTTGGACACTCATTTTCTTTATGACCATATCCTTGACATTTAAAACATTTTGTTTTAGATGGAGTTTCAAGTTTAGCTTTGTTACCTCCATCTTTGTAGTCCACCTTTGATTTGCCTTTGTCCAAGTTGGACTTCAATTCTTTCTTTGCACCTTTGGATTTGTCTTAAGTGGGAGATGATTTCCAAGCTTCCTTGTTTTTAGCCCATGAAGAAGAAGAAGATTGCACCTTTGACTTGTTTTCCTTTTGATGACCCTCCACCTTGAGTGCCATTTGATAAGCTTCATATAAAGTAGAAAGACGATACAATTCCAATGGTTGCCTTACCTCCTTATTTAAGCTCGAGATAAATCTTGCCACAAGCTTCACCTCTTCATCATTGACATTAGCTTGAAGCCTAGTATGCTGTAGCTCTTCATAATATACTCTTCCACACTCTTACTTCCTTGTTGAAGATCGTAATACTTCTTGAGTCTATTTTGCTCATAATCTTGACCCACAGACCTCTCTCATACGCCTTTTTATGTCATTTCAACTTGTACCAAAGTCTCTATTTACCAAAGGTTGAATAACCCAAGGTTGAGAGTCAACACCGTTAAATAATTCACAAGTGATACTACTTCTTCGGGATGGAGTGGAGTTTATGTAATCAAGAACGGACAATTAAAACTAACGGACAAGGAAACAAATAAGCATACAATGAAATGAAAGAAAAAAAACACGAAAAAATTTGGCACGAATAAATTAAACGGACACAAACTAGTTTAACATTAAGTATGAATTAATACTCAAAGCAAACTAGCTAGAATTAACAAGAAAAGAAGAAACAAGTTTGAAAGATTTGAACTATTTTGTAATTCTCAAATTCATCTTTTTCAATACCCAAGCTAATGAGCTCAAATTTGAGATATAACTTCCCCACAACTCTACCAACAACTTCTAACCAACAATTTCTTCAATCAAACACCAAATCAACTAAACTCATTTTAAAATTTCTTCTTCAACATGACTTCCAATTTTTTGTTGTCATGTATTATTTTGATTTTTTCTCCAACTAGGCAAACAACATGTAACTCAAGGAATAATATCAAACATTCAATCAAATTTGATTTTTTTTTTAAATATCAAAGCCCCAAGAGTTAGATTTGTGAAAACAAATCTAATCCAAGCTTTGATACCAATTTGATGTGAAACAAGAAAATAGAAGCAAGATAGAAATTAATGATAAGAGTTAAAGAAAGATAGACACAATTAGATTCAAACAATTGAAAGATGTAATGGTGAAACTAACCAAAACACCACTCAATTGAGAATTAAAAACACCCAAGAAGGTAGTAATCTTACTTGCAAATTTTAGGAAAGTGTTGAAAATCAACAAAAGTTTATCAAGCTCTCAAAGGAGGCCCAAATATTCAATCTCCAAAAACTAGTAGTTCAACCCTAATAGCTAACTGTTTATACTAAGGGCTAAAAGAAGTAAAGAAAGACCAAATTTCCCTTCATTTAAATTACAGGCTAATTTAAAGGTAGACACTTAGAATATCAAATATTTAGAAAATTTAAATATCTTCAAGTCATCCATATTGGAACCTTCCAAAGATTCCATCTTCATCCATAAAGCTTGAAATACTTGAAGGTCCTTAGCTTGACATCTTGTGAAAGACCTTCTTGAATTAGTGTCACTTTGATGTACATCACATAGGAAATAATACCCAAGTAGAAAAGCATTGTAGAAGAAGATTGAATAAGAAGAAGAAAGAAAGAGAAAAAAAAGAAAAGAGGAGGCTTACTTCAATTTTGAAAAACAACAACAAAACTTTGTAGACGATAACAAGCAAACCACAAACCTTGTTTTCTTATGAAAATGCAGTTTTTTATAGAAAAAGTAAGATGGCGATCACTTCAAGGTTTCATCGCTTCATGCTCGCTTCACACTTCTGCGACTAAAGCGGCCATTTCTTCAACCTCGATTTGCTTTACATGGATGAAACACTATGCCCTCGCTTCGCGTTGCTTTATCACTTAAGGAGATGAAGAACTTGCTTCTAACAATAATGGCTCTAAATGGTTCTATTTTTGTTTGCTTTGTGTTCTTTATTTCAGTTTGTATTCTCCATTTCAAGACGTAAATCATCTGGCCTATTGCTGGACGATGATTATAATTCAGGAGTGGTGGCACTATGGTTGGAGATGTAGAAGTAATTGTAGATTCTGCCATAGTCGGTATAGGTGAAACCTCAGAGATATCAAGATGATTAAGATGTAATGGTGTGACTTGAAAAAATGTAACATCGGTTGACATGAGGTACCGACCATGATCAGATGAGTAGCATTGATACCCTTTTTGAACTCGAGAATAATCAAGGAAGACACATTTGAGAGCACAGAGGGCTAATCTATCTCTCCTAGTGTTCTGGATAGCGAAAGGCGACAAGAGGCGACAAGGCTTTTCCTCGCCATGCGGTGAGGCAATCACCTTTTGGAAGTGCATCGATAATTAATACCCAAAAATTAACATATTTAATTGCATATATAAATAATCAAAATCTCAATAGCAATAATATATTAACAAATATTCAAGTCAAAAACTAAAAATAGATGGTAGATACTAAAAAAGTATAGAACTTGAATGACTCTAGACTAAGGGTGGCAACGGAACCGGAACTTTCCGTTCCGTTCCGGTAGTTCCGGTAGTTCCGGTTCCGGTTGATTTCCGGTTCCGGTAACAAACCGGTCCGGTTGGTTCCGGTTTATCGGTACCAAATGTTCCGGATAATGAAACCGGACCGGACCTTCGAAAATTTCCGGTATTTCCGGTTCCGGTACCGGTTGACCGGTTTCCGGTCCGGAATAACGGTCAGAAATTTGGATTTAACATTAGTTTTTTTTTTTTTTTTTTTTTTTTTATAAAGCAGGTTTGCAACGGCTAAAAGCCGTTGCATTGTAGCCGTTACTCCCCCCCCCCCCCCCCCCCCCCCCACCTTCCAATTACCCCCACCACCCTTTAAAATTTTTACTATAAATATACTTCATTTCAATTATTTTTTTCACACAAATATTATCAATTTTCATACTCTCTCTTAATATTCTCTCAAATTCTCTCTAAATATTTCTAGTTTTATTATATTAGTTGAACACTTGAAGTTGAGGATTCATTTAATTCCGACATTTGTTATACGCCTGCTTTTACGCAGACGTTCGGTATATTCGTTCCAACTTTAATCTCTTTTTATTTACGTTAATTATCTATATTTTTTTTATTTACGAACATCAATTTGTATTTGTATTGCTTGTTTTAATATTTTATTTTGAAATATGGATTTTGAAAAAAATAGTAGTGGTAAAAAATCAAATTTTGGTAAGGTCTTTCGTAGAAATAAAAAAGTAAGGCTAGTACTAGTTCATTACCGGGTAGATTTAATGAAACTTCATTATCACAACCTAATGGTTTCGATGTTGGTATCGATATGGAATTAGATAATGAGACCCTGAATAGGCGTTATAATAATTTTGAGGAAGACTTACCAGAGGAAGATGATATAGAAGAACAAGAATTAGGTGATAGCCCTACCCCTACTAGTCCGGTTACGGAATTACCGGAACACGGTGAAGAACTGTCCCCTTTACCGGAATTTACTAGGGCCAAAGGTACCGAACGTACTAAAAGGTCTTTAGTTTGGAAATTTATGGAGCATGATAGGGTAAAAAGTACTGCTACTTGCAATAAATGCAAGAATGTTTTTAAACATTTGACTGGGGGGAAAAATGGCGGGACAGGATTGCTAACTTCGCATTTGATGAGATGTAATAAAGAATTTATTCGTCTAAAAAATGAGGCTAAGGCCAAAAAAGATGGTACAACATTTGTACATGAATCTGTAGGAGGTAATATGGTTCAAACACGTTTAGACATGTTTAACCCGGCTGAAGCAAGTTCATCCTCGACATATAGTGAAGATGTAGATAGAGAAGAACTAGCAAAAATGGTTGCTGTTATGGGTTTGCCTTTTAGTTTTCCCTCGCATCCCGGTTTTTACTCATTATATTCAACGAGTATATAATCCCTCTTTTAAAGGTTTTTCTCGAAATACAATTAAAAATGATATTTTTAAATTTCAAGCTGAACATTGTCATTTTCTTCGTTGCTTATTTGATAAATTTGATGGTAGAATATCTGTTACTTCTGATATGGGTACTAGTGTTGTTGGTAATGATTATTTTACTCTCACGGCTCATTGGATTGATCACGATTGGAACATGCAAAAAAGAATTATTGCTTATAAATATGTCGATGAGTCTAAAACCGGTATGTATATAGCTAATACAATAACGGAGAGCATGAAATATTTTAGATTTATTGGTAAACCTATGACATGCACATTAGATAATGCTTCAAATAATTTGAAAGCTATTGACGAGTTAAAAACTAGATTATGTTTAATGTATTAAGATCATTTTCATGTTAGATGTTCCGCACATATTTTAAATTTGATAGTACATGATGGTATTCATTTGTTTGGAAATGGTTGTGTTAAAGTGAGAATTGCTTGTAGTTCTATGTTTAAAAATAAAAAAAAGGCTGTAATGGATGATTTTAAACGTAAATGTGAACAATGTGGCCTTCCATATGGAAAAATTCCAAAAGAAATTCCTACTAGATGGAATTCTTTGTTTCAAATGTTTGAAGTTGCTGTTATATATCGTAAACCTATACAATTAGTTTATAATTCTTATAATGAGGATGTTAATTTAATGCTAGATGAAGATGATTGGACTGAAGTAGAAGAACTTTGTAAATTTTTGAAAACTTTTTATCAAGCTACGAACACAGTATCTGCTCAATATACTCCAACTATTTCTTCTGTTTTAGTAACTATTACTGCTATTTCTAAAGTACTTGTTGAATATAAAAAAATATGTCCTAACAAAGAGGCAATTGAAGCTATGATTGAAAAATTTAAAAAATATTATTTTCCAATTCCACAAATTATTTTAACAACTAATTTATTAAACCCATTTTATAAAGAACATGGTACAGTGATGTTGGTTAGAAAATTATACAACAATTTAGAAATTGGACTTCATGAAAAGCCATCAGTTGAAACTTGTTGTGCTAGCATAGTACCTACAGCTAGGAATTTATATAACTTGTATCAAGTTATGGAACAAAATATTGGGCCGATTGAACCTCCTAGTTCTAGACGTAGATATGATGATTTAGATGACGAGATGGGCGAAGAACTTGGTCTTCAATGTTGTAGGAGTAATGATTTTGATTCGTATCTTTCGCAGGACCGGGAAAATATTAGAGATGAAACTGGAAAACAACAACTTTTATCGTGGTGGAAGACCCGGATCAGACAATTTCCAAAACTTTCAAGGATGGTTCGAGATTTGTTATCAGCTCAAGCTTCTTCAGTTGCTTCGGAGCAAGCTTTCAGCGCAGGAAGATTTATAATAGGAGATCATCGGTATTCATTAGCAAGGGATAGTTTGGAGATTTCGGTATTATTTAGAGATTGGATCAATGCCGAACGAAGAAATTTTGGGCTCCCCAAACTACCGCCCCATATTGAAGAGGAAATAGATGAAATTTTTGACGAAAATAGTGATGATGGAATGGAAGCAATGGAGCAACAAGGAAATAGACCAATTCCGGAGGATTTATCCGTCGAAGAATTAGAAAAATTACGCCAAAAAAATTATAGACAATTTAGATATTAATAAGATTGTACAATAGAAATCTAATTCACACAGAACCCTTCCTAGAAGGTGGCTGCGTAGATTAGATTTACATTTAATATCTTTGTAATAAATGTTTGCCTAATTTTGTTTTAAATTTTCTCATTTGTTTGTTGCAATTATGAAAAAAAAAAATATTATATTAAGTATTTAACTTTATAAAGTTAGAAAAAATTTTAACTTCTTAAACTTACTAAAAATATTATATTAACTTAACATATATTTACAATAATTAAAACTTAAACTTATTATAAAAAAGTTAATAAATTATATAAACTATATAAGTTAAAAATATATATATTTAACTTATATATTAATCTCAATTAAGTTACAATTTAAATTAAAACTTTAAAAAAAAAAAAAAAAAAAACTGGTAGTGGCGACCAAATTTCCGGTAACGTTCCGGTATCGGACCGGTCCGTTCCGGTTCCACACCGGTAGCTATCGGACCGGTCCGAACAGGGTATATGTTCCGGTATTCCGGTTCCGGTAACTCCGGTTCCGGCGAAATATACCGGTAACAAGGTTCCGGTAACGTTCCGGATCCGGTAAAATCGGTCCGGGGTTTCCGGTTCCGGTCCGTTGCCACCCTTACTCTAGACTCAACTATCCATAGAGCCAACAATACTAAAACACTAGAAGTTTATTCTTCTTATAGATTTTCATAATCTTCAAGTCTAACATGCATTTCATTGTATTTCCCCTCATCTTCTTCCTCGGATTCTTCATCAACCAAGGTTCGAGTCTGACTTGAAAATGTAGCTTTTCCCTAGTCAAGTGACCTTGAAGACTTTCGCCTAAGACCATAGACATTATTATCAGTTCCAGCTGCCATAGAAACAATACCCCAATTAGGATCATCTTCCTCATATACTGGTTCATCTTCTTGATCTTCGGGGCCACCAAATAACCGTTCATTAGTATCTTCAATATTATCCAAGAGAATCAGATCAATGGTATCGTGAACGTCACATCGACGTGTCAATGTTCTATTGTACTTAACGTACACTAGATCATTGAGACGCGATAGCTCAAGCCTATTCCTCTTTTTGGAATGAATCTGTGCTCAAGTTGTAGAAAGTAATTACTAGTTAGATGCTAATAATAACTTTGATTGATTCAACTTATAAGACTTTGGAACAATTAAAAAATTACAAAAACGAAACGATTCAGTTTGAACAATCGCTTAAATATAGGAATAAGAATATAATAAATCTTCCTCACATGTTCAAACACACTCCAATTTCACTCGCATCCGGATGCGCTACAAGTCAGACTTAATACTCTCATGGCAAGCTTTTGCAAAGCCATAGTTTCGCTGCCAAATAGTGACCACCACTCAACTATAGAAAAATAAATTTGAAGGTTAATAAGTATAAAAAAGTCAATAATTTAAGTAAAGCACTAAAGCTATAATAAAGACAACTAAACCAATTCACTAACCTGGTGACCTTGTGTCTTTGGCTCTAACAGCTTGACCAGAAGCAAACAATCCACTTGTATTCTTGTACTTAGCAAGCTCACCAACTAGTAATCCACTTGCATTCTTGTACTTAGCAAGCTCACCAACTAGTATATCTTGTGTGGAAAGATTGGGGACCATAGTCTCAACACAAGTAAAGTAACTCTCCTACACCTAAGCAATTTTATCTTCGTCCGTAGTGGATTTAAAATACAATCCCGGATTCCAAACATAGTCTGCTGAATGCAAAGGTCGTTTGAGTTGGTTTGTCCACCTTGTATCTATTATTTCAAGGACTTTCTCATAATGCCTCACCACTCCACTAAAACCCCGGTTTCCTTTGCCTTATCTATTGCTTAAAGCATATAGCCCATTGGAGGTCTTTTTTCCCATCCACCAAGGGACCACAAACGTAAAGAGCTTTGACAAAACATCGTTCCAAAAGTATGTAGAATAATAATGACGGAAACTTCTTTCACGAAAATTTCTTTTGCAAATTTACTGGAAGTCCATTCATTAGAGATGATCAAAGTTCTCAAGTTCTTCCTTTGTCTGTACATAGTTTCCAAAGTCAAAAAGGCCATTGAGAATCTTGTCTTGGCCGGTTTTCACCAAATTTCTTTCATTGGCGAATTTTCTCATCAAATTCAACGACGACGACCTTTGACTTATTTAAGAAACTACCTTGGTGACCTTCTTAAAAGTTGTAAGAGACATTATAGTATCTATTAACTTAATAAGTGTATAGTATTAACTAGAAATGAGAGCTATTAAGAATTACCTGAAGCATATGGGTTAATCTTTAATATGTCCTAAACATCAAATTGATGCAATGGGCAACACATGAAGTCCAGTAGATGTGTGGGTACAAAACCTTCATCAGCTCATTTGCTTTCACATTCTCGCCCGGCGTCATCAGTGACAACTTGAACAACATTTTTCGGTCCAATTTCCTCAATTGTCTTCTCAAACAAGCTGTACATTTTAGTGCCAGTGGTAGAGTAATTGCTAGCATCAACAAAACTAAGAAAGATACTACCTATCGGACAATTCACCGAAATATTAATGATCATCTTTCCATTGTGTGCTGTCCATTTGTCTATCATAATGGAACAACCATACTAACAAATATTAGTTCATCTACGTTCTTCACTTATTTCTTTAGCCGAGTAATTCTAACTTCATGATAGGTACGAGTCTGCATTCCCGGGACATGCTATCCTACAACCTCTATAAAGTTAGCAAATGATTCATAATTGACACAATTGAAAGGGAGGTCCGCATCATACATCCATATTGCAAAAGCATTTACAGTCCGCTTCCGTAAGATCTTTTTTGTGTCATCATTTCCTCGTTTTACTCCTACTCCCTTTCCAAAGCTTGTATTGTGTTGTGGCATTTGTTGAAAAACCTATTTAATAGGACCTTTCGTCACATTTCGTACCGAGGATGATACACTACTACTGGAAGACCTTTTTTGAGTTTTGGAGGGAGGCATCATTTCTTCATGTTCATTCATATCATCATCATCATCAATGATATTATACGAAGGCACATATCTTTGATTCTTTGGATTTGTCGCGGCGTTGCTATCGACAAATGCCTTTATATCTTCCCTAATTTCTGCCGGACAAGTTGTACAAACTTTTACATTTTTATATCCACCTAACAAATGTTGCTTGAACTGCATAATACCATTGATAGTATGTCGACAAAAATTACATTTCACCATATCTGTTGTTGGTCCTTGCGAACCGTAATTTCATCCAATGTCCTTTTGTTTGCTACTGTTAGATTGAGATGCAAACACCATTGAAATTGTCTACTGTGACACAGTCTCCGGCTGAAAAAACAGAGGAAGTTGTAAGAAATTAGAAACAGTAAGTATATGTCTACTGTGACAGTATCTCTGTTTGGAAAAAAATTGAGAAGAAATAAAATAAATCAGAGGAAGAACTGAACAGATTTGAAGAAGAAATCAGAAGAAGAAAGTAGAAGAAAAAAACTGAAGTAACGTACCAATCGTCGGAGAAGAGAGTTGCCGACCGTCGGAGTCGCAAGTTGCACAATCGCCAGAGTCGCGAGTCGCAGTAGTTGCACTTGTAATCGCTTCTCTCGTCTCAGTCGAAGCAAATATGGATATAAAAGTCCTAAAATTACCTTTTATTCTTAAAGCACTATTATTTTTTTAAAAACAAAACAGTATCGCCTTTGTTGCCTCGCCTCGTTGTCTCGTTGCCATTCTCGCTTTGGCATCACCTTTCGAAGTTGGCATCCCCACGAAGGTAGATGTCGACGTTGCCTAGCCTCGCCTCGCCTCGCCATTCGCTATTGGCAACATGACGCTCGCCATTGATAACACTATTCTCTCCTAAGGGCTAAGTTATGAACAGAACATGTGCTCCCAAGGGCACGAGGGAAAAAGAGTATAACGGTAACTTTTGAAAAGAATATTGATCAGGGAATCTGATTCTGAATGGAAAATGTGGCATCCGTTTAGTTAAATAACTGGATGTGAGAAATGTATCACCCTAAACAAGTAGCGGAACATAGGAATGAGAAAAGTGTGAGCCGTCTCACTGAGGTATACTTTCTCTATACTGCCCCATTTTTCTTAAGGGTGTACAAAAGATGTCTAATGAATAGTTCCTCAGTGATTCACTATTGAATTGGGAGGATAGTTATTCTTAGGCATTATCACTTCAAAAAGTACGAATAGAAACACCAAATTAATTTTGTATTTCAGCACAAAGAACTCTTGAAATGTTGAAAACTCAAAGCGATCTTTCATTAAGATAAACCAAGTATATCTTGAATAATCATTAATTGATTGGACAAAATAACGAACTCGTATGGCTAGAACTGACTCTACTAAGACCCTAAATATGAAAATGAACTAATGAAAAAACAAGCTCTGCACGACTATCAACAACATATGGGAAGGTAGTTTGGGTGAGTTTCCCAAGTTGACACTAGTCACAATCTAATGTTGATAGACCAAAACTAAGCATGATCTTTGTAGCTTGGATAAACTCGGATGTCCTAAATGTTGAGAATTAAGTTTGAAAGATCCATAATTGGACATGCTATGGAGGAATTAGGAGAGGTAAGATAGTAAAGGCTTTTGGATTCATGCCCTGCGCCAATGTCTGTCTTGTGTTGTGTTCCTGCATTACTAAAGAATTATCAAAAATATTATGACATAATTTAGGGCCCGAGTCAACCGACGGGTAGATGCAAGATTAAAAGGACAACCAGTCACATAAAGAACAAAATTTAGAGGGAAAGAGGATAGCGGATTACTTTGTCAAACTCCTTTTGCTTTTGGTTGGATCCCATTGGCTAAAGTAACAACGAGAGAAGACCGTGAATAAATAATATTTGACATAGTGATTGATTAATAGAAATATGATTAGAGTGTTCAAGTTCACGATCCATGGCCAAGGCTATTAGACCCTTAAACACAAGCAAAAGAATTGCCAGCAACAAAAGTATCAGTCTGAGCAAAAGAGGCTACTTGTGGAGATGTCCTGTTATTAGGGAACTCATTATATTTCCTTATATATAAAGAAAATCAATGGAGGCTACTTGTGAAGATGTTTGCTTACTAAGGAACTCATTATAATTTCCCATTTGATAAAGAAAATCTATGATTACCTGCGGTTTGAGCAACATGAGCATTCTTGGGTTGCTAACCATGTAGAATAACAAACTTCACGAATATGTCCAAGCCTATTACGAAGAGGCTACTTGTGGAGATGTCCAGTTATTAAGGAACTCATTATATTTCCTTTCATATAAAGAAAATCAATGGAGGCTACTTGTGAAGATGTTTGCTTATCAAGGAACTCATTATAATTTCCCATTTGATAAAGAAAATCTATGATTACCTGCGGTTTGAGCAACATGAGCATTCTTGGGTTGTTAACCATGTAGAATAACAAACTTCACAAATATGTCCAAGCCTATTACGATAACTACTATTGGGTCAAAGATCATCCAAAATGACCTATATTTAGCCAATTTTTCATTAATTTGCGTTGCCATTGGTGATGAGATAACGATGTGACTGGGTGCTGCAACATTGAGGATTAATCAAGAGAATACTTCATTACTGTAGGAATAGTCAGACTAGACAAAATATGGTCACGCACTGTGTGAGAAATATAGGGGAGGAATATTATTGAATTATTGTATCTAAAGTATTACATTGAGATCTTATTTATAGACAGTACACTAGACTCCTTTTTCAACTAGAACACTGACATTACAATCCCTTTTCAAGTAGGATTCTGTATACTGTTCCGCTTCCTACTCATATTCTAACACTCTTCCTTAAGCTGATGCATACAAGACATGTACCAAACTTGTTATGGGTGTAATTAATACGACGATCAATGAGGGACTTGGTGAAAATATCTGCAAGAAAACTGGTTTGGACTGCTTGGGAGACCTTAGTTGAAAAAGGAACAAACTAAAAAAGTAGTAAACGTTGCTGGAAAGTCAATCTATTGCTGGGAAATTGCCGGAAACTAGTATAAAATATATGGGTTATCTCGAAATCAAGAGATGAGTAGATCTTTCACAAGAAAGTCATCGAAAAATTGGTCGAAGCATGCTCACACGTTGGATTATTAGATTTGATGGCTGAAAAGAGGGACAAATTGGTCGAAGCATGCTCACACGTTGGATTATTAGATTTGATGGCTGAAAAGAGGTCACAATCTGGGAAAATTATATGGGTAGGGTCGGAATGATAGCACGACCCTACTGAGAAAGAGAATTATATGGGCAGGGCTAAAATGATGGCACAACCCTACTTAGAAATAGAAATTATATGATTAGGGTCGGAATGACGACATGACCTTACTGAGAAATACAAATTATATGGGTAGGGTCGGAATGATGACATGACCTTACTGAAAAAGAGGAATTATCCGGGGCGTGTTACAAGCTCGCCATCCGGAGCCCTGGACTCTAGCGGTGTGTGAGGATGTGTGTCAGACATGCTCTAGAGATGTTGAGTAGGTTATAACTCTCAACCCACAAATATTCAAATTACTTTTTATATATGAAATAACCCACCGTAAGAACACTATCGAAGATTCATGGGAAGCAATTGGAGATGAGTAGAATAGAGACTAAGGCTAGAACTATCAAGCAGCCCTCTAAGAACTAATTGAACACATTGATGAGTTAGCAAGATAGGTGGCAAAGAAGGGGTGAATCAAATAATTAAGATGCAAACAATTGACATAAAGAACAGCCAAAAGAGAACTCGGGACTAATTAGAATAACATTCAGCCTTAAAAAAACAATTTTCAATAGAGAAGAAGAGAACTAATACTTGAAATTTGACATTGATGTGGTAACCCTCCTTAGCATGAGGGCTAATCTGAAATTTATCACTAGGGTTTGGTCGCTGGAGGTTGTTGGACCTTGTGGGGATGTTAGTTCTCGCAAAATATTGGCGGAATGAAAGGTGACACAAATCACATCTGAAAGTCACTACAAAGAGGGCTCGAAAACTGACTTTTCTATCATGAATGTTTCCCACGGTAGCTCTGATGTCATGTGAGAAGTAAAAGCAAGGGGAAAATATTATTAAGATGCATAAACTACATTATTACGCTTAGCCCTATTTATAAACAGTATATTACGATTTTTTCCATGTGGAACTTTCTATACATTAATATTCTAACAATTTATGCACCAACTCGATGGAGAGTGTTAGAATCTCGTAGATATTCTAGGATCTTGTACATATAGTATAACTTGATTTACTCCTTTAATTATGTATTTTTGATTCTATTTTTCGTTCTAAGGATATGTACACTTTAACCTTTTAAACCCTAATGCATGAGGAAGTTATCAAGTCTCAGTTCTCTTTTCATTTGATTTACTCTCTGTCTTTTTCAATTTGTTGCAGAGAGACACTATAGTTGAAATTTTCTATGAGAAGCACCTAACCGGATTGGTTCAAGCTATAACATTATCCTGCCCCCCAAATGGGGAGTCACTGTCAGTCAGCGAGTCTGCAAGCTCTGATGGAGGAAATGGGAAGCAAAGTTGTGTGAAACCGGAAATACTACTAAATATATGTGATCTCTTATGTTTTTGTGCCGTGCACCATCCTTATAGAATAAAGTAATTTTCTAATTTTGGCATGCAATTTGTTTGGTACCAAATCACTAATTTGACTCTGGTATAATGTTTGTTTCTTTCTTTGCTGCAGGTGCAGCTTTCTTCTTAATAATGTGGTAGATAAAGTTCTGTTGTTGACACGAAGAAGAGAAAAGTACCTAGTAGTTGCTGCTGTTAGATTTGTGAGAACTCTTATTTCCCGCAATGTGAGTTGTTGACTTATATTAACCAAAAGAGGATAATTTGTTAGTGAGATTGAACTGCATCAAATTTTGATTAATTTGTCCTTCATAATGGCCACTTTGTCTCTGCCATGATCTCAGATACTTCTGCTCTTGGTGTCTAATCTGATCAATCCTCTTATGTATGATGCATGTCTTGCACCTTTTATGTTCCTCATGTGTGTTCCTATTTGGTTGTCTTGTAGTTATACATCTATACATCTTTCAATGCAAAATAGACTTGGCCAATGATGACTTGTACTGATTGGGATCCTTAGTTCAGTATTTTCTTCAAATTCTTATTATACAAGGTGAACAGTGATCCTATAGGCGTAAAGGGGGAAACATGTGAATAAGATAAACAAGAAAAGAACCCAACAAGCTAGAGTTCCTATTTCCAAATGCCTCCCAATGATCTAATTTGGAAGTGGCTTATACACTCTGCGAGTACACAAATAAACACAAAAGTATTGGAATGTGATATTTTCTGTTCGATGACAAGCCCTTCAATGTTTTTCATTGATTGAAATAGTAAAAAAGACAGCTTGGTAGATGATATGCCTAGCTCAATTTTAGCTCTCCCTCTGTCCCAATTTATACGACTCACTTTCCTTTTTTGGCTATTCCAAAAAGAATCGACACATTTCTATATTTAGTAACAATTTAACGTTAAAATGCTCACGTTACCCTTAATGAAATGATTTACAGCCACAAAAAATCTATGATTTATCTTAGACCACAAGTTTTAAAAGTCTTGCTTTCTTAAACTCCGTGCCAAGTCAAACTACATCACATGAATTGGGACAGAGGGAGTAACTTTTATACGCGGTCCCATTGAGGTGAAATGGACTAGGGTGAACCATCAACAGATGCATGATCTGCCAATTTGTGTAATATAGGGTTTCTAGATAAGAATGATCATCTTCTTGGTTCTAGAGGATAGAACTATTTGATGCGCTCTGGATGGACCTGTTAGTAATTCTGTACTCTTTCCAAAAGTGGAATGCTTCTTTTCTGCCATTATCTTCCCACCTAACCAACTAGTTTGATCCAACCTAGTGAACTTAAGAGCAGGAAATGAGCGCTAGTACATCTGAAACTTCTTAATTGGCTAGTTGTTTATAGCCCCATGGCTATGAAACAAAGGGTTATCTTGGACAAGGACCGAGGTATTGATGGTGATTTTGTTATCTCGCAGAACAGAATGTGACACGACGAGATTGAATGTTCTCTTGTCAAAAGAAATAAATCTGTACTATTCAGAAGTTTCTTGCATTCAAGTTGTCTTTGCTTATTAAGCATCAGTGACCAATGTTTTTCTATAAGATTAGCTGTATTCTTGGGGTCTTAATATTTGCCCTCTGTGAAGACTTCTTTAGGAGTTATGCTTCTGTATATCTATAAAAAAGAAATTTAAATTGTGTGTATCCTGCAGGATGAGTATTTGATGAATCATATCGCCGAGAAGAATCTTTTAAAACCAATTGTTAATGCTTTTGTTGCTAATGGAGAACGCTACAATCTTCTGAACTCGGCTGTTCTAGAGCTTTTTGAGTACATACGTAAGGTACACATACATTCCGTCACCGGGTCAGGCTGTTGACCTTCTGCTCTCTCTGTCCTTTATATGCTCATGCATTTTTGGTCTTGATGTGACATTATGCAGGACAACTTAAAAATATTGCTCAAGTATTTAGTGGACTCATTCTGGGATGAGTTGGTCAAGTTTGAAAAGTTCTCATCCATCAACTCTCTGAAAGTTAAATATGAGCAGGTATCTGCTTTGTTATGTCTCTTCCTGTCATCTGTTCTGTTGGATACTTGAGCTTATTATGTCTGTTTTGTGTTATTGCAGTCTCTAGAGGATTCAGGAATAAGAAATGTTGGCAGTTTATTAGACCCGAGGAAACGAGTTGATGAGCGTAGTTTAGAGAAAGAAGAAGAAGATTATTTCAATGAAGACAGGTATCCCCTTACCTATTATTATATGTAGAATTGTTTTTATTTTGATACCCACTGAACAAGCGATCTGTCAGTGATGAGGAAGATTCTGCTTCAGCCTCTGTGGCCAATGCAAGCAGAGTGAAGTCTCAACTGGCGGTGCCGAATGGATCTGCTCCGAGCTACACATCTGTTAGGTACTTTGTGATTTTTAGAATTAGTATTTGCTAAATTAAGTGACATATGATGACTTCCACTCTGTTGCTGAAGATCCGGGGGAGTTGCTGTTTCTGGGGATGACGACAACGATGAAGATTATAAGCCACCACCTAAGAAGCAGTCAGATATTTCTGATGATGATGGAGACGACTCTTTCCCGTTAAAACGGAAGGTGGCTCCAAAAGAAGACCCTGAGCCAAAAAGGTTGCAGCGTGTTGCTAAGGGTTCTAAATCGAAGGACAGTGTCTTTGCTGCTTTATGCTCAACCTTAAGTCATGCCGTGTTGCCCTCCAAAAATACAGAAAGTCCTGCACCAGGTATCCCTCGCGTTGATGAAAACAAGGGATCGGTTGAGGCTAGCCATGAGGAGGAAGGAAGTCTTTCTGATAATGGTAGTGCTGATTTTGAAAATCATGCCAACAAACAAGCAACTTCTCCTAAAAACAATTCAGAAAGCTTGCACAATTCTCCAGAAAGTAGGAAGTGTGAAGAAGACTCTCCATTAATGCAACTGAAGTCATCTCCTGAAATGGCTGTAAATGGATCGTAATATTTCAAGATTCGTGATGCCATTTTGACGCCTGTCATGATCAACTATCTTGAGCATGTGCTTGTGCAGATAAGCTAATCTGTACAAGTTTCAGACTGAGAATTTGGTTAGTTGGCGATTGTTTGTGATTTTCCAAGTATTGGTAGAGAAGAGTCTGTACAGTGCTGTTACAAGCATGGGGAGAGATTAGTGGCTCACCCAAACGCTTCATAGCTAGAGAGTTTTCTTCTATTCTTTACTTCATCTTTTTCCAGTTTCCTTACCTTGGTTATGTGAACCATATGTAGTAGGGCATCAATTTTTGACCTTGCGCGGTAAATCTTATGTTTAATGGTCAATTGTGATCAGCAGTTGCTATGAAGAGGTTAGTGAATCCTGCTCAAGGCCAAGTTTCCTACTCATGTTCAACTTAAAGGGAATTGTACATTATCCTAATTCCAGTGTAGACATTGTCCTCTAGTATATATATTGGGATAGACAGCACTTGTGGTATGACAACAGTGAGTTATCTGGTTCTCTTTTTCTGTTTTTCATTCTCCTTTTCAATGTAGACGGTGGAAGGATATACCTTTTTAGCACGTAGCGGGTGGGTGTCCTGGTTGTGCTGAAGAATTGCTTCTCCAACTCATCATGCCTCGTCTTTGTCAACCTTTTTCTTGTTCCTAAATTTGTCTTCTGAATTTTTGATGTGACAGTTAAACTCCATTAAAGGATCGAGATAATACTGGACAAATAAGAAAAACACTACCCTATTATCGGGAACTGGCGTTGCCCACTCAAAAGAAAAAAAATTAATCAGATACCGACAGGCAAATAAAAATCTCATTTGCTCTGATCCACACGACTGTTCAAAAGCATACAAGGTTCTCTCAATGTTTCTTCAGTGTTTTGCTCTTCCTTTTGTTGTTAGACAGAACAAGGATATATTTTCAGCTATCTTCGTATTTCTTTGGGATTGAATAGTAGTTGTTAGTTATATGATCTTTGCCAATATTGCCTTTGCTTGCATTAGTCGATATTTGATTGGAAAAGTTGCCTTGCAAGGGCATAGGTAATCAGCTAGAAAGATGATTTCGGTCTAAGCAGATGATGAGACCTGTATTAGTAAGAATTGGAATACCACTTCAAATGTGTGTTCGTTTGTTTTTTCATGCTCTTCTGGCCCATTTAAAATGGTCTTGACCAAAGAAGAATGGACACACACAATACATATACACAGAAAAACTCTGCTCTTCATTGGTGATCCGCAAGTCTTTTGCATATCAAGAAGTCTCTGTCTTCAAGTGGTAAGCTGCAAACCTCCATACTTCCTTCCATGATTGTGAACAAATCTTAGCTCCACAATTCGTAGCGAAATCAAAACAAATATCCCGTTGATTCAAGAATAAGGTGAAGAATGTGAAGCGAAGAATAAGAGGATTACATCTTTTTATTTAAGATTTTATAAATATTGTTACCCACACATATGTTGAAGTAAAATATCTTGTTTGTCGCTATTTTCCTTTTCTTGATTGCTATTTTTCAGGAAAGAAACTTGTTTACAAATTGGCACGTCTAGTGGGATCTCTTTACCCCTCATCTCTTCTCTCCAACAAATAAGTTCAAGAACACTGCGATGACTTCCAAGAAGATCAGCTTGAAATTCGCTCCACAAAAGCTATTAGATCCAAATTCTCTATTGATGTGAAAAGCAACCTAAATGTTACTAAGGGAAGCTTGGGAACATTCACAAGGGACCAAGCCAAGTTGTTAGGACAACAAGCCTCACAAGTGCAATCCGAATCTGCTGTTTGTTTTGGTTCATCTTCAAAAAGTGCAAAATCTCCCACGAATATGACAAAAGAAGGCAGTGACATTGTCGAAATGGTTGAGAGGTTCTTTCCCAACTTAGTTTATCTAAGTCCAAGAAGTTCTCTCTAACCGACAATGATGTCTTACGCACTAGATCAACTTCACATAACATATCTGCATCTCAGGTTCGAGAAAATCAATTTTATTCTCTGACATCTATGATGGTGATGCATGCGATGACTACTAACACTTTGTCCGTAGATGAATAACTTGTGAGCTTAACAAGAGGTATTGAAGCCTTGACCAAATACATGCTCAAGTTGCTCGAATAAGTTGAGAGACAAGATTGAGGGCATGATGGATGAAGAATCTGGAAAGTGTCCACAAACACAGGAGACGATTGATCATCCCGCAAAGCAAGGAGAACATGCTAAGGAAATCTAAGTTTCCTCTGCAGGGATGATTCCAATTGACCAAATAAAGGATTTCATCATGAGAACCATCAAGGATAAGTACGAGGTTGCTGCAAAATCCTCCCTTACGTATGCTAAACCCAACACCGTAAGGATTGATACTATGAAGATGCCTTCCGGTTATTAACCCTAAAATTTCAGTAGTTCGACGGCAAGGGAAATCCGAAGTAGCATGTTGCACACTTCATTGAAACATGCAACAACGCTGGAGTGCATGAGGATTGCCTAGTCAAATAGTTTCTTCGCTCTCTTAAAGGTAATGTTTTCGACTAGTACACAAACCTTGAGTTTGGTTTTATCGATAATTGAGAACAAATAGAGCAAGAGTTTCTTAACCACATTTATAGCACGAGATGTACTATAAGTATAGTTGAGCTTACAAACACACGTCAACGAAATGAGAACCGATTTTTGACTTCATATCCCGATGGAGACATGCAAGTCTAAACTATAAGGATAGACTTAATAAAGCTCCAGGAATTGAGATGTGCGTTCATGGTATGCACTGGGGCCTCCACTAAATTTTGCAAGGCGTAAAACCTAAGACCTTTGAAAAATTGGCCGTGCTCATAATATAGAGTTGAGCATGCCATTGGTTGGAAAAGAAGGGCCTCTTTTCCATGAACCCCGCAAAGGTAAAGATAAGTAAGAAATCAAGAAAGTGGGTAGATAATTGCCCAAGGCTGAAAACAAAGAATCCATAGATGTCAACACTTCTCTTGTAAAGTTCACCACAAAGGTTAGTAAGAAGCAAAGTGTAAAAAAAACTTTTGAAGACAGGGGATCCAAAAGCTGACTTTGTAGGAGATGCAAGAGAAGGATTACCCATTTTTTTTATTCGAATGTCGCCGATATATTTGATGAAATCCTTGGGCTCAAACTTTTTGATTTACCAGACATAAAACAACGAATAAAGAAGGGAGGAGTGATGATCCGAATTATTGCAAATACCATCGGCTGGTTAGCCATCCTATCGAGAAATGCTTTGTCTTTAAGGATAAAGTCATGGAATTAGCCCTTGAAGGAAAGATTTTACTTGAAGACAAAACATTAAGTTCAAATCAAGTTCGTGAAACTTTTGAACTGCTCAATCCAATCATGACATGTATCCTTATTGAAGGATATGGAGAGAAAGGCATTCATGATGTAAATCTACCAGGAATGATTAAATTTAAAGATTCTGAGACCATTACCGGGATTGAACTTTTGTCTCCTTCTGCTTTAAGTAATGCGACATCCATAAAAGGTGAATCATCAAAAGAAGATGGAGAAGCAGACGATTCTAATGATTGGGTCTTGACTTTTGTGACCTGCCAAAAATGTCTCAAAGCAAGTTCTCCAAAGGAGCATCCTAAGAGACGACCTAGGAAAATAGTGGCGAGGATACCAAAATAAAAAGATCGATTGAGTACCTAAAGAAGAATAAAATAAAAGTGAAACACCATCAAGCGCCGCGTAGACCAATAACATTGAAAGAATATCTGCCTAGCTGGTTTCTCACAAGGTTCACAGGTGATGAAGCAAAAGTTTAATGTTGTAATATTGATGAGAAAGCAACAAAAAATGCAACCTCATCTTTTCCTTCCTCAAAAGATTCTCCAGGGTCATCTTTTAAATTCGAGGATGTGTGTGTGGCCGACCTTCTACTGGAGACACAGACCTCATAATCACCCTTTATTCATGGTTGGATTTGTACGTGAATGAAGGGTGAGCATAATTCTGGTTGATGGAGGATATGGAGTAAACATTCTTTCAATTCACATAATGAAGAAATTGGGGGGCTAGATGACCGATCTTACCAAAAGTCACTTGATGATCCAAGGATGTGGACCTTACCATTGGAGAATTGCAAACAAGTGTGTGGTTACATGTAATTGATGCAAAAACTTCATATAACATCTTTCTTGGTAGGCCTTGGGTACATGAGAACAAAGTTTTCCCATCTACCTACCACTAATGTTTAAAGTATTATGAGGACGGTGCCATAGAAAAGATTATTGCAGACGATAACCCTTTCACCGTGGATGAAGCACACTTTGTTGATGCAAAATTTTACTTGAAGAAATACTCCACAAAGGTAGATGATGTTTTAGTGACCAAGAATATGGAGTTCTTGAACAAGAATGATAATGTGGTTTCAGGTTAGGCAAAGATTGCAAGTAAGAAGGACCTGAAGCTAGCTGATACAAACACGATGCCTAATGTAAATATTGTTAAAAAGAGAAAGATGCCCGTTATTTGTTATGTCCCCAAGGACAATAAAGATGAAGTACAACCCCTTAAGCGACAAGGAAATTCTTTAGAAGGACCGACTCGTCCTATTAAGCAAATTGATACGATAAAGTCATCTGCAAAGTTGTTTGGAAAATTTGTGGCTCCTACATCTTTAGAAAGTGACACATTCCCTACTATGCATTCAGATAAATGTTTTGATCCAAATACATATAAAGTACTTGCAAAGGCTGGCTATGATCCTAATGAACCATCAAAATTGGGGAGCTTCTATTAGAGCCTACTAAGAGGAAACAACGTGAAGGTTTGGGATATAAACAACCTCCACCTCACATTTTCATAAGAAGGGTAAGCAACAACTATGTCACTATAGAAGATGAACATGTCGCTTCCAGTAAAATGCCTTCGATCTTTGATTGACTTGGAAGCTCAGCGATGAGAAATTTTCTACTCGAGAGATTAGGATTGTTGAAGAAGAAGAATAAGCCTCGAAGAAACTAAGAGTGTGAAAATATCTATTTTTCCCGAAGCTCAAAATATCTCTAAGGATTTCCAAAGTTTGATTGCTTCAAGAATGAGACGACAAACAAACCTTATGGTTTCATGTGTAGAAATACTGAAAGCATAGTCACAAGTTGTGATCAACACCAAGGAACATAATGAAGATAAAGAAAGTGTTGGTTCTTCATATCAAGTTTCTACGTAAGATGAAAGGGATAATTCTTCTTAACTGAAGTTGATGAATATTTGGAGGATATCTCATGGTGTCACCATATATATTTTAATGATGGAGAACGACAAGAAGATAAAAATGCTAAGGATGCACCACCCGATCTTGAATAGGAAGGGGTTAAAACCACAATGGATGCATTGAAATAAGTCATCCTTGTTACTGATGAAGATCTAAGGCCTACTTATGTAAATGCCCTACTCGTAGCTGATGAAGAGAGGGATTATGTTGACTTACTTAAAGAGCATAAGTACATATTCACATGGAGTTACAAATAAATGCCTGGCTTAGATTTAAAGATAGCAGTCCATCATCTTGTTGTCAAGAAAGGGGCACGTCCTATAAAGAAAACTCGACGACGTTTTAGGCCTGTGTCACGACCCAAAAACCAAGGCTTATGAAGACACATGTCGCGGAAAGCCTTGACAAGTAAGCCTATCACCGAACCTGATATAGAAAGGAAAATCAATTCTATAAAACCCAAGGCAAGGCTTCTAAGCGAAGCCAAACCACACAAACATGATATTAGTAGAAAATACGATGAAGATACCAAACCAAATCCCAAAAATTGGTGTCACAATATAGGAACCACTAATACAACTCGAAGTTAGAATATTCATAGGGTAACCAAAACGGAACGACTTATGTCTCTAAATATAATGAGACATAGTCTAAATAAGAAAAAGGTAGTGGCCAATTTCGGATGCATAGATCAACCGGTACCTCAAATAGATTCTAAATATCGCATGAATCATCTATTCGTGCGGCGCACTCTTACCTGGATAACACGACCCGATCCCGGTCCTTGTCGTAATGGGCATCAAAGTCTAACAGGATTGGGGACCTTCCCTTGTTACCCAACCCTAACCACCTATATCCAGCCTTAGATGGGCTGAATTTTGAACATATAATAAGATAGCGTTATTGTTCTCATTAAGACTTTGGGACAGGGTCACAACCGTGATTGACCCAACCGAGTCCAACCGTACCGCACCAACCGCCTAACCATATCAAACCAAACCATAGACCATAAACCAAAGGGAATACCAAAACATAATATGAAAATCAATCCCAAAATGTAATAGGATGGAACAACCAACAATATCGTCCAATGATGTCAGCCTACCGGCTTATTCCAATGCCAAGGTCGACACCAATATCGATCCCACCCATACCAACCCCCAGAAGTACCACAAAACCTTTATCCAAAAGAGTAAATAAATTCGGTTGGGACATGCCCCCAACCATGGTCAAAACCAATATCCAAAATAGAAGAAAAATATCTAAATAAATCCATAACATGAAATGATGCCTTACAAAAGGATGAAAGCTCACCACTTTAGTCCAAATTCTGATACCAAATTTGCATGCTAAACAGAAGGAGTAGAATGACTAATTTCTGCATAGCGTGGGTATACAACTGTAGTAGATGGGGTTAGCGAGTGACCACTAGCATGGATCTCAGGATAAGGATAAAATAATGCTAGTCATAAAACCAAGTAAAACCATCCATAATGCATACAACCATATATATATAAGTGCCGGAAAAGGGTACGAGGTTTAGCATGCACTTAAAAACTTTACGTGGGTTGTGTCACTTTGCCGTTCTAACCTCCCACGGGCCATATGGGTTCATCTCCCCCTGCTGAAAGGGCTTCAGTGTTGTAGCCACACGACCAGGAAATATCCCATGGGATGACTAGTACATCCCCCAATATAAAATGTGAAACATGCACATGCTCATCCAAGACCCCTTATATCAACAAATATGAGTTTCCAGTTTTGGTCCCTCCTGGACCGCCAACTTCCATGGTTTAGCTATACACGCCGCCATTAATTTCCAATTAAAATCATGTCCAAACAATCCATTTACCATTTATTAACCAAGTCAAATATTATTGGTATCGTTATACCACCCCTTACTTGCTAGTGATATCTATCGCTAAACCATTTAGGTTAAGAGGATCTTAGGTGCCATTCCAATTACCATATTAAATCCACTTGGGAGACTTCTATGTTCTCCATAAGCATAACCATTTAGACTTTAGCCTTTTCAAACCATTTAAACCATGCATAAATCCTTTATCCAGTTTAAAATATGCAAGAGTTCCCTTAAAAGAAGTCAATGCAATGGACATATCTTTATAAGCATTTTATTAAACACCTTAGGGGTATAATCCAACCATAACCAATTCCAAAGATCATTAAACCATTACCATTTAATCCAATTGTCTAAAACCACCATTAATGCATATAAAAGCATAATTAAAACCATAGGAAATCATAACCAAGCATTTAATATCAAAACCCCCAAATAATAGTTGAAAACCATAATCATGAAATAGTAAAACCATGAAATCAATCATATAAACCATGTCTTTAGTTGAAATTACAATGATGGAAGAGAATCATGCCTTATACCGAAGAATTGATGGAAAGAAATCACCAAAATAAGCCCCAAAGCAATCCGTAAGAAGAAACCCTAGCCTTCTTGCCCCAAAAGCTCTTGAGAGAATTATGAAGTGTTTTGGAATCGTTTCTACGTGTTAATGAATAGAATAATAGGGTAAATAACCTCTAAGTGTATTATATGTCATGGGTCCTAGTTAGGGTAAGTAGGAAAATATCCAGAATACCCCCACTTATATTTCTTAAAATTCCGTCACAGGGATATGACTGACCCATAGAGTCATACCCTCCTATACGATCAGTATCCACCACACATATCCAAGCCTCAACCTTTGGATCAAACAATGTCCAGTATATGACTTATCCAGCCAAGTCGTAACCACAACATATGATCTATACCCGTAACCCGTATTCCTGGAAAAATAAAATACCCGAAAGATCAAACACTGCCCACCATACGAGTCCCTGATATGAATCGTACCATGCTCTACGACTCATACCTCTAAGTCGTACCCATTCCAGTGACCAAAATCATCCCACCAACTAAGACTGGTCAGCATACGATAGGACCATACCACCCGTATCACAGTTTACGGCTCGTACCCATGAGTCGTATTGGGTTTGGAGAATGGATTTTGAGGAAATTTTCTAAGGGTCAAAATCCAAGATGTTTCAGTGTCCCCCACTAGGAACATTCATCCCTGAATGACGGATAAGGTAGTGGTAACCACACACAGAGTCATTTGCATTATTAAATATCCCTTCAACAAAGTTTGAAAACAAAGAGGCAAAGATATTAATCTTTCCTTTAACAAACTCAGAAAATAAAGATGTGTTCAAGACACATACCTTCCGCACGAATCCAGAAGTAGAAAACAAATGCGAATACTTGGACTTCATGTCCTCTTCCGCTTTCCAAGTAGCTTCTTCCACCTTATGGTTTCACCATAGAACCTTAACCAAAGCCACATCCTTGGTTCACAACCGATGAACTTGCCTATCTAATATCTCAACCAGGACCTCTTCATAAGACAGAGAATCCAACATACCCAACCCTTCCAAAGGAATAATCAAAGAAGGATCACCAATACACTTTCTCAACATAGAAACATGAAAGACCGGATGAACCAAACTTAAGCTAGATGGCAACCCCAACTCATAAGCAACATTGCTAACTCTCCGTAAAATCACATAAGGACCAACATACCAAGGACTGAGTTTCCTCTATTTGCCAAACCGCACCACTCCCTTCATGGGAGATACCTTGAGAAACACCCTATCCCCGACATCAAACTCCAAGTCTCTACGCCTAATATCCACATAGGACTTTTGGCGACTTTGGGCAACTTTAAGCCTATCTTGAATCACCTTGACCTTCTCCATCGCCTGATAAACCAAATCCAGACCAAATATGTTCGCTTCTCCAAGCTCAAACCACCCAATAAGAGATCTACACCTCCTACCATACAACTCTTCGAAAGTAGCCATACCAATACTCGAATGATAGCTATTGTTGTAAGCAAACTCCACCAAAGGTAGATGCTCAACCCAATCGCCACCATAGTCAATCACACAGGCCCGAAACATATCTTCCAATGTCTGAGTAGTTCTGTTCGCTTGCCTATCCGACTGTGGATGAAAAATAGTACTCAGACTAACCTTAGTCCCCAACCCTTTTTGAAAAAACTGCTAGAAATGAGACGTAAACTACGTACAACGATTAGAGTTAATCAAAATAGAAACCCTAGGCAGCTTCACAATCTCCTAAAGATACAACCATGCATAATCCTTCGCTGAAAAGGTAGTCTGCACTGGCAAAAAATACGCAGACTTGGTCATCCTATCCACGATGACACAAATCGAATCATACCAATTTCGAGGTCGAGGAAGACCGATAACGAAGTCCATATTGATAACTTTCTACTTCCATTCGGGCAAATCAATTTCTTGATACAACCCTCCTGGCCTCATGTGCTCAACCTTAACCCGTTGACACCTCATGCACTTGGCCACGAAATCAGCCACATCCCTCTTCATGCCATTACACCAGTAGATCTCCTTGAGATCATGATATATCTTAGTCAAGCCGAGATAAATAACATAGAGCGACTCATGCGCCTCATCCAAAACCCTTTGCTGCAGCCCGTAGACATCAGGATCACTCAACCTCCCTTGGTACCGCAAAGTACTATCACCACTAATCTTAAACACCACTAATTTTTTCCCACCAACATCACCCTTGATTCTTATCAAAACAGGATCCTGAACTTGCTTCTCTTTAATCTCTACACCAAGAGACGACTGAACCACTTCTTTCACCATCACACTACCATCTTTAGAGTCCAAGAAACGAACTCCAAGATTAGCAAAATGGTGAATATCCTTCATCAATTCCCACTTGCCTTCCTCCACGTGAGACAAACTCCCCATGGATAACCTGATAAGAGCATCAACAATCATATTAGCCTTACCTGGGTGGTAGTGAAGACTCATATCATAATCCTTGAGAACCTCAAGCCACCTCATCTGCCTGAGATTAAGCTCTTTATGAGTGAACACATACTGAATACTCTTGTGATCAGAAAAGATATCCACATGAACACCATATAAATAATGCCGTCATATTTTTAAAGCAAACACAACTGCCAAAACCTCCAAATCATGAGTAGGATAATTCCTCTCATGTACCTTTAACTACTTGGAATCATAGGCAATCACCTTCCCATGCTGCATCAAAACACAATCAAGACCTACCCTAGATTCATCACAATAAATCGCAAACCCATTATTGCCTCAGGATTGAAGCTGAAGTCAACTTTTCCTTCAACTTCTCAAAACTCCCTTCACAAGAATCCGACCAAGAAAACTTAACCTTCTTCTGAGTTAACCTAGTAAAAGGAGCGGCAATCGAAGAAAAGCTTTCCACAAACCGCCTATAATCCCCGACTGAACCCAAGAAGCTCCAAATATCAGATGGAGTTGTGGACCTAGGCCACATCTTCACCACATCAACCTTCTACGGATCCACCATGATCCCTTCACTAGAAATAATATGAACTAAGAAAGTCACAACGTTCAACCAGAACTCACACTTAGAGAACTTGTCATACAACTGTTGTTTTTTAAGGTCTGCAATACCACACAGAGGTGTAAGCATGATCCACCTTACTCTTCGAATAAACCAGAATGTCATCAATAAACACAATGACGAAGAGATCCAAATACTGCCTGAACACCCTATTCATCAAGTCCATAAATGCTATCGGAGCATTAGTTAACCCAAATGACATCACCAAGAACTCAAAATGTCCATACCGAGTACGAAAAGCTGTCTTAGGGATATCTACCTCCCTAATCTTAAGCTGATGGTACCCAGACCAAAGATTTATCTTAGAGAAAAACCTGACACCCTGTAACTGGTCAAACAAGTCATCTATCCGAGGAAGAGGATACTTGTTCTTGACCGTCACCTTATTCAACTTCCTGTAGTCAATGCACATCCAAAAGGAGCCATCCTTATTATTCCATCAAATTAAACTTTGCAAATTATCAAAAAGTTATTCCACTCATAATTACATATTTAAACCATTTGAAACCCTTTAAATACATTAGAATCCAACGGGATCGACTAGACAAGAACCTAGCTCAATCTAGTAACGCTAGTTTCCACGATTGAACTCTAAATGACTCAATTAAGTTCCAATTGTTAGGAATTCACTTTGAACATTGTAAACACACACTTGGACACTTAAATTCTTATTTATATCATATTTACACATTAAGCACATGAATTGTTCTCAAAACTAGGCTAAATAAGCTAGAATAGTAGCACTAAAGTGAATAAATACACCCAACATCACCACCCCACACTTAAAGCCTTATTCGTTCTCGAACGAATCTTAACTCTAAGCACCGTAATCTAGGGAGACTCTACACTTACAATAAATGCAAGACACTCAAGCTAGTATTACATTGACTATACAGAATGCAAGTTTCTACACTACACATGTTATATACAGAATGCAAGTTTCTACACTACACATGTTATATACACAATTGAAATCTCATGAACACTACTCCAAAACATCCTACCCTCAAGAATTGACTCACTTAGTTGGCAAACTCATGCTTATCATTCAATAAAGGACATCATACAAATCACCAAAATTCATCAAACATATGCCTCTCACATTAAGAGAGTTACCCATAATCACTCACAATAAAATATTTTATCACAATGGGTACAAACATCAAATTACGCTCATTCTTACAAGGAATTCCCAAGTTACACACAATGAATCATAGGATTTTCCTTAGTGTAGTTCTCCAATAATATCAGAATGATGAAGCTTAAGATCAAATAGGTCTTTTTTGGGTTGTAATGTAGGCCAAGGAATGGGTTAAAACTATTTAGGAATAATAGTGGCTATCTTCCCTAAGAGCTTTAATACATCATTTTATACATTCAAAACCAATCTCCAAAAACCAAATTACATCATTTTATCTACCCATATCTTTTGTTTTCACCCACTCCCATTAAGCTCATTTAAATACAGTATGGTGAGAGCGGACAATTCTTTTAATTTTCCCTTTTTAGCACCCATATTACGCTATGTACCCCTATGATAGATCCCTTCAACTTAAGTTCTTTGCCTCAATTGAGGTGCACAATGTCCAAGAAGGACCAGGGCTAAAACAGGTTCATTGTAACACACATGGGCTAAATATGGAAACTTTTTGTTCCAACAACTTTGCTACTCCCAACCAAAACAATTGTACACACCAATAGCTAACACTCAGGGTCCTCAATTTCACCTTTTCTCCTATTAGTTTTCAAACTCCTTACTTATTCACTTTTATATTAAAGTGTTTAGGAGATTTTTGGATCAAATTCAAGTCTATAAAATAAGGGATTAGGCTACATATGAGGCTACCAAAGAAAAAGCTAAAGGATCAACGGGGATAACTAGGATTAAGCACAAATGGTAGTTCAAATAGATGGTATAAAATAAGGCTATCAAAGAAATGCCTATATCATCTCCTAAACTAACATTCTTTATTTTGCTTTACACATACACTGGGCAAGTCTAAGACATCACATGCAACAAGGAATATACAAATACCTCACACGCATATGGCACATGCTCAACTCACATGGGATCATCATAGATTCTTAACCAAAAAATAACATAAATTTAAATTAAGCCAACAAGTACAAGAGTTATAAACATGAGCCTAGGAGTCTCAAAAGTAGTCATTCGCACAATCAACATGCTTACACAAATAAAACACTTGCACCATATAATCAAAAATAGCACCACCAAGAGTATTTCACTTATTCCTAACCAAAAAAATTTAAATTAAATTTAAATTGAGCCTAAAATTGGGAAATCTCCCCAACCCACACTTAAAAATCTACCTTGTTCCTTTAAGTGAACTTAAAAGTAAGAGATAAAAATACTCTCTGAGGCCTTAGGCCTAGCTAGTAGCATCTTTAAATATCAAGAGGGTCCGTGGATCCCACACTCATTCTTCGCCATGCTCTTTAGCTCAGGTTTTTGGTACTCAGACTGCCCATAAACCAGTGACTCAACAAAACAAAAACTACGTGAAGTAAAAAAAACTAAAAATAAAACATACCTACTTAACTTGGGTTGCCTCCAAGAAGCTTCTGATTTAGTGTCGCGGCACGACCCAGTTACCACTTAGTCATTCTCTTTCATTTTTTTCTCACATTTAGTCTCCATCTTATTATTATTTTCACCCCTCTTGGGTGTGTATTCTCAATGGCAATAGATTTTTCAACTTTAGCCTTTTCAGGCTCATCAACTTGCATCATGTCAGGCTGTGGTGGTAGTAGCTTAGGTAGCTCAATGAGGTAGTCTGAAGAGGTCTTTGGTGGACTAACCACCCCACACTTATCCCTTTCAATAATAGTAATCATACACAAATCCTTATAGTAGGATGTGTGTTAAGTGCCTTGTAAAGTTTAAATACCTCCTCTTCATCCTCCAACCTTATGATGAGCGTGCCTGCTTTTACATCAATTAAAGATCCACCCGTCGCTAAAAATAAATGCCCCAAAATGATTGGTACCCATTTGTTTGCCTGAAAATCTAGGATAATAAAGTCAGCAGGAATAATAAATTTACCAATCGTTATGAGAACATCCTCTAGCACTCTTTCCCGATGGGATATGGTCCCGTTTGCCAGCTGCAATAGTATAAAGCTCGGTCTAGGCTTCCCCAAACCCAATGTGTTAAACAAAGATAGAGACATCAAGTTGATACTTTTCCCTAAATCACTAAGTGCATGCACCACCTCGCTATTGCCAATTTGAATAGGGAGAGTGAACTTACCTGGGACCTTAAGGTTTTTTGGCATCTTTTGAGTGACCACCGAACTACACTCCTTAGTGAGTGTTATTGCCTCTATATCCTATAATTTTACCTTATTCGTAACCACATTCCTCAAGTACTTAGCGTACTTGGGCATACCCTGCAAAACATCTAAAAGAGGAAGGTTAATGCGAAGCTCTCTGAATGTGTCAAAGAACTTAAAACACGCATCCTCCTTTGCCTTCATATACTTTTGTGGGAAGGGTAGTTATGGGATATTCTTCTCCTCTTTTATAGCAACTTTTTCTTTTGAGTATTCAGACTTCCTCAAATTTTTAGCAACTCTACCATTCACCTATTCAATCACCACATCAGTATTTACCTCCTTAGTTGCCTTTGGAGGTTCTCCTTTAAGATCTTTACCACTCCTCAAGGTGATTGCCATAACTTATTTTGGATTTTCTGTATCTCCCGGCAAACTACCTTGTGGCCTAGTATTCAATTCTTGTTGTAACTTCTCCAACTACAAACTCTAAGCTTCTATGGACATCTGGCTGATTTTTTTATATTTGCGGCCAACAGTGTCTGATTAGATAGAACCTGCTTTAACATCTCTTCTACGTTGCTCATTAACTAATTTACTTGTGCCTGTGGTTGCTGAATTTGCTACTGTTGTGCGTCCCAAGGATAATTTAGTGGTTGAGTTTGTCACTTTATGTTGTAGGCATTACCATAATTTGGCCTTTGAGAATTGCCCATATACATCACTAATTATGGATTTGAAGCACACATAGCCATAGAATGGCCACTATTACCGCAAATTTCAAACCATCCTGTAGCTTGTTGGATTGCATTAACTGTGACCGCAAGTTGTGCTACTCCCAACTTGAGACTGTTAATTTGAATTTACAATGTAGACATCTGAGTAGATATGGCAGTGAATTGGTCAACTTCTAATACACCTGTAATTCTTTTTGTGGCACTTCTAGAATTTGAATGCCACTCAGGATTTCCTTGTGCTATGCGGTTCAATAATGTATACAGCTCATCATAAGTCAATTCCAGTGCTTGACCACCTGCGGATGAATCTAGCGAAATCTTTGTATTCTGATCAAATAATTCTACAAAAGTATGATCAAGTACCTCATTAAACTGTTGGTGATGTGGACAGTCTCGAAGAAGAGCCTTAAAGCATTCCCAAGCATGATATAGATTTTTTTCTGGCTTCTGTTTGAAGCTCACTATCCCACTACGAAGTCTCATAGTCTTTCCAGATGGAAAGAACCTGATTAGGAATTTTTGAGCCAAGTCATCCCATGTAGTAATTGAATTTGCCGGCTCTGCATTCAACCACCTTTTTGCTTTCCCCAATAGTGAATTGGGAAAAAGTGCTAGTCTCCCATAATCTCTAGACACACCTGTCGGGATGAATATGTCAGTAAGCTCAATGCAATTCTGCAAGTGGACTTGTGGTCCTCATGTGTAAGCCCTGCAAACTTTCCACTGCTGATTAGAAGTTGCATAATGTTGTTCTTTAACTTGAAATCCCCCCAGCAGCCGTCTTTGGATTGGGGAAACCAAGTTCGTCAAAAGTGGAACTGCCACTTCTCTACCTGTCCTTCAGGTTGCTTGTTGTTCAGCCATAAGAGCAGTATTCTCTTGGTCTTCTTGAATTTAAAGAATTCTGGGGAGAAGGATTTCTTCTCTCCTTCGTTGATGGAAGTGTTGGTCAAGTTCAGGGCTGGGTTGAACCAACTCCTAATCCCTTGCTAGCTTATTAACCTAAAAACCTATTTCCTGCAATTACGAAACCAAGACCAAGAATAAAAACACCAAAGAAATCTAAAGTAAAACTAAAATAAACAATTGTCAAATTTCAAGTCCCCAGCAATGGCGCCAAAAATTTAACAGTGCCCAAGCGCACGCGCAAGTGTACGTGGTCTATCAAGTAGTAAAGTGACCTTCAAGAAAGCCAAGTATCGATCCCACATGGACTTGATCTAACAACGATTCAATTCTAGTTTGACTTCTGAGATTAATTTGATGCAAAAGTAACCAAAAAGAGTGGAATATTGTAAATTGCAAATAAAGTAAACAATGCGTAAAATAAAATACTTTAGATAATCAATAGGAGAAAACCCAGGGTTAAAGAACTTTGAACAATCATACTATGTGATTGAACTTCATTCATTAACTTGCTTATCTTGGTTGTTGATTTATAAGGTTAATTGCAAGATCATGGTCTCCCAACCTCTAACCGTTTACCTAAGTTAGACCTTACAACTACAACATTGAGCGGGGATGTAATAATCCAATTAAGTTTTTTAAGCTATCATCCTACATGTGAATCAAGTAAGGCATCTAAGTACATCTCTGTCCTAGACGCTAATTTGAATTTCTTATTTTATAAAAGAATACAAACCATACTTTGTTCATTCCCATGTTCTATCTCCCTATTCCCTCTCCCGAGTTCACAAGGTCGACAATAGATGTATTCTAGGGTGATCAAGCCTCAAAATAGTTAAAATAAGAATAAACAAATAACCAATAACGATAAGGAAATAAAAAAAACTCAAGTCAAAACAATGGTACTCGTGTTCTTGGCTTCAACCCTAGAAAGAGGGCGTTTAGCCACGCATAGTCATAATTGTAATCACAAGATTGTAATTAACAACTAAGGACATAAAATGAACTAAATTAAAGTAATTAAAACCTAAGATATAAATTTGTAGCATCCTAATTTATGCTCCAATATGTTACAAGATGATAAATAACAAGTACAATGTTCTATTTATAAGTATGAGACAAGCCCAAACCGTGTAGGACTCAATTTGCACTTTTGGTTGTGTCTAAAATGCCCAACACGCCGCACCCCTTGCTTGAATTGACTAGGAGTAATGGATACCTACTGGTTTGAGTCAACTAGGTGTAATGGATCATCCCTTGATTGAGTCAAATACGGGTCGAGGCACGACCCTATCGCGACACCTCTCTGGAATTTGCTTCTTAAAATTTGGTTAAGTGTTGGCCGTCCCTCCTTCCATCCTTTGTATTATGGTGTATTTCCAATAGATTTTCAGACTTTATACCATAAATATCATCATATTCAACTCACAAATATTCCTACATAATCACACCACATGAGGTAGAGATTTAAATAACACAATATCCATAACAATGAATCAAAACAAGAGCTAAGACTAGGCTAGTTCGTTTTGAACTTTGCACATTATCAATAAGTTGTTCCACTCATAATTAAACATTTAAAACATTTTTAACCCTTTAAACACATTAGAATCCAATGGGATCGACTAGACAAGCACCTAGCTCAAACTAGTCACGCTAGTTTCCACGATTGAACTCTAAATGACTCAATTATGTGCAAACTTGTTAGGAATTCACTTTGAACATTGTAACACATACTTGGACACTAAAATTCTTATTTATATAATATTCACACATTACGAACACTAATCTTCCTCAAAACTAGGCTAAATAAGCTAGAATAGTAATGCTAAATTGCATAAATACACCCAACTTCAGAGCACGTACCTTAGATAACTGGTAGCATGAACCTTTAGTGTGATTCATTTGTATTATAAAATCCATATAAATGATCTAAAATAATAAATATTATTAGCTACTTGACTTGATATACACGACTAATTGTGCAAGACTAAATAGATAAACAATTTTAGCTCTCAATATTAATGTAAAGAAATTTCTCTAACCAAGCATTGAGGGTGATTTATATAATTTTAATCATCTACAAGTCTAACTTAATCCTTTAAAAGTGTTCCCTACTTAAATCTTTGGTAAAAATTATCAATAATTTGATCTTCAGTAGAACAAAACATGAGGGATATAAGACCTTTTTCAACATTATCTCTAAGAAAGTGATGTTTAATGTCAATATGTTTAGTTCTTTTATGTTGAACAAGATTTTTTTTAATGTTTATTTCACTGGTGTTGTCACAATAAATTAGAACACATCCCATGTCCATACCAAAATACTGCAATCGCTACTTAATCCATAACAATTATGCACAACAAGATCCAGCAACAGCATATTCAGCTTCAACAATTGATAAAGCTATAGACTTTTTCTTCTCAGTGGACCAAAAGATCAAACATGATCCAAGAAAATGAGCCATATCTGTGGTACTTTTCCTGCCCACTAAATAACCTGTATAGTCAGCATTAGATAGCCTACCAATTTTAAATTGCTACCTTTAGGATACCATAGATCAAGATCAGTGGTTCCTTTGAGATATCTAAGAACCCTTTTTACAAATTTAAAATGTAACTCCTTGGAATTTTCTTGAAACCTTGCACACAGTCCTACATTGAAAACAATATTAGGTCTACTTTCTATAAGTGGAGCAGTGATCCAATCATTCCTCTATATAACTTTTGATCCACAGATGGACCTGTTTCATCTATATCCAGTTTTGTGGCAGTGTCAATGAGAGTTCTTATCTCCTTTGCTTCTTCTATGGAAACCTTTTGAGAAGTTCCTTTATATACTTTTATTGATGAATCATTATCCCAACAACTGTTTTTTTGATTTGCAAGCCCAAGAAAAAGTTGAGTTCCCCCATTATGCTCATATCAAACTCACTACACATGAGTTTTACATAATATTGATATTTATGGAGCCAAATATAATGTCATCAACATAAACCTGCACAATCAACAAATCCTTCCCATTAGTATTTATGAAAAGAGTGTTGTCAACTTTACCTTTTGTATATACATGCCCAAAAAAGAATTTTGACAATCTTCCATACCAAGCCCTTGGAGCTTCTTTCAAACAATACAATGCCTTGTCAAGCTTGTACACATGGTCAGGAAATTCTTTACTTTCAAATCCAGGAGTTTGTTTCATATAACTTTCTCCTTAAGAATACTATTCAAGAAAGAACTCTTTACATCCATTTGGTAAAGAATGAATTCCTTGTAGGTAGCAAAATCCATAAAAAGTCTAATTTCTTCAAGTCTTATCGTAGGGGCGAAAGTCTTTGCCTTCTTCCTGATTGTATCCTTGGACCACCAGCCTTTTCTTGTTCTTTGTAACCATTCCATATTTATCAGCCTTATTTCTTTACACCCACTTAGTTCCAATCAGATGTCTTGTGGAGGTGGAACTAAGTGACAAACTCTATTTCTTTCAAACTGATTAAGCTTCTCATGCATAGCAATCATTCAATCAGTATCAAGAAGTGCTTCAATCACCTTTTTGGTTTAATCATAGCCAAGAAGGCTTTGAATGCACACAAGATCTTTAGTCTAGATTTAGTGGTTATCCCTAAAGTGAAATCAGTGGGAATATTTTCAATTAGATAAGACCCTTGATTTTTGTAGCTTTTTGGAACCAATCCTTGTATGTAGTTGGTAGCACAATGACTGGCTTGAGATGGAGTTGTTGGTGGTTTAGTTCTCCTTGTCAGTGTGCCTCCTAGTTTAATTACCCCTGTTGAAGTGCCTCCAGATTCAGTTCCTTCTGTCGATGGACCAAGTTGTACAACCTGTTCTTTTACCTTTTCTTTAGTTTCACTTTCTTTCTGCAGGTTAGTATTAGTACAAGATTTATCAAATACATGCAGACTTTTTTAAACATAGTTTGTTCTTTTGTTTAAGAACCTATATGCTTTGCTATGATGAAAGTACCCTAGGAAAATTCCCTTATCACTTTTAGCATTAAATTTTCCCAAATTATCTGTTATATCTTGTTTTAATGATGAGCAATTGACAATAAGGGACCAGGTCCCTGGGTCGTCATGGAAAAATACAGTTGTCAAAAGATCTGTGTAGTTTTATCTTCTAGTGTAACAAGCTACGTAGGCGAGATGTGTACCTTTCAAGGACACTTGGCCCAATTATATTTATACCCTAATCATTATTCCACTATAAAAGAAAAAGAATGCTTCTCAATGAAGTAGTTCCTGCAAAAATTAGAATGGAAGAAATTGAGAGAGGCAAAAACCCAATCCAACTTCATTGCTCAAGTATTGCTCAATTTATTATTTCTTATGTACTGAAAGAGTGAGTGTTCTTGAGTTGAGTCCTGAATTGTAACTGAATTACTCATTATATATGAGTAATGTTTTCTTTGTTTTCTTGAGCTTAGGTAGATTTACCTAAGATTGATATTGATTAGAGTTAATTAGTATAACGGTGTGTTCTTGGCAGAGTTGTCAAGGTATGTTGTAGTAGAGTTATCACAAGTAGGTAAAACTTAGAGTTAGGTTCATTGGATTCTGTAATCAAGAGGTTGATTATAGTGGATTGTTGGGATCTTGTGAGGGAAAGCCATGGTTTTTCCTTGTTTGAGAAAGGAGGTTTCCCCGTTAAAATCTTTGTATTTTTATTGTCCTGCAAATTTTTAAGTTTTTTTGTACTTTATTATTTTATTACCTGTGAATCACTTTAAGGGACCCAGTCCCTCACTGTGAGGTGAAACCCTCCCCGAGTTTCATCAATTGGTATCAGAGTCTAAACACTCTACAATATTAACACATAGAGTGATTTGGTTATCATGGCTTCTCCACCTAATTTAGAAGAAGGGCAATCTACTACTAGACCACCAAGATTTAATGGGTAGTTTTATGGGTGGTGGAAAACAATGATGTTTGACTTCATTATGTCAGAGGATAGTGAATTAATGGATGTAATATTGGATGGTCCTCATATGCCTGTTAAAGAGGTCAAAGAAAGAGAAATAACCAGAATAGTTGTTAAAAGCAGGAGAGAGTATAATGATATAGATAGGAAGCATGTTAAGAAAAAATACAAGGCCAAAAAATTGCTAGTTTGTGGCATAGGGCCTGATGAATAGAACAGGATTTCTGCATGTTAAAATGCTAAAGAAATCTGGGATTACTTGAAAATAGTTCATGAAGGAACACTAATATGAAGGATTAAAAAGTTGATATGCTAACTACTCAGTATGAAACCTTCACCATGAAAGAAGGATAAACAATCCATGAGATGCAAACAAGATTCACTTTAATCACCAATGAGTTGAACTATTTAGGAGAAGTGGTTCATTTGTACAAACTGGTGAGAAAGATTCTGGGGTTCTACCTAAATCCTGGGAAAGCAAGGTAGATGTTATCACTGAGGCAAGAAACCTAAAAACTCTCACTATGGATGAGCTTATTTGTAATCTAAAGACACATGAACTCAGGAAGCAACAAGGACAAGAGAAGAAGGAAGTAAACAGAGAGAAATCTCTAGCATTGAAGGCTTCTAAGTCAGATTCAAGTAAAGAAGATACTAATACTTCCTATTTGGCAGAAATAATTGGTATAGAAATAAAGAAAAGTGGTCAGTTTCAAAGAAGAGGAAGCAACAACAACAAGGGAGGCTCTGTTGAAGTTTCTCACAAGTGTGAAAGTCCTAAGCATTTCATTAAGGACTGTCCAATGTATAAAGTGGATTACCAAGAATATCTCATCTGGAGGTGACAAAGGAAATAACAAGGACCAGGTCCTTTTAAAGTTAAGAAGAAAGGTTGTAACTGATTTTATGGTTAAGCAGACATTAGCTATCTGGGGGGATTCTTCAGTGAATCTGGGGAAGATAAGAAACATGAAGATTTTTCTATGCTGGAAATGGAGGATGATAAAGTGACCTTTGATTCCTTATTTTATCTATGGAAAAAACTTAAGATGAAGAAGAAAATAAGGTAACACTTTCTGACATTAAAGAAAACTTGGAAAACTACTCTGTTAGAAAGACAAAAAAGCTTGCAAATGTGTTGATTGATTCTATGTGTGAAATTACTGCTGAAAGAAATACTCTCAAAGAAAAGGTAGAAAGTCAGTATCTTGAGTTAATTACTTTAACTCTTTAAATATCTAAACATGAGGTGCATGTTACTAAGTTAAATTCTGAAAATCTGAATTTAATAAGTCAACTGGAGAAAGGAGATGATGCTTGTGATAAAGATAAGAAAAATACTCTTGAAGAAAAAATTGAAAACCAGGAGCTTGAGTTGATAACTTTGACTTTCCAAATATCTGAAATTGAGGATCAAGTTGCTAATTTAAAATCTGAAAAAAATATGAGTTTGATGAGTCAACTAGAGAAAGTAGATGATTCAAATGGTAAAGGAAAGAAAGAAGCATCAAAGTTTCAAATATAGCTTGAAGAAAAATTAAAGAATTTCCAAAAGCATCTTATGACTGCACTCCAAAAGAATGAGGAGTTAGAAAGGGACCTGGTCCGTTTGAGAGAAGAATTTAGTAAATCTCTACAATGGACCATATCCTTACAGATCCTTTCTAATTTAACTAGTCAAGGTGTAAGAAATAGTAAGGGCCTTGGGTATCAGTACAAAACTCAATTATCTGAGTCTCAAGGCAAGGTTGTTTAAGATGCCAGTAACAAAACCCACAAACCTCTATGCACTCATTAAGGGAGAGATGTTCAGATGAAGTAAAACTGTCAAAGTTGAAATAGAGCTAAAAGGAGCATCATTAGATATATCCAACAAGGGTATATCTATCCTAAGGGTTCCAAGCCTTTGGAGAATATGAAGAAGCTGTTATTCCGAAGATGGGCAAAGAAAGATCTCATCACACCCATGTCTTCTTGCTAGGAACTCAAACTCAAATGGGTTCCCAAATCTAACAAATGATTTTGTTTACAGGTGAGTGAAGGTAATTGTAGTCAAAACTAGTTCATTGATAGTAAATGTTCAAAGCATATGACTGGAGGGTCTGATTATATTCTCTATCACAAGACACTTCAAGGTGAAAGTGTCTCACTTTAAAGAAGCAATCAGGTTAAATTCTCATCTGTTGGAGATACTGTGTCAAGCTTGAAGTCTACAAAAGTTATTCTCAAGTCCAGGAGATCAAAAATATGTTGGGAGAGGTAAGTTCTGCATTAGTGGTATAAGTAAATTTCAAAGGACCTGGTCCTTGGGATGTCAAAGATGAAATGTACAGACTATAAGTCCAAAATAGAAGAGAAAAGAAGTATAGGCATGTTATTGTGGAAGATTTCTCTAGGTTCACCCAAAAAATATTCCTAAAGATCAAAGATGAAATCTATGTGGTTATGGTTATTTTTTCTTGCAAACTTAAATGAAGCTGCATATAAGGAAGATTGGCAAAGTTAAAAGATGTTAATTCTAGGACTTGGTCCTTAAATCTATGTTCAAAAAATTCTGGAATGGATTGGTGTATTGGAGAAAATAAGCTGAAGCTGGGATTGATCAAGTTAACCTAACCTACTAAATGTATCAATCATTCTTCCCAAAACTTTGCTATGATAAGGTGACAGGTATTTTTAGTAAGGTATGTGCTCAATGGTCTAACTCAGTACTATACCTTTGTCGGTATACACCCATGGGAACAAATATGGAGGAAAAAAGTTATGACAATCACAATCTGAAGATTCTCACAAAAATGAGAAGGACTTGGTCCCATCTCTCAAAGTTAGTACTAAACTATTGTACTTTGATAATCATAAAAGTCTATCAAAAAGTCCACAAGTCCTTTCTCTTACGAGCAAAAACTATCAATTCACAACAATGTGAAAAGTCTCTCCTATTAAATAAAAATACGTCATTTCAAAAGGGCACATTTTAATAACAACGTTCACCTCTCGCATTTAACTAAACTAAACTTATCTCATCTTACTCTACTCTAAAATTGACTTAAATTATCTTCTTCAATCATCCTTCCCCTTTGAGTTAAACTAATCCCCTTCACTTTTTCTTACAACGTTCTCAAAATGGTAGATACTCCTACTTCCTCAACTCCAGTTAAAGAACTTGAACTCGATAAAGCCCTGGAAATCCATCAGAATAGTCCCAAATTGATCTTTCTGATAACTTAACACCCAAATCAATAGAAGATATTTCCTTGAGTCCTCAACAGGAGCCTTTTTCCAGAAAATCCATATCTCTAACTAAGTTTGTCCCCGTTAAGACTTCCTGAACCATTAAAATTTCTATTGAGTCATCCATGGGCGAGGATCCAAATCTTGGTTTTGGTTCACCAATCAAACTAGAAGTTTCTCAATTCATAGAAGAATCAAAATCACCGAAAGATTTTCAAATCACCACCTATTATAAAGAACCAAAAAATACTGTAAACCACTCTAGTACATGGTTCCCCTACTCCTGCTGAGTCAAATCACATCTTTGCCCAACTGTGTGATGAGAAAATACGAGTAAAGAGGTCTGATCTTTCCGGTAGTAAAAATTGGCAAGCTAAAAATCTAATTTTGCTTGCATATAATTCCAAGGAAAGAACAGTTAGCGTAGAAGAGCAACCAATTGGTGAGAAAGGTGATATGACTAAGGATGGAGATAGTGTTCTACCTCTAAATAAGGAGGATAAGGATGAAACACCACTGAGGTGGCTTGTGAAAAAACAAAGAGGCATTAAAGGCAAGGAGAAAGTGATTGATTCTGGTGCAAAAATTGCTAGAACCTATTCTATTAGGGGATCTGAAAAGAAGTTGTTAGCTGATGCATTGAAAGCTAGCAAGTCTTCTGCCACTAAGAGGAAAAAATGCAAAAATATTATTGCAGTAGAGGAGGAGAATGTTGAAGTTGTAGAGGTTAGAGAGGATGAGAATATTGATCTTGATGTTGCTCAGTAACAAAGAAAAGAAGAAAATAAATTCATATCTCAGGAAGGACCATGTCTTCCCTTTCAAAGTCTGGCAGCCCTGTAGGAATGAAGCAGAAACATATTGCTGTGAAAAGAAAGAGAGTCTATGAGGGACCTGGTCCCAAAAGGTGAAAAGTTGTTGAAAAGGAGGAGCCAAGTAGTGATACAAAAAGAAGAAAAAAAAGAAGAATGTGTCAAGAAAGCAAAGGAATAAGATCTTAAAAACTCAGAAAGTATTGTTTGAGAGAGTGTTTGATCCCAAAATTTATAAGAAGCCAGGGATGGTTGAATAGGTGAAATATGTGAAACACCAGGGATAGTTACACCTCTTAGAGGAAACAACTCCCATGGTTTTTGAAGAAGAAGTAAGAGAATTTTATTATACATTAGAATTCTTAGAGGATGGGTTAAGATTGAATACCAAAGTGCAAGGAAATTAAATCAGACTGGATGAAAAATCACTAGGAAAAATCCTAGATGTACTTGTTAGAGAGGTGAGGACTGTTGTAAAGCAGTAACCCTCTCCTGAGTTCATGATGGATGCCTCTAAGGTTGGAGAACATCAATAGCAAGAGTGAGAAAAAAATTTCCCACAAGTGAATTTCAGTGAGTAGTTGAATTTGTGAACAAGGTCTTTTTGACTAGATCAGAGAAAAGGGCCATTGCCTCTATTGTTGATTTGTTCCTGATTGAGTGCTTGAGAAAAATTGAGATGATAAGTCTTTCTGCTCTTATTATAGAGCACATAAACAAAGTGGTTATTGAGAAAAAAGAAGACATGGAGTGCCATATGGGTACTTTTTGAACAAAGTATATGATCATTTAGGAGTAATTGGGAGTAAAGGGGCTCCAGGAACAGTTAGACAAAAGTTTAGTCTGACCACTTTTGGTAGAAAATAAATACATTGAAGTAAATGTGCAAACTGTGTCCTAAGTGTCAGAAGTTTTGGCTGCTCAAAAGAATTTACGCAAGGAGATAGAGAAAATGAGGGTCCGGTTGGCTGCAAAAGACACTGAGATAGTGCTTTTAAAGATGCAAAATTAAAAGATATACTCAGAGGGACCTGGTGCCACGGAGAAACTTGCAGTAAAAAATGCTAAGCTCCAGATTAGGGTTACAGAACTCACTCAGAAGGTTCATAGTCTGAATGCTGAAATTAAAGCCCTCACTAAACAATTGCTAAATACTCATGCTGTCAAGAGTTATAGAATGGAGTTGTTAATGAAATCCTTCTCTCCTAAGCCCCCTTCTTCCTAAGTACTGACATCCCTAATCTCAGTCATCCCTGTGTGTCAGTTTCAAGTTTGTATTCCTAGTGTGCCTTTTGATTGATCAGAATATTTTATGCTTATTTTAGTATGATGTATTGGTACTAATTTCACTTATCAATGAATGAATCTTCTATTTGTGGGCTTCATATGTTCTCTCTTTAATTTAAAAGTTATTTTTCATGTTAGTGTTGCCCCAGTGGCTGTGAGTTAACCATATTGTGCTTACTTTATTTTTGATTTACTGTTATTACTTTTAAATGATGCTAAAAGGGGTAATACTGAATGCATAAGGTAGGGACTAGGTGTGTTGCATGATAATGAAATAACTGTGTTGCATATGCATAAGGTAGGGATCAGATGTGTTGCATGATAATGATATAATTATATGCCAAGGACCAGAAGACCAGGTGAATATGTTGATGCAATGAATGAAGTCAAGCAAGCAAGTACCAGGTAGTGCAGATATGCTGAATGAAACGATTAAAGTAAGCTGGCATATTGACAGGGGGAATATAAAAAAATGCTCAAATGAACATTGATGAGTGCAAGCATATTAGCAGGGGAAATTTTAGAACACAATGAATGAGTTGAGTTTTTGATGTCAATTAACAACAAGGGACCGGGTTCTTAAGTTGTGTGATATATTGATAAAGGGAAGTAAAGTGCAAAGTGATTGGGGGAACATTTACTGACAGTAGTTGTAATCACTTCAACTGTATAAAGTGAATGAAATTGATGCTTCAAAGATCTGTGGTCATCATCAAAAAGGGGGAAAATTTCTATATCTTATTTTGATAATGAGCAGCTGATAACAAGGGACTAGGTCCCTAGGTCGGCATGGAATAATACAACTGTCACAAGGTCTGCACAGTTTTGTTTTCTAGTGTAGCAAACAACACAGGTGAGATGTGTACCTTTCAAGGACACTTGGCCCAATCAGATTTCTACCCTAATCATTATTCCACTATAAAAGAAAAATAATGCTTCTCAATAAAGTAGTTTTTGAAAAAATTAGAATTAAAGAAATTGAGAGAGGCAAGAACTCAATCTAGCTTCATTGCTCAAGTTCTTATTTCTTATGTACTGAAAAAGTGAGTGTTCTTGAGTTGAGTCCTGAATTGTAACACTCATGCTATAAAAGTAATGTGTTTTTTTTCTTTCTTAAGTGGGCTTAGGTAGATTTACCTTAGTATCAAGGTGTGTTCTTGGCAGAGTTGTCAAGGTAAGCTTGTAGTAGAGTTATTACAAGCAGGTGGAACCTAGAGTTAGGTTCATTGGAGTCTGTAATTAAGAGGTTGATTATAGTGGATTTTTTGGGTGCTTTTGAGGGCAAGCTGTATTTTTTCCTCTCTTGAGCAAGGAGGTTTCCACGTTAAAATCTTTGTGGTTTTATCATCCTGCAAAGTCTTAAGTTTTTCTTTGCTTTATTGTTTGATTGCTTGTGACTAACTTTAAGGGTCTTTGTCCCTCACCGTGTGGTGCAACCCTCCCCGAGTTTCATCGTTATCTTTTCCATTATCGTGAATGAAACACTTTAAACCAAAATTTCTAAAGTGAGAAATATTTGGTTTTCTTTCTTTTAGTAATTCATAGGGAGTCTTCTCTAGAATATGCCTAATCATGCACCTATTTACAATGTATCCAGCAGTACTGATGTCCTCATCCCAAAGATTTTTTTGCAAGATTCCCTATAAGCATCATTGTTCTAGTCATATTTTCCAAAATATTATATTTCTTTTCTGCTGCGCTATTTTGCCTAGGTGTTCTCAGAGCAGAGAAATAATTATCTATACCATTCATGGAATAAAATTCCAAAAATTTTGCATTTTCAAATTCAATGTCACGGTCAGATCTTATGGAAATTAGATAAGTGCCTAGTTTTTTTTTCTATTTTCTTGATGAATATAGAAAAGACATCAAAAACATCTTCTTTGAAAGCTAAAAACAATGTCTAGGTAAACCTGAAATAGTCATTAATAATTACAATAACATAGTTCTTTCCTCCTCTGCTTTGAACACTCATTAGTCTATAAAAATCCATATGGACCAGGTCTAGGAACTTGGTTGTGCTGACATGGTTCTTTGGTTTGAAAGAAGATTTTACCTGTTTCTCCTTACATAAGCACTATAAACTTTCTGTTCCCTGAACTTGGTTTGGGCAAGCCAGCCCCATGTGTTTATAATTTAGTTTGTGTAATTGCTTCAGACTTGCATGTCCAAGTCTTTTGTGCCAAATGAGGGATCATTCTCTATTGCACTTAAACAGGTCAGCCTTATTTCATGCATGCTCATGATGTCAGCTTTATACACACTTGGAGTAATCACAATCTCTTTTGTGTACATCTTTTTTACCTTAACATCTACAAAAGTAAAAGTTACATTGTTGCCTTTATCACAAAATTATGATATGCTAAGAAGGTTGTGCTTTACTTATTCCACAAGGTAGACATATTCCAGTGCTCTTGATTCATATATGCCAATCCTCCCAACTCTAGTAAGAGTACTCTTTTTGCCATCACCAAATGATACTCCTCCTCCATTGATTTTAGAGAATGAAAGAAATTTTTTCTTATCACCAGTCATGTGTATTGATCAAGCACTATAAAAGTACCAGTGCTTCTTTCTTTCTTTCACTCCCACCTACAAAAGAAATCAAGGGTTAGATTTAGAAATCCAGGCAAGCTTGGGTCTTTTTTTATGAGTAAAAGGGTGAATAAGATCTCTTCTAGCCCATTGAGGCAATAGGTTGTATGAACTGTTCCACTAACTAGTTTTGTTTTTCTTCCTGTTAGTATGTGCTAAAATGGAGTAAGAATTCTTTGATACCTTTGTGCTCCTAGATTTTCTTTTAGCAGCAGCTAGACATTCAGTGGTTGGGTATCCTTGATTTTTACATATATAGCACAAGTCCTTAGTACTACTAGAACTTTTGTAGAACCTCAATCCAACCCTTTCATTGTGGTTTTTTTCACCCAATTGATGGACAATTCTTGAGGAGTTCTTCCACCTATTTGCTCTTTCAAGATCTAGTTTCAGTTTAGAAACTTCTTGGCTTAATCAGTTCACTTTTTATTTTTTCACAAAAACATTCATGTTTATACTTGGTCAACTATAGCTCAACCTTCTCTTGTTCCTCACTTTTAAAATTTTTCCCTTTATCAGAAAGAGTCATTTTTAAGATTTCAGAATCAAGTTTACCAACTTGTTCCTTCAGAATGTCATTTTCCTTTTCAACAGTGTCCTTGCCTTGCTTCTAGATCAATAAAGTCAAATTTTAGGCTTGTAAGACTGCTGAATATTTCATCCTTATCAGAAGTCAATTCTTGAAAATCATCAATTAAAGCACTCATTAAGGAAATAAGTTATCTTCTGGAGAATGAATATAACTTTTCTTTAAGTTCAAGAATACTTACGTTAGAAGTTCCATCTTCTTCTTCCATGTCTGAATCTCCAATGAACATGAGAGCAATTTTATCAACCTCTTCATCATCTGAATCAGATCCCCAAGTAGCTACCATACATACTCTTTCTTATCCTTTTTCTTAGTTTTTTTTTTCAATTCCTTTTCAGCCTTTTCTTTTCTCTACTTGATTTCCCAAATGAGACAATCCCTGATTTGGTGGTTTGTAGCATCCAGTAGGATTATCATTAGAACATTTCTTTTTACCTATTTCTTTCTTATTTTTGAAGAATTTACTAAAGTTCTTGGTTATGAATGCAACTTGTTCCTCATCCATTTCAATCTCCTCACCGCTATTAGATGCCTTCAAGGCCAGTGATTTCTCAGGTTCATCTTCAACCTTCTTGACTTCATCTATTTGTATTTCATAAGTTTTCAAGTTTCCAACTAATTTGTCTAGGGCCATCCTAGTGAGATACTTTGCTTTCCTAACTGTAGTAACCTTAATATCCCATTAGACTTAGGTGGGACCCTTAACACCTTTTCAACTTGTTCCTCAGCAAAGATGGCCTTTCCTAAAGATGCCAATTCATTTGTCAAGGATGTAAGTCTTGTCATCATGTCATGAAGAGACTCATTCTCTTTCATTTTGAAAGTCTCATATTCAGTAAAGAGTAGAGCAATTTTGAATTTTCTAACTTGAAAGGTGCCCTGTGTGCATTCACCAATGCATCCCATATTTGTCTAGTAGTGGTGTAGTTGGACAATCTATTGTACTCAGCAGGACCTAGTCCACACACTAAAATGTTCTTGGTCTTTGCATTCTTCCTTAATGCAATCAAATCCTCAATAGTAAATTCACTTCTCACCTTCTTGACTTGCTCTCCATCAACTATTTTCATGGGAATAGTTGATCCATCAGTGATCCTATCCCACAACTCATAGTCTTCTCCCTAAATAAACATTTTCATTCTTGCTTTCCACCAGATTAAGTGAGAGCCATCAAAGAGTGGGGGTCTAGTAGTTGATTATCCTTTACTGTGACCAGCAGTAGGTGCGAAATTCATCATGATGATCTTATCTTAGGTACTAACCTTATTTAAGATAACCCCCCTTTGATACCAATTGATATAGTACGTGACCTGCTAATTTACTTAATTTAGCCTAATAGTTGCGTATCACTGAAACAAATTGCTTAATGTGTTCCAACAAAGCTAAAACAGTAAGTAAAAGAGACAATAATTTTTACGTGGAAAACACCCGCTTTAAAAAGTGTGAAAAACCACTACCTGTACCTCTACAGGATTTTACTACAACTTCACTAAAATACTTTGAGCCTCAACAACAGCAAATTACAAGACTCTTGAAATCTAAGAATTATAAACTCTAATTCCTACTTCTACAAATTACATAAACCTCCCACGATATGTATTCCCAAGTCTTCGAGTTCCCCAACTTGAAAACAATAATCCTAACTTAGCTTATACTTCACTGAAACTAGAATTACATAAACAATACAACTCAAAAACCAACCTAATACATAAAATCTAAGACACTTTATCATATAAGCAATAGGAACAGGTTCAACCACTAGCTTTTTCGAGCTTCGGAACTGCCAGATCAATTTGTTGATTGTTTTATTTTTTCAAGTGCGTGAGTGACTATGTGAGTCACTCCCTCTATTTAACAACTCTCCAAAGAGCCCTTCAATAAATAAGTCTTCTACCTTGAGTAGAATTCTCAACTCTTTAGAGTTTGTTGTCAATTGAAAGTCTTCTTGAAGTTGATCTCCTAGTTGAGGTAGAACTCCTTCAACTCACTCTCTTCTTATCTTCAAGTGTTGGAATTAAACTCAATCTCTTCGAACATTCCACGTGAAGATTGGATAGAAGTTATCTATTTTAGCATCTTATCCACCTCTTTAATTCAACACTCTTGTCTCTATAAATCAGTAAACTTGCACTCTTGATTGTGTCGCATCAATGAGACAACTGAATCAATATGTTTCATTCATTTTGTCATTTATCAAAAACTTCAAAGCTCCAACATCGTAGTCTGGTTGTTGGCTTATACAAATGGTTAAATTGTTAATTTTCTTTGAATTTCAATTTAAAAGGTCACGTGAGCACATAAAGAAGATATAAAATCATTCATGAAAAAGAAAAGGTAAAATGTGAGAGAAAAATGCTCAGGATTCAATATTTATATGAACAAAAAATAAATGTTTTAAAATAAAGGCTGGGGCAGTTTCAAACCGTAAAGTTTGCCACGAAGATCGCTTTACACTTTTGAGAACTTCAAAGAATGGACACGTAGCGATGTTGCGAGTTCCACGCGTCCATTTTCTTTCTAACCTTTTATTTACCCCATAAAGCTCTCACTTCACACTTCACTCCTTTTGCTTCCTTCCTTCTTCCTCCTCTATTCTTTCAAAGTTTTTGGTGTGAAATTAAGCAAAGAAAATGAACAGTAATAGCTTGGAGACTCGATCATTGCTCCATGGGTTTGATAAGGGAGGCCTTTTCGATTTGGGACATCCTCTTCTCAACCGTATTGCTGAAAGCTTCGTCAAAGCTGCTGGGGTACATACATAACACACACACACTATATCTATCTATCTCTATATATATGTATGTATATATATATATTCACAGTATAATTTGTGTGTTGTAATTTTCTGTGCATTATATTATCATGATCAGATTGGTGCTGTTCAAGCTGTTGCTCGTGAGGCTTATTTCACTGCCTCTGAAAGTGAGCCCATCTTTTTTTTTTTTTTTCTTTTTTTTTGGGGGGGGGGGGGGTGTTCTTTTCTGCAAAACCATTGAACAAGCATTTTAAGTTGTATTGATGTTATATAGGTACCGGTGGAGATACTACCAGCATACCACCAGAGATCACTGGTCCCAGGAAGAATCGATTTCCAGACCTTAGAGGTACTTATCCCTGTCATTTGTTGTTCTACTTCTACTTGTATATATATCATGCTTGATAATCAATCAGCTACTCCTAATATAAATCTCAATTTATGTGAACCTCTTTCCTTTTTTCTTTTTGGTCTCTCACTGTAGATAGAAGTAGTGGGACATTAAGATTTGCACATTTGGCATAAATAACTGAGACTTATCCCATAACAAAGATAACACAGAGATGCAAATTTGAAGGGATCTTGGCATTTGATTTGCAAACCATAGTGTAATTATTTTCTATACATCTTCTAGACTTAATTGTGAATATAACAATGCTGACTACGCTTTAAATATCACATATCAATATGTTTTAGGCTGGCATATTTAACGGTACACAATATACCTACTTCATCCTGTTCATTTATATGATGTTTTCCTACTAGTATAAGGGTAGCCCAGTACAGTGGAGCTCCGCAATGCGAGGGGTTCGAGGTAGGGCCAGACCACTAGCGTTTATTGTACGCATAGTCTCACCTTACATTTCTGCAAGGGGCTGTTTGCACAGCTTGAACTCATTATTGACAGCAACTTTCTTAGTTACTAAAGACTCCCATTCATTTTTGTGCTAGTATAATTGATTAAATTGCCGATACTGATACTAAACGAATGGGGAGATCAGATCCTGAGCTGTATTGACATTGGAACATGTATCGTGCATCTTATTCCCCAAATTATGCTATTCTCATTCAAAGTAAAAATAATTCAGTTCCTTCTCTTTGATGTTAATAGCTTGAATGGTCTAGGTTGCTGAACTAAGTTGTAAAATATTGTTCTTTATTAATATCTATTTTGATGCATAATTTGAGTTAAATTTTGTGAATATATAAATATATAGAAGATCAGCATTATTTACTTTCTTGTAAATATTGGATGCAGGGGAGACCAACAGAAAGTCGGTTGAGGCCCTGGTAAGATGTTTCCTCTGTTCCCGTCATTTCTTCATTATAACTGTTTTCAATATGTTGATGCATCCGTAATTGAATAGACGAGAAGATTTGTGGGTAGTAATTTCCTAGTTTGCTTGTGGATTAAATGGGACTATCATTGGAAGATGTAGAAAATTTGGTCAATTCGTGCTGAGAATTGCTTTTTATTTGTAGTCAGGTACTTTGATTTGAAACTTTGCTCAACAGTGTAAATACTATTCTATGCTTTCTTTTCAGGTAAAGAGCACCGGAAAAGAATCTGTGCAATGGGGTAAGCCTACTCTCTTAGTTTTTCGCCGATTGTAGCAATTCGAGTTCAAGTGATTGTGATTTGTTAATCCTTTTGAGATACAAAACGCCACGACTTATTGATCCTACTCGGGTGCTAGTTGGGGTGACCACAAAATAATATCTTAAAGAAGATTTCACTAGAAGTGTGTTATGTCCATTTTTCTATTGATGATGGGGATTCTCTCTTTGAGAATGTGATGTGCACTTATACATTGCATTCACAAATCCCATGTCTATTTTGCCCCAGTACGTTGAGCGTGAGTGATTTATGTTTTCACTTCTGTAGGACTGGCGGCAGGGATGTACTCTGGACTTACATATGGATTGAAAGAGACACGTGGTGTTCATGATTGGGTCAGTTTTTCTTCTTGCTGAAGCATGATATGGTGCTATGTTCTCGTGTTGGCTAGTTGTTGCTAATTCACTGGTAGGACAAGTATTTTTCCTGTGGTTCATGCTCTCCTCTATCCCACGAAATATTATGGGAAGAGGAGAGCATGAACCACAGGAAAAATACTTGTCCTACCAGTGAATTTGTACACTCTGCCAGTGAACTCTGTACTGATACAACACTTTCTTCCCATACATGTGTGTCATGTAGATGAAATCTATATTGCTAGTAGTAGCCTTAGATTAGTTCTACTCTGGTTCAGAACCTACCACAACCCCCATCCAACCCTTCCTGAGACCAGCAATATGAGTGAAGCTCTACGGGCAGTTCTGGCCATCTGTTGCAAGTGTGGAATGTAGTTGTAGTTGGGCTGTATATGTTTCTTGTGGACTGTCTAGAGGTTGTCTGAGTATTGAAATATTCTCCTTGCAGAAAAATAGTGCCTTGGCTGGAGCAATAACTGGTGCAGCTTTGGCTTTTACACTGGAAGATCGTTCTCATGAACAGGTGGTGCAGTGTGCCATCACAGGAGCAGCTATCTCGACTGCTGCGAATCTGCTTACAGGAATATTTTAGGCCGAGTAGAATATGTTCAGTTGGTGACTTGTTACTACACTCTTTCCATGCACTGAAACTAGACAACTCAACTTTCTAAGTATGTGGATAATGCTGTTTTTGAAATGATTATGGGGCATTTTTTTGTGCCTTATTACTTGGGTGGGTTTTGACGTTTATGGCAAAATAATAGTAGATGTCTCCCATTAAGGGAAATTTCTTGAAATGTTCTTGTTGATCAAGATTGCAGGAAGAGATGAACAGGACGTAGAATCACCAAGTGTGCCATCATGGGTGACATGATATTTACTTGGTGTTCAAAGTGTTAAAGCAGAGCTGCTATTCTAAATTGGAAGTATAACCTATACCTTTCTTTGAAATCTAAACAAAAAAATTATTCTGAAAGGATAAGGAAAAGGTGTGACTTTTACTGGGTCATTAAGTGGTGCGAGATTTCTTTTAAGGAACAACATTAAAGGGGATATTTGGATTGACTTGCTTCTTTTAAGGAGCAAGATTAAAGTAGCTTATATTTTTTAAAGTTAGAAGTCATAAATTGAAAATATCGAACTTTTAAAAAGGAAGTGCGTGAAAGTATTTTGTCTCTTTTAAACATGTCCAAAAAATAATAATTAAAAAAATAGCTTAGAAGTTGTAAGCTATTTAAAATAAGCAATCGAAACACCCTCTTAAGAGTCCTCTTGTAACTTCGAGCTAGAAGCTTAGACGATCACTCAATTTTGGGTAATTGGTGAACTTGTTCACCGAATGTTTCTAGCTCATATGATCACTTAATTTAGGGTAATTGTGGTATAGCCCTCGGATATAGAGGGTAATTCTTCCGTGTGCTCCTAAACGGAAAATAGCTGAATTTTTACTCTCGGATATAGAGGGTAATTCTTCCGAGTGCTCCTAAACGGAAAATAGCTGAATTTTCCTTGAACAGATCACTCTTGCTAATAGGAATTGATAGGAATTGGAAAAAATTGAGAGATGAAAGAGTAGAGAGAATTTTTGTGATTCTATTTTCAGCACCGATTACAATTGAATTTCCAGTACAACTAATAAAGAAAACAAAAAATATAGAATTGGAGGGAAAGTTAGTTACAATTGTTTTATGAAAGGCGCGTGTGGACCACACGTTTAACTAACTTTCAAAACTAACTGCTAAGTAAGTTGATTACTGCTAATTAAGTTGATTATGCTTTTATAGCTTAACACATTCCCACTATTGTATTACAATGGATTAGACACACATTTCCACTATTATATTACAATGAATTAGAAACACAACAATACCCCACCCTTAAAACAATCCTTATCCTCAAGGATTGAACTGAGGAAACTGGTGAGTGAAGTCTGCAAGTTCCATCCAAGAGTTGTCTTCTGGTGCAACAATTTGACCAAGACTTGAGTTTCAGCTCTCCCCCTCTTCTGATATAATCTTCTATCCAAAATGGCTTCAAGGACCAATAAGAGGTGGCCTGAGTCAGTATGAACAACAGGCAAGGTAGGGGTGGCTATATTAGAATCAAGCGAGAAATGTGAAATGTAGGATTGACCTTAGAACCAGCAGGTAGATTCAAAGTGTAGGACACAACACCAACCTTTGTCGTGATAAAAAAAAGGACAAAAAAACTTGGCAAATAACTTTTGTAAAGAGTGATCCTTCAAAGAGAGTTGTCTGTAAGGTTAAAGCTTAACATAAACCCAATCTCCAACTGAATAAGATCTATCAGTTCTGTGTTTGTCAGCTTGCATCTTCATTCTGTTTTGTGCTTGGCTCAGGTGAAACTTCAAACACCTTATAGTGGCTTCCCGAGCCTGTAACCTCCTGTCAACCATGTAAATAGTAAGTAGGGAAGTAAGGGAGGTGGATTTTGACCATAAACAACCTCATGAGGTGTCATGTGAATAGAGGAATGATAGGAGGTGTTGTACCACCACTCAGCAAGTGACAACCAATGAGGCCATTCCTTGGGTTTGTCAAAGGTCATACACCTCAAATAAGACTCCAAACACCTATTAACAACCTCAGTTTGACCATTATTTTATGGATGGTATGCTGAGGATGTGAGTAAGGAAACCTTCTGTAGTTTAAACAATTCCTGCCAAAACTTGTTGACAAAAACAGTATCTCTATCTTACACAATAGATTTAGGCATTCCATGTAATTTGAACACACTATACATAAACAATTGAGCCATATCCAGATCTGAATAAAGGTGTTTCAAAGGAAGAAAGTGAGCAACCTTGCTAAGTCTGTCAACCACCATAAATATAGCATTATTGCCAACAACTTTAGGTAAACCTTCCTGATCTGGACAGACCTTATCAGGAATGGGAAGAGACTGTAAGAGACCAGGGCAGGCAACATTCTTACCGTTACATCTTTGGCAAGTGTCATATTCCTTCACAAAAGTGTAAAATTCTTGCTTCATTTTCTTCTAATAGAATTCCTTCCTTAACGTGTATACTCTAGCATTGATGCCAGAGTGACCTCCAAGTGAGCTCTCATGAAAGTAAGCAATTAGTTTCTTTCTCAAGATAGTATCAACCCCCACCATTATTTTTTCTTTTCTTCTCAGAACACTAACAATATATTGGTAATAAGCTTTGGAACATTTAGCTGCTTAGATAGATTGGACAAGAGATTGTAATTGAGGATCAGTGAGCCAAAAACTCTTGACCTCATCCAACAATGATGATTGCAAGCCTGAAATACTGCACATTTGTATGGATTCTTCCTTCCTAGATAGAGCATCAATTGTTATATTTTCTTTTCCTTTCTTGTACAAAATGGAGTAATTATATCCAAGAAGATTCACCAACCATTTTTGTTGACTAAGTGTTGTAATTCTTTATTCCAACAAAAACTTTAAACTGTGATGGTCTGTCTTGATATAGAAATGTCTTCCCAGTAAGTAAGGCATCCATTTTTGAATAGCTGAAACTAGAGCCAGTAACTTCTTTTCATACATAGGAAGAGCTTTATTTTTATTGGATAATCCCTTACTGAAAAAGGCTATAGGTCTGCTATTTTGTACCAAAACAACACCAATTCCCTCTCCTGAAGCATCTATTTCTATAGTGAAGTTCTAAGAAAAATCTGGAAGGGCTAGGACTGGTGCAGTAGTCAAATCTAATTTAAGTTTGTCAAATGCTGCAGCTGCCTCTTATGTCCAGATAAAATCACTTTTCTTTAGCAAATCATGCAGAGGTCTAGCAATTAAGCCATATCCTTGAATAAATCTTCTATAATATCCAGTGAGACCATGAAACCCCCTCAAGCCTTTGAGATTCTTAGGCTTGGGCCAGTCCAAAACAACTTCCACCTTGAGTCTGTCCATAGCTACACCTTCTGCAGATATCACATGTCCAAGATAATCTATTATGGTGATTCCAAAATCACACTTACTCTTCTTCACAAATAACACAACATCTCTTAATATATTGATGGTTAATTCTAGGTGAATCAGATGCTCATACTAAGTAGGGTTGTATATGAGTATATCATCAAAGAAGACTAAGATAAACTTTCTAAGGTGATCATGAAATATCTTGTTCATGAGGCTTTGAAAAGTGGAAGGGGCATTAGTTAAGCCAAAAGGTATTACTAAAAACTCATAGTGACCATTATGTGTCCTAAAGGAAGTGTTAGGTATGTCAGGTTCAAACATCTTGATTTGATGATAACCTGATCTAAGATCTAATTTAGAAAAATATCTTGCACCATGAAGTTCATCAAGTAACTCTTCAATAACTAGTATAGGGAGCTTATCTTTCACTGTACAACTGTTTAGTTTCCTGTAATCCACACACAACCTCCAGGAATAATCTTTCTTCTTCACCATATGGGTGAAGAGTAGGGACACTATTTTTAATAATACCAGAAGTGACATTTCATCCACTATCCTTCACCATACTTTATATTTCATCTTTTTGGATTGCAAGATACCTATAAGGTCTGATGTTCACAGGGGAAGTGCCTTCATGAAGAGTGATTTTATGGTCATGACTCATAGGGAAAGTGCCTTCATGAAGAGTGATTTTATGGTCATGACTCCTAGAAGGAGGTAACTTTGTAGGATGTTCAAACAGCTCCTCATACTTGTCCAAAACCATTTGGAACTCTGAGGATTGCAGGTTTTCAGTAACCCCTTTCTAATAAGTATAGACTAGCCTCCAATGTACCCTCATATTGCAAGAAAAGTCCTAAGGACATCATGCATAATTCAGCTGGTTGTGCTAATAGTTTATCCATTTTTCCTGAAGATATCATTTTGATAGCTGGAGAAACCTCTGAGTGATACATTCTTACCTTAAACATTGAACTCCATCTTAATTATATCACCAAGGGTAATAAGCCATTGTATTCCCAACACCATTCCACACCCTTCAATTGATAATATCAGTACATCAGAACTGAAACTCATACCTTGCATCTTTTATTTTGTCTTCTTGCAAATATAATGACTTTGAACCTTATTACCATCTTCTACTGACACATTAAATATGTTTATTGCAGTTAAGGCATATCTTAATTTCTTGGCTTTATTGAGGTCCAAGAAATTATGGGTGCTATTAGTATTAATGAGAACTTGAACAACTTTTTCATTGATAGATATAATCACCCTCATGGTCCTGAAATCTTGAACTCCACACATTGCATGCATTGAGACTCTTGGTAGGATTGCTCCTTCAGAATCAATCTCTAAACCCTGGGACATTATTGTCAACAATTCAACAGGATCAATCAGCTCAGACTTTTTTTTCCACTTCTATTGGCATATCCTGCTCATCAACTTCCAAACAAAATAATTACCTTTTTTTTTTACACATATGTCCAAAACTATACTTTTCATCACAATTAAAACACAATCACTTACTCCTTCTTTCATCCATTTCTGCGGACTTAGCAGTCTAGGAGGTTTGCAACCTGGTTTAGAACTTCCAGCATTAGAAATAACTTATTTGGAGGAAAATTTTTATTTTGAATAAGAGGAAGAAGATTCTATAGAACTAGGAAATTTAAGAGGGAAATTTAGGAGGGTTTCTTGGAGTAGCTAGTATAGGACCATGTGTAATAACTTGTTTTTGCATTTCAAGTGTTTGTTCTTAGATCTTAGCCAAACTTATGGCCTTAACTAAAGTTCTAGGACTCAACGTTTTCACCGGCAAGCCAATTTCAGGATTCACCCCCCTAATGAAACAACTAACCAAATAATGCTCAGGAAAATCAACCCTGGTGAGCACTTCATAAAAAAGATCCACATATTCTTAAATAGAACTAGTCAGTCTCAAGTCCTTCAAATTTCATAGGGGTTCATCAAAAAGTTCAGATCCAACCCTAGCATACAAGCAACCTACATATTCACTCCACCTTGGCCAATCTCTGGACACTTTTTGCTTCATAAAAGATTAGTGAAAATGTAAGGCTTTGCCTTTCAATTTACAAGAAGCTAATTTCACTTTAGAACCTTCAGGTGTTTCATCCACCTTAAATAATTACTCACACTTGTACAACCGGTCTTTTAATCCCTCACCGTTAAATTTAGGAAATTCTACCTGGTAAGCTACAAGTGGGTAACCAGTAATCCTCATGCCTAAGAGGATTATTAGCCACTGGAGCTCCATTATGTGCAACTGCAGTTGGTTTCCCTTCTCCTCTTGCAGATCCATTAAGAGCACCATTATCAATATTTTCTTGATTTCATCCACTGCTTTTACAACTTTCACATCCATCAATTACCTTAAATCCGACACAGAGTTTACAACAGTATCCGTGGAACCCTTTAGGTTATCGACGTCTTTGCGTAGCTCTTGCATACGAGTGTTGTGATCTCCCATCGCAATTGCTCCAAGGATGTAGTGGCTCTGATACCGATGGTATAACCCCCTAGATATAAAGGGCAATTCTTACAAAATTGAGTGCTCCTAAAGGAAAAATAGCTGAATTTTCCTTGAACATATCACTTTTGTTAATTAGTAATTGGGGAAGATTGAGAGATGAAAAATTAGAGAGCGAATTTTTGTGATTCTATTTTCAGAACTGATTACAACTGAATTCCCAATACAACTAATAAAGCAAGCAGAAAACAGGGAATTGGAGGAAAAGTTAGTTACAACTGTTTCATGGAAGGCCCGTATGGACCACATGCCTAACTAACTTTCAAAACTAATGGCTAACTAAGCCGATTACTGTTAACTAAGTTGATTATGCTTTTGTATCTCAACACATTTTCATTATTGTATTACAATGGATTAGACGCACATATTTCCACTATTGTATTATAATGGATTAGACACATAAAAAATTGCTTGTTCACCGAAACATCCTCAAGGAGTCCCATTGGCACTTTTGAGTTTGAAGCTTAGACAATCACTTAATTTTGGGTGATTGATTATTATAATCACTCAATTTTATTTTTATTTTGTCTTTTAAAGATGTTCAAGTTTAGTAATTGATTACTATATAGTTGCGAGCCAGAAGATTAAACGATCACTCAAGTGTGAGTATAATACTCATTTATTTTATCTTTTTAAGTCATCCAATTGTCACGACCCAAATCGGGGCCCTGGCCGTGACAGACATCCCGAACCATCAAGGCCCGAGAGCCCTCCTAACTTGTAATCATATGCACCATTCATACACAATAAGGAAATGCTGAAAGTATAATGAAATGGAATCATGGTCATAAGTCTGATATAAATTCAACAAGGGCAAATTAAATCCAAAACCATCTAATGACATCTGAAAATCGTCTGCGAAATCTCTACTACATGACTAACAACCACTGTCTGAAAATTCTGGGACAAAGCCCCTAGTAGATCAAAACCATAACTAATGATAAATGTTTGAAGATAATTAGGCCTTCTGAAATATAAAAGGATCACAGACTGGACTCTGCACTACTGTCTGAAGAAATCTATTGCTTATCAGGACCCTTAGACTGTGCCTCAGCACCTGGAAGGTAGGGGGTCAATACAGATGCACTGGTACGCAGAACAATCCAAAATAAAACTTTTAATGTAACTAAAATAGTTGAGAGCTAATTATAAAACATCGTATAAGATATAAATTCCAAAATACATGGGCATTTTGATAATCATAAAAACCTTTCTGTCAGTGCAATTTCTGATCTTCGTATTACTTCTGAGTTAGGTGGTATACCCCTACAAGTCTAAAACTCCACGAGTTATATGGAGTCTACCATTAACTCGGCAGGGAATCCCCCAACCCAAGTGTGCCGCAAGGGTTGGAGTGTCTGAGTCTAATACGCCACAGGGCACTAAGCCAGCGTAATATAATATACCTAGATCGATAAATCACGGTTTTGGGCAATGAGTTGTCTGAACTCGTGCCTTCTTCGGGGGACCACGTAACATCTCTTTATGCCCAATTTTATCTATTTCTAAACATGTATCATTCTGAAATCTTAAGTCATGAAAATCTGGTTTCTATGTTCGTCTGGATCTTTTATGGCATTGTCTATTTTGGTATCGTCATACCAAGACTTTGCAAGTCATGTTTTCTGAGCCATAATGCAATAAGCATGATTTTTTCATTAAAACATAGTTCAGACCACCCAAACATGCAATTCACATAAGAGATTTCATGTTCCCGAAAACATAAGTCAAAGCTATGCAAAGTTCTCATCCTTTCAATAAACAAGTGGTGGTCATGTAATCTTTAACAAACCATGCAACTATTTTCATTATATGATTATGTTCAACATCCATCAATATAAACAACCCTCTCTCTTTTGGAATCAAAATCATAATCCAAATATAACATTATTCAAGACATTTCATAATATGCTTTTCAAGATGCATTCAAACGATTTCATAGTATATCATAAGTAAAGGAAAATCATCACAAGAGAGGAATTTTTTTTTATGAATCATGCTCTCAATTCAATCATCAACCTTAAAACATATGCTTACATATATATAAAATTTAAAATCCATTTGGGGAAAGGCCTAAAGGCCAAAACAATATCATCAACGCTTCTAAAACATGAATATATTCATAAATTCGAAACCCTTTTCTTAAAAACATGATTTCTATGCCCATGAGATTTTAGAAAAACCCCGCGTACCTCAATCTCGAAAAATAATAGATGATTCGTGAAGCCTACGGCGTGGGGATTCCAACTCTCTAATTATCTTCTAAAATCCACGGTTGAATCTTGAGTTATTTGGGATTCTTGTTTGAAACCCTAGAGAGTGTTCTTGTGAATTTCTGAAGAAAATATGAATAATGTGGGCACTTGGGAGTATAATTCCGTGTTTAAGCTGATAAGGGGGTGGAAAAATACCTAATATGTCCTTAATGAGATGGAATAAAATATAACTGGGAGCCCGATTTTATGGGCCACCGCGACGCGCCACAATCGCGGTGGCTCACTGAAAATTGACGAATGGGATTCTTAAGGTCTCCGCGATGCGGAGCCATCGCGTTGTCCCACTGGTTGGGACCTGAAACTTTAGTGCGACGCGCCATAATCGCGCTAGGCCACTGGAATTTGACAATTACTAAATAGACCCCCTCCGCGACGTGCCAAGCACCAAAATGACGGTGTTTTACGACTAGGACTTAAATTAGCCATAACTTCTTGCTCGGATATCGGATTTGGGCGAATCTTATATCGATGAAAAGCTCATTCAATTTCCCACATGATAAAAAGTCAAAATTAGGGTAATTATATATGGTTTAAACTTTACTCACTTTGGAAGTCAAAAATGAGACTAAGTCTCTTTGACACCATTCTAGTCATTTAACTCTAAGAGCATCTTACCACGAGCTAACGCATGGACGAGGCGGGGTGTTACACCAATTTTAGCTAATTAGCTTTCATTGTCATTTTAAGAATAAATATATATTTTTGGTACTTATTATTTTGAAAAAATATTTTATCTTAAAAAATAGGATATAATTGTTGATCCGACCACTTTTTCAGTTGACTATATGATATATTTTCTTAATATTAAAAAATTTAATCCAGTTATTACCTTTGATTTTCGAGTGATGATAATACTTGAGTCAGCTGAATAAGAGATCAAGTCAATAATTAAGTCCTAAATAAATTTTACTATTTTAAAAATATTTCTAAAATTATTTTTATAAAAAAGTATGTATATTACATTATTAAACAGATATCGAAGATTATATTTACTCTTAAAATAATTAGAAAGCTAATTATGTATAGTTTATTCAAAATTAAACAACCAATTGTCAAAAATTGAAGGATTATCTAAGCTTCTAACTCTAGAATTATAAACTCTTTTCAGAAATTCAACAATAGTAAATAAAAGGGAATTAAAAATTATTGGTATCATTCCAAATTTAAGTTATTCGTATGGTTGCAAATTAATAGTGCATATATGTTTCTAGTTTGACCGATATTATAAGTAACCTCTCTAGTTTGATCATACAACATCTACGTCACATGTTTTTTTTTTTTTTTTTTCTTTACGTATTTTTGAAGAAATACATGAGATGGATACTTTTGCTAATTTATTTTTTTTTGAAAAAGGAATTTTTCTCTTTTTGAAAATTTCGAAAATCACAATCTCCGTCACAATTTTTATATTTTGAGTGAAAATTTTGAGGTAACCTGATCTGTTCTGCAATAACTTGCAAACTCAAAGGAGATGTAAATTGCATTAGGTAAATTCACGCTACTAGCTAATAATTAAAAGACAAATAGAGATTGAATTCAATCTTCAAGTCTCCCACATGGAATATTAACCTCCTAGCCACTTAACCATTTGTTTAAGCTTTCAAAAATTTATTTAAGTTTTCACATAATTTATAACTTGTTTAAACTTTCAAAAATTATTATTATAGGTAAAATAAAAATATAATTTTATTTTATTTTAAATTGACAACATACAAGTAATTTAGGATATTATAATAAGATTGATAACTAATATAAAGCGACGAAGTATTAAAATAAAATCATGTAGTGAGAGAATTTTTTTTCCTTTCTATAAGCTCTTTTCAGTTTTTCTGGTTATATTTGGATTCAACTTACACTTTAAAAAGATATCGAATATGATTATTAGTTTATCATATTATTTCTATTTTAATTAATAGTATTAATATTAAGTGTTGAAAAATAATTTGAATAATAAATAATAAATAATAAATGTTAAGGGTAAAACATGAAAAAAAAATAATTACCTTTTTTGGATATGTTAAAATTAACAAGTAAAATTATTTTTTTTAAAAAATAATCGACAAGTAAAAATGAATGAGGGGTGTAAATAGTTTTACCAAAATTTAAGGAAAATATTAATTGTGTTTTCCTGTTTTGCATGGTATTAGAAAATTGAACCTTTTATGATTTTGTTATAAACTAAAGGGATTTGAGTAAATTGATTAGGGTGTAATTCTTTAAAAAACTAAGATGAAAGTTACAAAAATGTACATAGATTGGGATGAATGCTTGTATTTTCATTAATTTTTTTTTTAACGAAGTCAAAGTAATATCAATTCTTTAAAGAGGACACTGGGTGAAACTTTTAGAAGAAACTAATAAATAGTTATTTTAGATCGTTAATTAAGTTTTAGCTAGCATTTTCAACACTACTTAATATTTAGTTAATTTTTCAATTTAACATTTCAACACCACTCAATAAGGTTGTTCAATCTTTGATGGAAGAAAGAAAAAGCTTTATTGAAGAAGGTGATGAAAAGAATTATACACGAAAAATAGAGATGCATAGGATGAGAATCAAAAAGGCGAGATGCATTATTTAGATCTAGTAAAATCTAATAGTATTAATGCACAGGTAAAAGGAGACAAAGAACACGTGATCGATCCCTATCAAGAGTCTATCATACAATAATGGAGTCTCTCGATTAACACGAGGAGGCTCAGCAGATGAACGTGATTACAAAAATTTTAGTTTGTAGTTATTGAGAAGCTTTCATATAAATGATCGAAATTAGATGATTTTAGAGCTCGACTTTTAAAGCAGTATATAAAATCAAAAGAGATTGCAAAATTGATTTGTTGAGGAACAATCATATCCTTATGAGGTTTAACCTCATAGAGGATTATGTGACGATATTGTATACAAGTGTGTATCATCTATGGTTAAGTATGAAATGACTTATCAGATGAGACCACTGATATATGGTACAAAGTTGAAAGTTGATAAGGAAACTACGCAATCTATGACATGAATTTTCTTTTTGAATTTATTGCTTTTTTTTTAAAGGAGTATTTTTTCACTTCCTGATGCAGTGGACAAATCAATGTATCTTGACATGGTTAGTATCAAGAAGACAAGACCAAAGTGTGAAGGTTCAAGTTGATTTAACAATAAAGATATCAAAATGGGCGGAGTTAGAGATTGTAAGTGAAAATGACAATGAATTAAGGATTGAAAGAATTAAGATACAATATGATTTTCTTTCAAAGTATTGTAGGAATTGTAAGCTTCAGAAACCCAATGAAAAGTAATGTAGGAATCTTCATCAAGAGCTGAGAACATCAAGACAAGAAAATGTCTTAGCGGAGGGTGAGGTGACAAGATGGAGCCCCAAAAAGGAAACAAACCTAGGTCACACGGAGGAAGAAAAGGTCAAGTAAAAGAATAGATCCCAACAAGCTAAATATTCATAGTAGAGAAAACTTTTTCTATTTAATTAAGTGAGAAATCTTGTTCACCGTAAGGGAAATAAGTCAGCACATAAAACTCTTTTGAAGCTCTATTAGAGGATAATAAGAAAGAGGAGCAATCAGTGAGGATTATGAAAATCAGGAGTAAGAAGGTTAATTGATGCTCAATTATAAAATAACAGATCAAGAAAAAACAACAAAGGTTGGTATTACACAACAATGCAAAAAATGAATATTCATAACAACAAAATAGAAACTTGATGCAGAGGTGCCGACAAGAGAAGGACTTTCCATTGTCTAAGGCAAGATGAACTGCAAACAATGCAAAAGTCCAGTGAATCAACAATGGATAGTGATGTAGAGAAAAATTATCAGAAAAAGTAACAAAAATTATCAGGAAGCATGGGGGTGACTGCAATAGGTGACGAACAAAGAGAAAGAGATTAGAAGAATGGTAATTAACTAAGCCTTTCTTGGTTTAGTTGGACATGTGGAGGTGAAACATCTACCTAGAACAGGATCGGACAATGCTTCTCTATTACTTTCTTGTGGGGGACAATCCAATCAATTTAGAGGACCATTTACATTCATGAATTTTTTTGGTTAAATAGTCTGATTTTAAGAAAGTGGAATAACTAGGTTTTCTAGGAGGATGCAAATAATTTCATCGGTATCAAGCAAAAAAAAATAATACTAAAGTAGCTCTTATTGCTTGAAATAGAGAGATATTTAATGATATATTCAAGTAACTTAAAAACAAGGAGGTAATTGTCAAGCTAAAAGGACAATTTATTTGAAGAAAATCCCATTGTAGGTAATAGAGATATACTGCAGAAGGCCTAGGTAAAGTTGAAGAAATATTTACATTTGAAGAGAAATTTTGGAGGCAAAAAATAGGTATACAGTGATTTATTTTAAAAAGATAGGAATAATAGATTCTTTCATAATTTAGTAAATGGCAGGAGGAAGAGATTATCTATTAGTAGATTTATCAAATAAGATAGGCAGTGGCAAAGGGCAATGTTTTATTTTTTCATAAGAAATTCACCAGTTTGAATGCTTGAGTGGAGATGTCATTGCTTAATCATATACCACCTTTGGTCATAGGAGATATGAACAATGTATTAAATGACATTTCATCAGAAGAAAGAGGTGAAAATATGGTTTTTGAATTGATTGGAGAAAGTACTAGTGAGTTTGATGGGCTTACTGATTAAATTTATCAAAGTTATTGGGATATTCTTGGTAATGACATTGTTAAGTGTTGGTTGCCTTCTTTAGAGGAAGTACTCTTATTAAATCAATTACTTATACTAACTTAGTCTTACTACCTAAGAAAGATCTTGTTCAATCTTTTAAAGGCATGAGACCGATTAGTTTGAGTAATTTTCTCACCACGGTTATTTTAGGAGTACTGGATAACAGACTAGAAAGCTTTCTTCCTATGCTCATTCAAAGAACCAATGTGATTTTGTGAAGGAAAGGAGCATCATAAAAAATATTGTGTTAGCCCAAGAGATTATCACTGACATATAAAGAGAGGAAAATCAACACATGTGGTGATTAAACTTGATATGGCTAAAGATTATGATAAAATAGATTAGAATTGTTTGATCAATATGCTAAAGAAGATAGGTTCGATAATCAAATAATGGATGTGATTTGGAGATTACTAGCGAATAATAAGTACTATATTTTGATAAATGATAAATATTATGACTTGTTTCATTCTACTAAGGGGGTAATTCAAGAAGACCCTCTATCACCGACTTTATTTATTCTATTTGCAGAAGCATTAGCTAGAGCATTTAATTCTTTCTTTCATTATATGGATTTCAAGAGTTTTGGGATGTCAAATGGAGTGATAATATTAACCATATCACATATGAAAATAATACTATATTAGTTTTTTTTAGCAGGCAAGAGGTCTTTGAAACTTCTTATAAAGACACTTCGGAAGATTATGAACTACAATCAGAGCAGAAGATTAATAAACGCAAGAGTATTTTTTTATGTTTTTCATAAAATTAAAAAATGTTGTGGTTTAAGAGATAGAAAGTTGCATCGGGTTTCCTTCAGGTAGATTTTCTTCGATATATTTAGGGTGTCTCATTGGTCATACAAGAAAAAGAAAAGTTCATTTTGCAGAATTAATCAAGAAAGTGCACAATAAACTTCAGGCTTGGAAAGAAAAAATACTGTCATTTTGAGGTAAAGTAGTATTGATAAATAATGTTTTGAATAGTATACTGATGTCACCTAAATTACACCTCTAAATAAATCATAAAGCGTCGGTGCTGAAATATAGAACCCAATTAGATTGGATTTGATTCCATAGTGAATAGGTCAAAATATCAAGAAAGATGTATATTAAAATAATTAATAACCATTTCCAATAAAAGAGGGGGATTTGAAAATAAAGAATTTAATAGTAATAGTTGTAGATTTGTCATATCTATGATCAATATAAGAAAATTACTAGGATTGTGTTCCCCAAGAAAAGCAAAACTCCGTAGGTTCTTCATACTTCGTAACTCTTCCTTATTTTCATAATACAAAATTATTAGGTTATGTATACTTAAAAACAACTTTACACTCATGTCTAAGCAATATCCTCAAGTAAGTTTTCTTTTTTCCCAATCCTACATTACTAACCCCATCTTGGATCCCAAATAGCGATTCCAGATTATCGGCTCTAGCTATTAAGTGGAGATTGGTAACTCCATATTCTTGTTGTTTATTCTCTTCTTTTCATCTGTTCTCTTTATTTCATCACGAGTAAAGATATGGTGAGTTTCAACATTGCAAACCATCAGAAAACAATCAAACCCAAGGAAACAACAATAAATATATATAAACACCAATTAACGATTACTCTGTATTACGAATCCTACTTTGTTAATTCGTCTTGTTCCCACAACCTTAGTTGTAGTGTTTAGCTGCTCATAATTTCAAGCACATAAGAAGAAATCTGATATGAAAACATAATCATGAACTTATGTTATGGCCTACCACAAACGCAAGTGTACGTGGTTTAACAAGTAATATAGTGACTCTTTAGGAGCCGTATGTTGAACCCAAATGGACTTATGTGCTTAGAAACATACTTAATTCAATTCCCAATAGTATTTTAGGCAAGTGGTTTGTTGTATCAAAGGGTTTTATTAGATTTATTGTTTTCTACTAATGTGTGAAAGAAAAAAAGATGACAATAATGATTTTTCATAAACATAATCATTAACTTATGTTATGGCCTACCGCAAATGCAAGTGTACGCGATCTAATAAGTAATATAGTGACTCTTTAGGAGCCGTATGTTGAACCCACATGGACTTATGTGCTTAGCAACACACTTAATTCAATTCCCAATAGTATTTCAGGCAAGTGGTTTGTTGTATCAAATGGTTTTATTAGATTTATTGTTTTCAACTAATGTGTGAAAGAATAAAAGATTTATGATTTTTAGAAAATGTTTTAAATAATATTTAGAGAGTTTCCAGGGATACAACATGTACTACAATCATGTTTACCATTCATTTATCTCAATGCACTTTATTTCTTGAATTGTGACTTTTGGGGTTAAGTGTATGATCCTGTAACACCCCGAGTCTACACTCTGGATGTCACACGATGCTTACGATCCCGAAGGATCACAAGCTAACCCATGAATGGTACCTGCTATGGGCACTGAATAATAATACTAAAAGTATATGCAAAAGTATAACTGAAAATATCATAAGGTTCTCAAAATACTGAAATAGATACTGAGTGTAATGATAATAACATCTGAAAAACTGCATATCTGATTGTGCTAGTCTAAAAGCCTCTAACTATCTAAATATGGAGTTGATGGGACAAACCCCTAACTAAATTCGACTGAAATAACTACTGAGCTAACTGAAATACTAATATAGGTAAACTCTGTCCTTGAAATATAAAGACTTACCACTAAATCTGCTATTGATAGCCTGAACTGCTAAGTATGGTCAGGGCTCTGAGTATCCGAACCTATGATATGAGATGTCATAGCGCAAAGAAAGAGTATGCGTCAGTACGTGGAATGTATTGGTATGCTAAGTGAGGTAGGCTAATATACATGGGTTCATATGTATGAGATGATAACTGACTGAATAAACATCATGAAGTAACTAAATGAGAGTACATGCAAAACCGTAACTACTGAACATGCTGAATATGCAATATTATGCATATAACGTCTGTTTGATTAAACTAAAACTGAAGTACTGAGTTCTGATAAATGAATACTGATAGCTGAAGTTTAGACTAATACTGAGGTATTGATTTCTAATGGCTTGGTAACTGATAACTGATAGCCATGGTTCCGTAGAACTGTTTGAGTTCTTTACTGAATACTAAGATTGAAACTGTAACTGTGGAAGTTATCATCTAACCGCCATACCCCAATTTATAAACTGAGTTGGGGTCCAACTTGTGACCCCAGTTGGAAGGGTGTTAGCACCTTGCCACGAGATACTAACAATGCTGGGTCAACCCTAATCTGGCAGGAAGACTCATGAAATATATATATGATTGCGTCTACCCTAGTCTGGCAGGAGGACGACGTACCCTATGCTAGCTACGTATTTCTGTAATGTAGGGACTACTACTAAGGGTTAAACCCTTTGCTGACAGTAATTCCCCCTTCCTTGAGTTCGCTCGGTGCTAATCCTACTTCCAACTGAATCCATACTGAACTGATCACTAGACTGTACTAGGCTTGACTAAACTGACACTGATCGTGTTGACTCACTGAACTGGACTGAGTTCTACTAATTGATTCAGTACTAGTGTTCTTGACCTTTACTAGAACAATTCTATAACTACTGTAACTAAGTAAACAACTAGATTTCAGGTAATAAATACCCCAAGGACTCGATAGTATCAATAATAAAGCATGATAAATCGTTAAAGCATATCAATAGTCAATTATTCACAATTCATTCATTGAGGCATTTAGTCAAACACTTGGAGGATATGAAATTGTACATGGATAAGAACACATACTAACATATCATGATTACACTATTCAATTCACATGGACATTCTATCAAGCACTTGGGGAGCACGATTGTGATACATGAAGAATAACATATAGGGCATCATAACTTCAACATGTAATCTTGCAAACTCAAGGGTTTTGACATGAGAGATTCATAATTCAACACACATGCTAACATAAGTTCATGAAACTCATAAAAATCTTAACTTGAAACCCATACAATAACAAAAACATGAGCATAATTCAATTCATAGCATGGGAATCATAATTCAAGTTTTAAAAAGGGTTCTTGAACTCCAAGGGTGGAAGGAAACTCAAGGATGAACACCTAACATACCTGAGTGACAGAATTTGTGAAAATTGTTGGGGATTTCTTGAAACTTGATCTTGAGCTTGATGAACTAGGGTTTCTTTCTTATGAAGATTTTGTGAATAAAGAATGAGTTTTTCCCTTTGGGATATCAAATTTCGTGTTATGGATGAATAATGTAAGAGGAAAATGACTCATTTGCCCCTACAAACCCGAATAAAAGAATGCTGTACGGGTCCTTATCGCATCGCGACCCCTGCTTGGATCAAATGGACCTCGCATCACAACCCCTACTCGGGTCAAGCAGCCCTCGCGATGTGGCCCTGATCCTGGGTCAACTGGCCCTCCCAGGGTGGCCCTATCGCACCTCTTTACTGTTTTGGACATACAAACTTACCCTCACGCTAGTTTAAAAAATCCAAAACTCAACTAAGATGACCTACAAGTGACCTTGATCATGAATCAACTTGAAAATTGACATACTAAGGTCAGAAAGATTGAAAATAAGATCCTCCAATTTTGAAGGCTAAAAATGATTCTAAGTCTTGACACTTCGCTGAAATTTTCCTAGTCTGGGACCTCTTTTGGACATGCTATATAGGACTGAAATGAATAGGATTTTGAGGGGTCTTACAATATCTTCTCCTTAGAAATATTCATCCTCGAATGAGACTTGCCGAACTGAGAGGAACTGTACTTACACTGACATGCATAACTGAAGCATGAATGAATTCTGGAGACATGACATATGACTGAACTATTTCATGAATGCATGAATAATATAAAAATTTTATGCAACTATAACTAAGCATGGAATAGAGTAAATCTAAGGAAGACAACCTTAGGATGAGTCTGAGTTTGTGGAGAAAAGGTGAGGATACTTGGTTTGCATGTCTGCTTCTGCTTCTCAAGTAGCCCCCTCAACGAACTGATTCCGCCAAAGAACTTTAACCAAAGGAACTTCTTTGTTCCTTAGCCTGCGAATCTAACGATCAAGGACTTCGACTGGAATTTTCTCATAAGAGAGACTGTTCTGAATATACACACTCTCTATAGGAACTACACTTGCTGGGTCACTAATGCACTTCTTTTGCAAGGAGACATGAAACACTGGGTGCACTGATGCTAAGTCTGCAGGCAACTCAAGCTCATAAGCTACCTTACCAAAATGACTGAGAATCCTATAAGGACCAATATATCGGTGACTAAGCTTCCCCTTCTTGTCAAATCTCTTCACTCCCTTCATGGGAGAGATTTTCAAATACACAAGGTCGCCTATCTTAAACTCAAGATTTTTTTTTCTCACATCTGCATACAATTTTTATTGTCTTTGAGCTATCTTAAGCTACTCTCTGATTAACTTCACTTTATCTAAGGCATCAAACACCAAGTCAGGACCTACTACTATGGCCTCACCTACTTTAAACCAATCAATGGGAGATCTATATCTCCTCCCATAAAGGGCCTTAAACGGAGCCATCCGAATACTGGAATGATAGCTATTATTATACGTGAACTCAATCAAAGGTATGTGGTCATCCTAACTACCCTTAAAGTTAACAACACATGCTCTCAACATATCTTCTAAAGTCTGAATGGTCCTTTCTGCTTGACCATCTATCTAAGGGTGAAAGGCTGTACTAAGGTTAACTCAGGTACCAAGACCCTTTTGAAAATCCTTCCAAAATTTAGAGGTGAATTGCGTACCTTTATCTGAAATAATGGATAGTGGGACACCATGTAACCTAACCAACTCTATAATATAAATCCTGGCATAGTCCTCAGCTGAATAAGAGGTATGAACTGGTAAGAAATGGGTTGACTTGGTCATCCTATCCACGATGACCCAAATAGAATCATGTTGACGATGAGTACGAGGAAAATCTGTCACAAAATCCATGTTCACTTCCTCCCACTTTCAAGTGAGAATACTAAACTCCTGCATAGACCCACTAGGCTTTTGATGCTCAACCTTAACCTGCTAACATGTGGAACACTTAGAGACAAACTTTGCAATGTCTCTTTTCATCCCACTCCACCAATAGACTTTCCAAAAGTCGCGGTACATCTTAGTTTCCCCTGGATGAATTGAGTAACGCGCACCATGCGCTTCTACAAGAATTATCTATCTCATGCCATCCACACATGGCACACATAATCTACCTTAACAACGCAACACACCATCTCCCCCTTGGAAGAAAACCTCTACTTTTTGGTCTCTGACTAACTCTTTCAGCTTAACTAAATTGGGATCTCTGTCCTTCTTTTCTTTTACTTCAGAAACAAAGATGATTCTGAACTATTCTGCACCCAAACATTACCCTCAGCTGAATCAACCAAACGAACACCTAGTCTGGTAAGTTGATAAACTTCCTGAACTAACTTCTTCTTACCATTCTCAAAGTGAGCAATACTGCCCATGGACAATCTATTGAGAGCATCAGCCACTACATTGGCCTTGCCTAGATGATACAAAATACTAATATCATAATCCTTCAACAACTCTAACAACCTTCTCTGATGCAAGTTCAAGTCTTTCTGAGAAAATACATACTGCAAGCTTTTGTGGTCTGTGAACACATCAACATGCACTCTATACAAATAGTGCCTCCAAATCTTTAAGGCAAACACAACAACTGCTAACTCTAGATCATGGGTAGGGTGATTCTTTTCATGGGGCTTAAGCTATCTAGAGGAATAAGCCATAAACTTACCCTTCTGCATCAAAATACACCCCAAACCAACTCTAGACGCATCACAATCCACAAAAAATCAATCTGAATCATTGGGTAAAGTCAAAACTGGGGCTGTAGTGAGTTGAGTTTTCAACTCCTAAAAGCTCTTCTCACAAGAATTTGACCACTGGAATTTTACTTTTTTTTTAAGTCAATCTAGACATGGGGATGCAATAGACGAAAATCTTTCAACAAACCATCAGTAACAGCCAGCCAAACCCAAGAAACTCCTGATATCTGATGGAGAGATGGGTCTGGGCCAGTTTTTCACTACTTTAGTCTTTTAAGGATCAACTCTAATGCCATCACCGAAGATGATATGACCAAGGAAAACTACTGGACTTAGCCAAAATTTGCATTTACTGAAGTTGGCAAACAACTGATGGTCTTTGAGAGTTGGTAGCACTATTCTGAGATGGTCTGCGTGATCATGTTCACTGTGGGGGTAGACAAGAATGTCATCAATAAAGACTATGAAAAATATGTACAAGTACATCTTGAACACATGATTCATCAAGTCCATGAAAGCTGTTGGGGCATTGGTAAGACCAAATGACATGACTAGAAATTTAAAGTAACCATATCGAGTTCTGAAAGTTGTTTTCCAAATGTCACATTCTCCGACTTTGAGCTGATGATAGCCTGATCTGAGGTCTATCTTAGAAAAGTAACTGGCACCCTAAAGTTGGTCAAATAAGTTCGATTCTAGAAAGTGTATACTTATTCTTGACTGTGGCTTTATTTAACTGACGGTAGTCAATACACATTCTGAGAGAACCATCTTTCTTATGCATAAATAGAACTAGTGCGTCCCATGGGGTGACACTGGATCTGATGAACCCCTTATCTACACCCTAATTATAATGGCCTGAGTTTTCACTCAGGATATCAGATAGTGCTTACGACCCTGGAGGATCACAAACTAACCCATGACTGGTACCTGCTATGAGCACTAAATAATAATACTGAAAGTATATGCAGAAATATAACTAAAAATCCCATAAGGTTCTCAAAATAATGAAATAGATACTGAGTGTATTGATAATAACATCTGAAAATTGCATATCTGACTGTGCTAGTTTAACAACCTCTAACTGTCTGAATATAGAGTTGATGGGACAAACCCCCTACTAACTCTGACTGAAATAACTATTGAGCTAACGGAAATACTGATATAGGTAAACTCTGTCCTTAAAATATAAAGACTCACCACTGAATCTGTTGTTGATGGCCTAAACTGCTAAGTACGGTCAGGACCCTGAGCGAGTATCCAAACCTATGATATGAGACATCATAATGCAAAAAAATAGTATGCATCAGTACGTAGAATGTACTGGTATGCTAAGTGAGGTAGGCTGATATACATGGGTTCATATGCATGAGATGATAACTGACTGAATAAACATCATAAAATAACTGAATGAGAGTACATGCAAAACTGTAACTACTGAACACACTGAATATGTAATACTGCGCATATAACGTCTATTTGAATTTGACTAAAACTGACGTACTGAGTTCTAATAACTGAATACTGATAGCTAAAGTTTAGAATAATATTGAGGTACTGATTTCTGATGGCTAGGTAACTGATAATTGATAGGCATGGTTCTGTAGAACTATCTGAGTTCTTTACTGAATACTGAGACTGAAACTGTAACTGTGGGAGTTATCATCTAACCGACATACCCCAATTGATAAACTGAGTTGGGGTCTAACCTGTGACCCCAATTGGAAAGGTGTTAGCACCTTGCCACAGGATACTAACAATGCTGGGTCAACCCTAATCTGGAAGAAAGACTCATGAAATATATATATGATTGCGTCAATCCTAACCTGGCAAGAAGGTGACTTACCCTATGCTGGCTACGTAGTTCTATAACGCAGGGACTTCTACTAAGGGTTAAACCCTCTACTGGATGTAATGGAACCATCCCTTAGTTCTCTCTGTACTAATCCTACTCTCAACTGAATCGATACTGAACTGATCACTAGACTGTACTAGGCTTGACTGAACTGACACTAATCGTGTTAACTCACTGAACTGGATTGAGTTCTCTGAGTTCTGCTAATTGATTGAGTACTATTGTTCTTGATCTTTACTAGAATGATTCTATAACTACTTCAACTAAGTAAACAACTAGATTTTGGGTAATAAATACCCCCAAGACTCAATAACATCACTAATAAAACATGATAAATCTTGAAAGCATAGCATTAGTCAATTGCTCACAATTCATTCATTGAGGCATTTAGTCAAACACTTGGAGGTTATGAACTTGTACATGGATAAGAACACATTTTAACATGTCATGATTACACTATTCAATTCACATGGACATTCTATCAAACACTTAGGGAGCATGATTGTGATACATGAAGAATAACATATAGTGCATCATAACTTCAATATGTAATCTTGCAAACTCAAGGGTTTTTGACATGAGAGATTAATAATTCAACATACATGATAACATAAGTTCATGGAACTCATAAAAGATCTTAACTTGAAACCCATACAACAACACAAACATGAGAATAATTCAATTCATAGCTTGGGAAATCGTAATTCAAGTTTTATAAAGGGTTTTTGAACTCCAAGGGTGAAAGAAAACCGAATGATGAACAACTAACATACCTGAGTGACAAAATTCATGAAGATTGTTGGGGATTTCTTGGAACTTGATCTTGAGCTTGATGAACTAGGGTTTCTTTCTTCAGAGGATCTTATGAATAAAGAATGAGTTTTCCCCTTTGGGATATCAAGTTTCGTGTTAGGTCTGAATAATGTAAAGGGAAAATGACCCATTTTCCCCTACAAACCCATATAAAACATTGATGAATGGGTCCCCATCGCTCTGCGAACTTTTCTTGGGTCAAGAATTCTCACAATGCGACCCCTACTCAGGTCAAGTGACCTCGCGGTGCCACCCTGAGCCTGGGTCAACTGGCCCTTGTGGTGCGGGCCTATCACAACCCCTTGCTATTTTAGACTTCTAAACTCACCCTCATGCTTGTATGAAAAATCCAAAACTCTCCTGAGATGACCTACATGTGACCCTAATCATGAATCAACTTTAAAATCGACATACTAAGGTCGGAAAGATCGAAAATAAGATCCTCTAATTTTGAAGGCTAAAAATGATTCTAAGTATTGGCACTTAACTAGAATTTTATAATCTTGGGACCTTTTTTGGGCATTCTATATAGGACTAAAATGACAATTATAACCTTGTTCATCCTCAAACAAATCGTTACACTTATCTCCACTAAGAGAACTTTTGCATCACTAATTGAAATATTCAAACTAGAACCACCACAATAACTATGAATTGCAAGCATTACATCAACATGTAACCTTGCAACTTTCACTATAAAAAATGGGTCAAATTTTGGGGGTTTATTTGTGGGGTTTTTTAACCGCTGCAAAATTATATTAATTGCGAGGGGTAAATCAAGTGCCTCTAAAATTTTTAGATTTGCAGAGATTTTAACCCCCGATATCCATTAAAAAAGTAGTGGGATATTTGCCTCTATTTTACAATTTCCCCAAAATCAATTCCCCCCTCCCAAAACAAAGCAACTTTGGATCTTTCCTCTTTTTACAAGTAGCAAAGTTTTCTTTTTAGCTTTGCAACAAAAAGTTACCCGTGTTTTCTACTTTAATAAATTCAAAATAATATAACAACAATATCACTAGTAGATACAAAATATCAATTCAGGCCAGTAAAGTCTAGAACAACAATCTACAAAAATTAAAGTAATTATACATACATGCCCAATTCTCTTACACAAAACTCATGACAAAAAATTACCGGTAGATTTTTTAGGAGAGGAGAAAGCAAATAACTTAACATTGACTTCAACGTCATCTACATCATCAGAGAATTCTTTGAAGTCCTGAAAATCTACCACAAAGTTATCAACTACTTCAGATCGCAAGGGTTTAGAGTGATAATTGCTAAGATTTTTGAGTTTTTTACTAAGATCAACACATCTCCATAGCAACTCGGTGGTGAGTTGGCTGAAACCTTCTCTCTGATTTTCCCCAAAACCCATCTCTCAATTTTCCCAAATGGGTTAGCACAAATTTGAAATTTTTTATTTGAAATTGCAACTGATTTCATGTCCAACCTATTTCATCTTGTAAGTAGATTAAGTTTGATTCTTTTATCTTGCATGTGGATTTTGATTTTATTTTTTGATAGCACACAATGTGATACCAATAATATTTTCAATGTTCTATAGCAATGCTCAGCTATTTGTCATTTATTGTCTAAATTTTTAAAACCTCTTTCTTTTTTCAATGGTTGCTACCATTCTTGTTTGAGATAATAATGTCATTTTTGGAATTTTGTTGGAAGATAATTCATGTGGTTTAATTAAATGTTACAAAAATGGCGTAATTTGGAGTTCAATTATTATTGTTTTTGTGGTTGCTAGTATTATTGATTAAGCTGATACTGTTGTTCTTCGGGATTGTTGGAGAAAGATATAGTGCGGCGTTTGATTAAATATAGCTAAAATGGCATCACTTTGAGTTCAATTGTTATTGTTTTTGTGTATTTTATAGTTGTTGGCTTTCTTGATTGAGCTGATAGTGTTGCTTTTTGGGATTGTTAGAGAAATATATAGTGTGGGGTTTGATTAAATATAGCTAAAATGGCATAACTTCGAGTTCAATTCTTGTGGTTTTTGTGTATTGTGGTTGCTAGTATTCTTAGTTGAGCTGATAAAGTTGTTTTTTGGGATTGTTGGAGAAAGATATAGTATGGGGTTTGATTAAATATAGCTAAAATGGCATAATTTTGAGTTCAATAGTTGTATTGAATTGTTCAATAGTTGCAATGGTTGTATTCAGCCTGATGCTATTGTTGTTGAGTCTCCTATGAGTTTATTGGGTTACTCAATTGACCAAATTTTCTGTCGTTTAAAATACAAGATAGAAATAGCATCAATAGGAGATTCTCTGAAACCATTTTACTTAGAAGAATACAACTAGTGACCAAAAAAGATCTCTCAAACCATAAAATTGTGTTTTACAACCTATATCATTCACTTACTGTAATATCTTTGCTTTCGAAGAAGATACATTCATCGGCATCTGATATTCCCAATCAGGAACATATAAACCATAGAATAAAGAAAGGTATAAAACGGTAACTATTAAAGCCATGGTCCAGGGAAAATAAAAATGGAAGGAGAAAAAAGAAAAATGATTAAAAGGTAGATAATAGAGATTCACGAGGAGTCTCCTTTTTGAATCCACTCTTTGCGATGACAAGAATATTGGAGTTGGTGTACCTAGTGTTACTGGTGCTGACATTTCATTTTCTAATTCGGCCATCCAGATCAACAACAACAACAATAAATCCAGTGTATTCCCACATAATGAGGTCTGGGGAGGGTAAGATGTACGCAGTCCATACCTCTACCTCTAAAGAAGTAGAAAGCCTATTTTCGATAGACCCCCAGATCGAGACACAAAATACTAAACAAATTCATAGTAAAGTATGGAACAAGATGGCATAACATAAATACGACACCCACAAGAAATAGTAAATAGAGAAAAGTAAACAGATTCGTAATAAAGCATGAAAAAAGGTATCATAACAAGAATAATACCCCCACCAAGTAATTCCCTACACTAGCGAACCAAACTAACCCTAGCCTTCTTCCCTAATCTGCGTCCTCCAGATCTTCCTATCTAGGGTCATGTCCTTAGTGAGATGTAATTGCTCCATGTATCACTTAATCACCTCTCCCCAGTACTTCTTTGGCCTACCCCTACCCCGCCTAAAACCATCCAAAGCTAGCCTCTTACACCTATGAACCGGCGCATCCATGCCCCTCCTCATCACGTGTTCGAACCATCTCAATCGAACTTCCCGCATCTAATTCTCCACTGGAGTCACACCAACCTTCTCCCTGATAGTCTCATTCCAACCTCTATCCCCCTAGTCAGCCCACACATCCAACGCAACATCCGCATTTCTGCCACCTTCATTTTTTAAATATGGGAGTTCTTAACTGGCCAACACTCCGCTCTATACAACATGGCCGGACGGACTGCCACCCTGTAGAATTTGCCTTTAAGCTTGGGCGGAACCTTCTTATCACACAATACCCCCGAATCAATAGCCTATATTATTTTTGTTTGTTTTTTTTTGAGAAAAAAATGAGCTAGGTTTGTTTCAAAGAGAGTGGTATTACATGATTTTTTGGGGCTACAATATATTCAGTATAAAAGATAGATCGATATATTGATTTGCAACATAATCAAAATCTAGTAGAAGACATAAATAGCAAATGAAAATAAAAGTTTTTTTATTTTTTTGGAAAGAAGGAGGAGATTGGAGAGATTGATGTAAGTTATATGCTTGAGAGGTTTTTTTATAATTATGTGACTAAGGAATACTAGAAGTGAAGTTATCCAGCTTAACTATGGACTTATAAGATGATGGTGATCTCAACTAGTAGAGTACATATAACAAGAAACAACAAGCATACAAGAGGAATAGTTAAACTCAAAGACTAATTAACAAAATAGGAATGTTGCATATCCATGAGAACTTGGTTACTCAACTCTGAAATAGGAGATTTTCAGGTTAGTGCATTCTGCTCTTTTGCAGAAAGCTTTGACATCTGTGACATTCATCTCTTATCACATTTGGGCATCAACTTTGTGCCTTTATAGTATCTATTGACTTTGATGTCAATAATCTACAGATTTTGAACCGCATATAGGCTGTATGTTGAATGGTACTGAGGTTTCTATTTGATCAACTGATTAAGTTTGTTCAATGATTAATAGATATATGTTGAAGTGTAATAGTATATTACATTATAACCAAATAAATATGAATATCATGAAGCAAGATAGATTTTTGCATCATCATAGTGTATAATTTCTATAAGAGATTTAACTTATGAACTATAGTATAAATCAACTCCCAATCATGTATTACATTGAAAACAAATGTGTGATTTCAAATATAGCTTTTGAATTTTGTTATGGTATCTATCCATCTGTCATAGAATCGATAGTTAAAGGCTATAAGGAAATAGAAGTCACGAATTACCTAAATGCATGATAACGTCTTCTTGCATCCCTGAGCATCAAACAAATCTTGGGGTTTCTACAAGTCATTTGAAGCTAAATGATTACAAGTGTCTGTAAAAATTAATTACATGCGTATGGAAAAAATTGAAAAATTGGGGTTTCTTTTTGTGCTGAAAGATCTTTTGCGCCTCCATTGTCCTGCGCTTTGAAACTACAACATGGAGTAGTTGTTGATTGATATATTTACATTTATCATGATATTTTTAGTTATACACAGATATAAATGTTTTATAATAAGGACTGAAAGTTTATCTGATTTATTTTTTATACTTTGTATTTTGTGTAGCCAAGTGATTCGCCTAGTGGATCCATTTCTCCCATGAATTCAAGGAGATCATGTGATGATAGTGATCCTAATGACAATTGTTGATTTCATTGCAAATTGTCTTGGATATTCAATTATGATGAGGTAATTGTGTGGTTGGAGTGAATCTTAAAATATTGAAGGTTTTTTGTTTAAATTTGATTTTGGAGTTTGAAGATACTAGTTAATATTGAAAATTTAGAGTTTGAAGATGCTAATATTGAAAATTTAATTTTGAAGTTTAATATGCAATGTACTTTTGATATGCTTGTGAATTACATTGTTTAATTAGTTATGTTGGGTTAATGATATATGAATTGAATAAATATTGGATTGTAGGTTATGCCTAAAGGAACAATTAAATTTGAACTAAAATTAGAATCTATAATTTGTTATTGAAAATTAATGGGTCCCACTAAATTAAAAAATAAAAAGAAAAATTACGGAGGTTTTAAACCGCCGTAATATTTAAATGTAAATTTATTATAAAAAAATTAAATTTAGAGTAAAGGAGGTCGACCACAGTAAAATAATTGCAACATATTAATTATGGTGGTCAACAAAAAGATACCGTAAATTGAATGCGACGGCTCTTATTGTGGGGGGTTTTGAGAACAGCCAAAATTTGCAGGGGTTTAAAATCCCCGCAAACCTTAAAATTAACCCCCACAATTTGATCCATTTTTTGTAGTAAATTTGAACACATGAATGATCATTCAAGAACTCCTAGCCTCAAGAATTGACTCTATAAACTTAGAAAACTCATGCATATTACTCAACCGATTCATCACATAAGTCACCGATCCATCTTTAAACATGTGCCCTCACAACAAAAGAGATACCCAAGTATTTCTCACCAACATGCAAATTAACACAAGACTAGGTGCATGAATAGAAGTACACTCGCTCTTACAATAAATTAATATACAACATGAGATGAACCATAGTCTTTCCCTTAGTCTAGTACTTTACTAATAATGAATATCCAACCTTAAGATCAAGTAGGACTTCAATGGTTGTAATGGAGGCTAAGGGACGAGTAGGAACTATTTTGGGTATAAATAGTGACTAACTTCCCCAAGTGCTTTAATACATCACACTTTCATTAAGCTCATCTTCAACCAACCGATTTTCCACCTTTTTAAATTCTCACTCTCTTTTCTTTTGCCCCATCTTTTTAAGTTAGCTTACACGTATTTAATAGGGGATATTTTCTAGAAACATATGACTCACTTCTTTTTTATCATTTATTTATTTTTCTTTTTTCTTTCTAATAAACTACTCCCCACCAATCAACACATAAACTTTTCAACACACCTATAGTTACTACTTTGAGGCTTTGTCTTCATTTTTTTGTTTGATTTCATACTCCTTAACAACTTACTTTTAACTAAAGTGCTTTGGAGATTTGATCAAATTATGGTCAATTAAAAAGAAGGGAATAAGCTACAAGTGCAGCTACCAAAGAATAGGCTAAAGGCTTAAACGGGATAACTAAGATCATGCATTATGGGTAGATAAATAAGGTATCAAATATGGTTATAAAAAATATCTCTATCACCTCCCAAATTCAAAATTCTTCATTTTATTTTGAACACACAACTGGAAAATTCTTGATACCCATCGAAACACCTTAGTTTCTGGACCCTAGAAATTTTCTCAATTTTTGGTTTCTGGGAAAGATACAAATTAGGAAAATAAGTCGTACACTTCAGTACGGGTGGTATAGTCTAGTCATATGCTGACCGATGATGGTTGGTGAGATGGATTTAGTTATTGGAATGGGTACGATTTGGGTGGTAATAGTCGTATCAGTGTATACAATTAGCTTGGTTACTTCTATTAACCTTAGAATTGGTAACTTAAGTTAGATATAAGTACGAGTGGCTCACCATGAGCCATAAGACAGGGTATGAGTCATACCATGGACTCGTATGGTGGTCAATGTTCAAACCTCCTGAGATTCTATTCTTCCAGGGGTATAGTTTATGGGTACTAGTCGTACACTTAGATAAGACATGGGTTTGGGTGTGTCATACCATGAACAGTATTAGGTCTAAGGGGGAAGCCTAGTGTATGAGAGGTGGATACTACTCATACAGGATGGGTATGACTCATAAGGGTTAGTCATACCCTATGAAGAAAATTAACTACAGTTTAAATAAGGGCAATTTGGACATTTATCCACTTATCCTAATAAGATCCCACGACCTATATTGAACTTGGGAGGTTATTTGCCCTACTATTCAATTCTTAAACACTTAGAAAACACTCTTAAATCCCCTCTAGAGTTTTTGGGCAAAGGAAGTCAAGGTTTTATCTTAAGGAGTAAATTGGGGCTTGTCATGGAAATTTCTCTCCATCATCATCTTAGTTTAAGGTATGTTCTCTTCCCTCATTGTTATTTCTAACAAAAAGCATAGATTTTATATAATGTTTTCATGATTTAAATATTGTATGATTTTGGGTTTGATTTGGGGGTTTGGCTACAAATGCTTGGTTATGGTTTTTCCATGTTTTAATTATGATTTTATGTGCTTTAATGGTGGTTTTGGATCATTTGTTACATAGGAATGGTTGTTTGATAACTGTCTTTAGTTTTGGAAATATTATGCCCCAATGCATATGATAAAATGCCTATAAAATTGTTTTTGCGATAATATGGGATTTTTAATTGAACTTATGTATGGTTTAAACTTGGTACTGGAACCCTAAATGATATGAATGGTTTAAATGGTTTTTGAATGATTTGGCTTAGTAAACATACTTGTGGGATACAAGGGAATCCCCCAAGTTCATATAGTAATGAATACTTGTGGGTTACATAGGAACCCCCCAAGTTAATTGGATGACAAGGTCTATGGGTACATGGAAATCCCTTGACCTCTAAAAGGTTTGCTAAGGACAATACTTTTAAGTTATAGTCGGTATGATGATACCACTACTAATAGTCTTGGTTAATAAACATTGGATAATGGTTTGGTTAAAAAAGTGGTTTTAATTGGGCAATAATGGCGGGGTGTGAAAGCTAACCGTGAAGGTGGCAGGATGAACATCGAAAACTTATGTTTGCCGACATGAGGGGTAGGTCATGGAGACCTTATATGATACTTATGAGGTACATAAAAATTCTCTAGGTTTACTATACATATGTATTATGGAGAGCGAAGGGTACATGGGAATCCCCAACTCTTATGGTATGTTCGATTCGTGTGACTATATGCTTTGGGGCCCGTTCAGGTGGTTATACTGGACCCATATAGCCCGTGGGTAATTTTAGAACAGTTAAGCTTCACATACCCAGGTTAAGGTTTTAAATTTATGCTAAACCCAATTTTCTTTCCTGACATGGTTATATATATGTATGGGTTATGTGCATATTGATGGTTTTACTTGGTTTTCTTAAATGACATTATTTTATCCTTATCATGAGTTCATGCTAGCGTTCATCCACTAACCCTTCTTTGGGTGGCTGTATCCCCACGTGATGCAAGAACCAAATGTTCTACTCCTTCTGCTTAGCATTCGGACATTCAGAGGTCAATATTAGATTAAAGTGGTAACCTTCCATTTTACTAGAAGGCTCTATTTTATGGATATTGTTTCATACTTTGGATTATTTATGGATATTGGTTTTGGCTATGGTTGGGGGCATATCCCAACCAGATTTTTGTATTCTTTTTATTAGAGGCTTTGTGGAACTACTATGAGTTGGAATGAGCGGGATCGATATGAGTATCAGCCTTAGTATTGACATTGATATTGGGGCTGACATCATTGGATAAAATTTCTCACAGTTCCATTATATTTTATTTTAGGATTATATACTTATTAATGGAGCATTTTTGGTTATGGTCAGATTTATGGTTTCAGTTTGGGTTGGTATGGTTGGACCATTGGTAAGGGATGGTTGGACTTGGTTGGGTTGGACATAATTGTGATCCTATCCCAGAGTCTTCATATGAGCTTTTACGCTATATTATGAAATGCTCAAAATTCTGCCAACTCAGGGCAGGCGGCTGGAAGTTGGGTTGGGAGCGGGGGTGGTCTTCGATCCTGGTCAAACTTGGGACACCCATTATGATAAAGCCCCAAATCAGGTCATGTCAAGTTGGTATCAGAGCTTTAGGTTCATGTTCAATTGGGAGTACACAAAGTCATGTCTGGTAGAGTCACTTTTAGGGGTGTGCAGCATGCCATACTCATAAGAGAGAGGCTATAGGGCATTTAGGAATATTTTACTTTCTTGGTATTCTGTTTTCAAACTTGGAGTTTGAGTCCTAGAATTCTTCTCTAATCCTTAGTTGTTCACTTTTCAGATCATGCCTCGATAATCTAGAACACAAAAAAATTCGTCTGTCCCATCTGGGGATGATGTTGATGGGGTATGCCCTACACCTAGAGTTCACACTCATTCTCAGGGTCCCATATCTCATTGTTCTGGAGTTCCCCCAATTACTTCTAGTCCTCCTCAGAGTGAGGTGACTAAGGTGGAATTTTGTCAATCTATTCAAACTATTGCTCAGTTGGTTACTGCTTAGACTGAGCAGGATACATCTGGTGGGTTGTTTACTAAGGCCACAAGGGTTGACCAATTTATGAAGATGAATCCTCCTACTTTTACTGGTGTGAATGTGGAGGAGGATCCTCAGGGTTTGTTGGATAAAATAAAGTAGATATTTAGGGTAATGCAGTCCACAACAATGGAAGGTGTGAATTTTGCAGCTTCTTAGCTCAAGGATATTGTGTACCAATAGTACAAAGAGTGGGATAGGGATAGTGGTGATGCAGAGGAGTTGTCCTTATTAGATGGTTTTTCTAATGTTTTTCTTGATTATTTCTCTCCTCAATATTTGAGGGAAGCGAAGATGGAGGAGTTTATGAATCTCAAGCAAGGTAAAATATGGGTCAAGGAATATGTCTTGAAGTTTCATCAGCCGTCAAGGTATGCTCCTGATTTGGTGGATGACATGAGGGCGAGGATGAGAAAGTTGACTTCTGGGCTATCTCGTGATCTAATCCTTGAAAGAAAGACTGCTTTACTGATTAAGGATATAATATTTTAAGGTTAGTTGTTCATATGCAGAAGGTGGAGGAAGAAAATAAAAAATAGGTAAAGTTTGGGGAAAAGATGGGTTAGAGGAGTAGGTTCTCTGAGCAGAGTAGTGCTCAACAACCGGGCCATTGGGATAGAGGTAAATGGCCAAAGAAGAAGTGGGGGAGTTCAGGTTCTTTCTCTACTACTAGTGCTCCTTACTTGAGGCAGTCGGGTGATAGACATCTGTAAGGTGGTGATAATTTTTGGGCACAGGGTGCCCAATCTCTGGTGAGTGGGGGTCAGTTGGATTCTTTATTCTCTTATTTCTAGTTTTGTGGTCATCTTTATTGGGGCTATTAAGATGAAGGCAGGGACAAGTTCTTTACATGTGGCTAGCTAGGCCCTATGATAAAAAATTATTCGATCAAAAAGGGTGCATCAAGAGCGGTCAAAGCTCCGATTGCTTTGTCTTCTTCTCCTACACCTCGTGGTGCAGCTATGATATCTGCTCATACTTCTGGTACTGACACAGGCCAAAATAAGTTGTATGCTCTTGCATCTCGACAAAAATACTGAGGCATCACCTGATGTCGTTACTGGTATGTTACAACTCTTTTTTCGTGATGTGTATTTTTTGCTTGATCTGCGGTCCACTCTTTCTTATGTGGATCCATTTATGGCTGTATGTATTGGTTTTGTTCCTGAGGTTTTCTCAAATCCTTTTTCTATTTCTACCTGGTAGGTGACTCGATTATTACTGAAAGGTTCTATTGGGGGTGTGTGGTATCTATTGGTAGTAAATAGACCTTGGTAGATCGTTTGAATGGGATATGGTGGATTTTGATGTTATTCTAGGGTTGGATTGGTCATACTCTTATTACTCATCCTAGGATTTTTTGACTCGTAAGGTTAGCTTTAGGTTCCTTGGTGAACTAGTTATAGAGTGGCAGAGTGGTTCCCTAGCTCCTAGAGGGAGGTTTATTTCTTAATCTTAGAGCTTGGAGGTTAATCTCTAAATGTTGTCTTTATCACTTGGTCTAGGTTAAATATTCTAGCATGAAAGGTCCTTCTCTATATTTAGTTCCAGTGGTAAATAAGTGTCCCGAGGTCTTTTCGGATGATTTTCCTGGTGCCCCTCCAGATAGAGAAATAGAGTTTGATATTGATTTAGTTCTGGACACTTGTCCAATATCTATTCCTCCTTATAGAATGGCTTCGGATGAGTTGAGGAAACCATCCTCCTTATTCGTCTTAGTGTATCCCTGTGGGGTGCACCCATGTTGTTCGTGCGCAAGAAAGATGGTTTCTTTTGGATATGCATTGACTATCAACGGTTGAATAAGGTGACAGTCAATAACAAGTATCCTTTTCCAAGGATAGATGACATATTTGATCAGTTGCAAGTTTCCAAGTTCTTCTCTAAGATAGATCTTTGATCTGGGTATCATCATCTTAAGATCAGGGAGGAAGATATCCCTAAGACAACTTTTGATACTCGGTATGGACACTTTGAATTCTTGGTGATGTCATTTGGTTTGACTAATGGACTGAATATATTTATGGACTTGACAAACAGGGTTTTCAGGAAGTTCTTGGATCTCTTTGTCATTGTGTTTTTTAATGACATTTTGGTTTATTCCAAGAGTAAGGTGGATCATGCTAATCACCTCTGTGTGATAGTACAGACCTTGAAGGAATAATATTTGTATGCCAAGTTCTCTAAATGTGAGCTTTGGTTGAGCGCTGTGACTTTTCTTGGTCCTATTATTTCTAGAGATGGGATAATTGTGAACCCTCAAAAGGTAACGGTGGTTTAAAGATACCCTAGACCCACGACTCCTACCGATATTCAGAGCTTTTTGGATTTGGCTGGGTATTATTAGCAGTTTGTGGAAAGCTTTTCGATGATAGCTTCTCCTTTGACTAAGTTAACTAAAAAAAGGGCAAAATTTTCTTGGTCGGATGCTTGTGAGGGGAGTTTTGAGAAGTTGAAAGATAAGCTAACTTTGGCTATAGTTTGACATTACCTGAGGGTAGTGAGTGGTTTGTGGTTTACTATGATGCATCTAGAGTGCGACTTAGTTGTATCTGATGCAACATGGGAAGGTGGTTGCCTATGCCTCTAGGCAATTAAAGGTGCATAAGAGGAATTATCCAACCCACTATTTGGAGCTATTGGTGGTGGGTTTTTCTTTGAAAATATGGCGGCATTATTTGTATGGAGTGCACATAGACATCTTTTCTGATCATAAGAGTCTACAATATGTGTTCACTTAGAAGGATCTAAATCTTAGGCAAATGATATGGTTGGATATTTTCAAGGACTATGATATGAGTCTTCACTATCACTCAGTTAAAGCTAAAATGGTTGCTGATGCTCTTAGCAGGTTGTCCATGGGGAGTTTGACTTATGTGGAGAAAGAAAAGAGGGAATTGGTAAAAAATATTCACTGCTTGGATAATCTTGGAGTTTATATCTTGGACTTCGAGGATGGTGGTGTGATGGTAGATGAAGTGGTTTGATCGTATCTTGGTTCAGAGATTAAGGAGACGCAAGTGCTAGATCCTATCTTGATGAAAATCAAGAGTAATGTCGCTATGAAAAAGGTAATGGTGTTTGAGATCTGTCGTGACGGTACTTTATGGTACCAAGGGAGGTTAAGCATTCCCGATGTCGACGGTTTACGGTAAAGGATCTTGGTTGAGGTACATGAATCATGCTACGTTGTACATCCCGACTCAATGAAGTTGTATTATGATCTCAAGGAGATATTTTGGTGTAATGATATAAAAGAGACATGGCTGATTTTGTAGCCAAATTCATGATGTGTCAACGAGTCAAAGTTGAGCACATAAGACCTGGTGGGTTGTATCAAGAAATTGATTTTCCTGAATAGAAATAGGACGTAATCAATATGGATTTTGTTATCGGTCTTCCACGGTCATGGAACCAATTTGATTTGATTTGGGTCATCGTGGATAGGATGACAAAGTTTGCTCACTTCTTTCCAGTGAGGACTACCTTTTCGACGGAGGATTATGTAAAGTTATATCTTTAGGAGATTGTAAAGCTGTATGGGTTACCTGTTTTAATTATCTCTTATCATGGTATGTAGTTTTTATCTCATTTATGGCGGTCTTTTTTGAAGGTATTAGGTACTAAGGTGAGTATGAGTATTGCTGTTCATCCTCAAATAGATGGTCAAGCGAAAAGTACTATTTAGATATTAGAGGATATGCTTCGAGCTTGTGTGATTAATTATCATGGCAGCTGGGTCGAGCATCTACCTTTGGTAGAGTTTACTTACAACAATAGCTATCATTCTAGTATTTGTATGGTCCTTTTTGAGGCATTGTATGGTAGGAGGTGTAGATCTCTTATTGGTTGGTTTGAGCTTGGTGAGGCAGATATGTTCGGTCCAAATTTGGTCTATCAGGCTATGGAAAAGGTAAAGGTAATTCTGGATAGGCTTAAGGCTGCCCAAAGTCGCCCAAAGTCCTATGCAGATGTAAGATATAGAGACTTGGAGTTTGAAGTTGGGGATAGGGTGTTCTTAATGGTATCTCCCATGAAGGGAGTATTGCGGTTTGGTAAAAAAGAGAAGCTCAGTCCCCAATATGTTGGTCCTTATGTAGTTCTGTGAAGTGTTGGCAATGTGGCTTATGTATTGGAGTTGCCTTCTAGTTTGATCTCCGTTCATTCGGTATTTCATGTTTCCATGTTAAGAAAGTGCATTGGTGTCCTTCTTCAATTGTTCCTCTAGAGGGGTTGGGTACTCGGACTTTCTATCTTATGAAGAAGTCCTGGTTGAGATCTTGGACAAACAGGTTCATCGGTTGTGGACCAAGGATGTGTTTTCGGTTAAGGTTCTTTGGAAGAACCATAAGCTGGAAGAAACTACATGGGAAACGGAGGAGGATATGAAGTCCAAGTATCCGCATTTGTTTTCTGCTCCTGGGATTCTTGTAGAAGGTATGTGTTCTTCAACACATCTTTATTTTCTGAGTTTGTTAATAGAAAGATTAATATCTTTGCATAATTATTTTCAAATTTGTTAAAGATTAGGAATATATTTTATAATGCAAATGACTCATGTATGTGGTTACCCCTACCTTGTCCGTCATTTGGGGATGAATGTTCCTAGGGAGGAGACTGAGACACCCTGGTATTTGGACCTTAGAAAATTTCCTTGATTTTTTTTTTTGGGAAAGATATGACTTAGGGGAACGAGTCATACACTTGGGTACATGTGGAATGGTCTAGTTGTATGCAGACTAGTGTTGGTTGGAGGGATGGATTTAGTTACTGGAATAGGTACAATTTGGGTGATATGAGTCGTATCAGTGTATACGGGTTGTTTGGTTACTTTACTTAACCTTAGACTTGGTAACTTAAGTTGGATCTGAGTATGAGTAGCTCACATGAGCCGTAAGCCATGGTACAAGTTGTACCATGGACTCGTATGGTGGTCAATATTGAAACCTCCTGAGATTCTATTCTGCTAAGGGTATGTTTTATGGGTGCTAGTCGTACACTTGGATCCGACTTGGGCTTAGATGTGTCGTACCTTGGACAGTGTTGGGTCTAAGAGGGAGCCTAGGTTACGAGAGGTGGGTACCACTCATACAGGATGGATATGACTTGTAAGGGTCAGTCGTACCCTATGATGGGAATTAAGTGCAATTTAAGTGAGGACAATCTAGACATTTCCCCACTTATCCTAATAAGGTCCCATGACCTATATCTCACTAGGGAGGTTATTTGCCCTACTATTCTATTCTTAAGCACTTAGATAACACTCTTAAATCCTCTTTAGAGTTCTTTGGCAAAGAAAGCCACGGTTTCATCTTCAGGAGTAAATTGGGGGCTGTCTTGGTGATTTCTCTCCATCATCATCTTAGTTTAAGGCATGTTCTCTTCCCATTATTTTTTCTAATTAAAGGCATGGATTTTATACAATGTTTTCATTATTTAAATGTTGTATGATTTTGGGTTTTCAAATATGATTTGAGGGTTTGGCTACAAATTCTTGGTTATGGTTTTTCCATGTTTTAATTATGCTTTTATATGATTTAATGGTAGTTTTGGATAATTGGTTGCATAGGAATAGTTGTTTGGTAATTGGCTTTTGTTTAGGAAATACTATGCCCCAAATATCTTTGATAAAATGCCTAACAATGTTTTCACTATAATGTGGGATTTTTAATGGAACTTATGCATGGTTTAAATTTGGTAATGGAACCCTAAATGATATGAATGGTTTTGGAATGAGATGGCTAAATAAACATACTTGTGGGGTACAAGGGAATCCCCCAAGTTAATATAGTAATGAATACTTGTGGGGTACATGGGAATCCCCCAAGTTAATATGGTAATGAATACTTGTAGGGTATATGGGAATCCCCCAAGTTAATTGGATGACAGGGTCTATGGGTACATGGGAATCCCTTGACCACTAAAAGGTTTGGATAAGGATAATACTTGCAAGTTATAGTCGGTATGATGATACCATCACTAATATACTTGGTTAATAAAAATGGAATAATGGTTTGGTTGGAAAAATGGTTTTAATTGTGCAATAATGGCACGTGTGAAAGCTAACCGTGAAGGTGGGTGTCCAATAGACAAACACCGGAAACTGATGTTTGCCTACATGAGGGGTAGGTCATAGCAATATTATATGATACTTATGAGGCATATGGGAATCCTCTAGGTAAACTGTACATATGTATTATGGAGAGTGAAGTGTACATGGGAATCTCTGGATCTTATGGTATCTTCGGTTTCGTGCGGCTACACGAATTGGTGACCGTTTAGGGGGTTAAACTAGACCTATATATCCCGTGAGTGGATTTAGGACATTTAAGCTCCACATACCCAGGTTAAAGGTTTTAAATGCATGCTAAACCCGATTTACTTTCCCGACATGGTTATATATACATATGAGTTATGTGCATATGGATGGTTTTACTTGATTTTCTTAAATGGAATTGTTTATCCTTATCTTGTGTTCATGCTAGAGTTCACCCTCTAACCCATCTTCAGGCTCCTGTATCCCCACGGGATGTAGGAATCGACCATTCTACTCCTCTTGCTTAGCATTCGGACATTCAGCGGTCAGCTTTGGATTGAAGTGACGAGCTTTCATTTTTTCAGAAGGCTCTATTTCATGGATGTTATTTCATACTTTGGATTATTTATGGATATTAGTTTTTTCTATGGTTGGGTGCATGTCCCAATCGGATTTTTGTATTCATTTGGTTAGAGGCTTTTGTGAAACTACTATAGGTTAGAATGGGCAGGGATCGGTATGGGTGTTAGCCTTAGTATTGGGGCTGACATCATTTGAAAAAATTTCTCACTATTCTATCGTATTTCATTTTGGGATTATATATTTATTTATTAATGGAACTTTTTGGTTATGGTTGGATTTATAATTTCGGTTTGGTTTGGTATGGATGGATGGTTGATATGGGACGGTTGGACTCGATTGGGTTGGTCAGGTTCGTTATCTTATCCCAGAGTCTTCATAGAGCTATTACACTATCTTGTTATATGCTTAAAATTCAGCTACCTCAGGGAAGGCGGTTGGAGGTTGGGTTGGGTGGCGGGGGTGGTTTCCTGTCCCGGTCGGACTTGGGATGCCCATTATGATAAGGCCTCAGGTTGGGTCATGTCACCCATATGCAAACATGGAATAAGACTAAACCTCTCACACACACACAACACGTGTTTAAGTCAAGATAGATCCCTGTAGATTTTCAATCGAGCAATAACAAGAATTCAAAATTTAGCCAAACTCATAAAAAAGTCATATAAATGAGCCTAAGTGTCTCAAGAATAGTCATTCAACTCATTGTACATGCATTCAATTCAATCAATTTAAACCCAACTTGCATCATGTAATCATGGGGCCTAACAAAAGCATTTATCTTCAACTTAGTCAATAAGTTCCACTCTCTACTCACTACCTATGACTAGTTTTCTCTGAAGACAATCATCATCCATCTATCTTTGAGATAAGTACTCAAACTATGACTTATTATGGACACTACTCCTAAGAAAAATAACCCCTAAAAATTACCAATTAGTACTAATTGGTTCAAAGGGACTATCCTTGAGAAAAGGACTAAAACCAAAAGCCAAGGAACCAAAAAAAAACTAATATTACCAATTCATAACTATGAATTACTAACTATTACAGACCATAATTTGAATGTCATCAATTCACCAAAATATCCATCAAATAAAATTACATACCACTGAATGAAAATACCAAACACATCGAACTAATAGGAAGTTGCTTCCTCACCCCATACTTAAAAAAGAGACATTGTCTGCTATGTAAGCAAAATATGCAAAATATATGAGCAAATAAAATATGGGTGGAAAGCTTTCTGGGCATTTACTCCTCCTCTTACTCACCATCATACTCATCAGTATTAGCTTCAGACTTAATACTTTGAGTCTACATCAGAATCAACTTTCCTCTTATCCTCATCCTAAGGCACATCAAAATCTAGTGGCTCCTGAAAATCAGGATGAATACGGCATATGGTTCTAGCATGCTCGCTTAGTGGGTATTCATCCTTAAGCTTCTTCAAATTATCCTCTGTAGGGTATTGGCCTCTACACATTATAGTTGGTGGTACATGCTAAACATGCGACTAGTAACATTGTCATCATGAGCAAGTCTCTCAACCTATGTCTAAGTTGGCCCAAAAGCAAATTTGGGCTCCTTCACTTAGGAAACATCAATGCCTCTCAAAATTTGAAGTAGTTTGTAATCCGCGGGGTCTTACTCTACCCCATGATCCTTCAAGAACTATTCATCAATTCCCAAAAATTGTCCTGTAACAACTTTTTACTCTCTCCTTCCTCAAAGAGGATCTCAACGCTGCACCCATATTTATAACTTTGTTAGCCATAAGAGCATAAACTAAAATTACCTATTCATGAGTGATATTGGACAAGTGGGAGATCGAGATCATGCATGCACAAATAATTCTCAACTAAACTCGTGCTTTTTTGTTCAAGTGTGCATATAGGAAAGTGTTGTGATACCCCTTGTACTAATGTCTTATCCACCTTATCACCGACCTAGTATTGCAAAAAATGTAATGAATGGCATGGTAGGGTGGTAGATTAAATGAGGCCTAGAATCCTCCATGATCCACATGAGGTGTCCCTAGCAAAGTATTTAAGGACGACTCATCAAAAGACACATTCTTACCATAAACTTGCACATAATTTCCCCTCTTCTTGGGGAACTAATTAGAAAGAAACTCGTGCACCATGTACAAGTTGCAATCCCCCAATCATTGAAAATAAAGCCCTTCCTCAACTGATCAATGCGTGTCCTAATGTTGGGGTATTCATCCCTCAATCTCTCTGTATCAATCTTCTCCATCTACACCTATCTCGCTGCATCATTATCCTTGTACCATTTTTGACCATCTTTGTTAACAGATTTCACCCTAATATGAAATTGAGGAATACGCAAACTTGCAAAAATTGTGGCTTAACTAGTACAACCCCTTTTATGTCCTTGGATTGACGTGGATGCTACTCCTTTTCCTTTGCTCAATTTAGGTGCCATGAGTCTTGTACATAATGGAATTTTACAATATGTTAGTGCAACCCAACTAGTTAACTACAACCAAGTTTAAAGGTGGTTATAACCACCCCATATTTAGTTTGTTAACCAAGTCTAATTAGTCTCCGCATTCGGGTACTCAGACTTCCCCTACTAAGTATCACTGTCTGGTGCACAAAATTCGTCTTTCAATTGTATTTCCCACATTATTCACTTTTCAAGAATTACAATGAATAAGATACTTTATCCACTACCACAAACTTTCAACGAGCTCACATTGCCATGCATACTTTTTACATATAAATTGATCCAACTAGAGTGCAAAAATCCAACCCATCAACTAAAAATCAACAAGATTCACAGTTTACCTTTACCCCAAGCACCTATAAACAAAAAGTATGTATTTTTTCACAAGGAAATGCACACATTAAAAATTCTAGGAAGTGAATATTATCAAGTATCCCCATGATGCAGGCTTTAGCATGGGACTCAATCTTTGCGGTGCAAATCCCATCATTCAGGATTTACAGTAAACTCTCATGACTTGCCCCACAATGTGGGGCTAAATCAACAAATTGGGCTCCTTGGTGCTGACCCTGTATTACCTAGCTGACTTTTCCATAGCATAATTTCACTCCAAATTTCATTTTTTTCAATGCCCCAAAGCATTTTTTCCACCTTAAAATCACTATTAAAACCACAAAAATAGTTATAAAAGAGGGTTGCCTCCTACCAAGCACCTATGTTTTGGTCGCGACATGACTTATAATAGAAATCCTATACTATTATATTACATTCATAGGTTGCCTCCCGTGCAGCACCTGATTTAACATCGCGACATGACCCAACTCATAATTATTCATTAAAAAGATGCAATGAGAATTCTCTATCGGTATTCTTCTTCACCCAGTAGTGTTTTACTCTTTGATCATTCATAAGAACATCTACCTTTTTCTTTATCAATTAGTTCAACGGCCTCATGAGCATTCATCCTTACTATTTCTAAAGGGCTACTATTTCTAAAGGGCCATACCACTTAGACATTTGTTTCTCAAGAAACAACTTCAACCTAAAGTAGAACACCAACACACTTTGCTCGAGATCAAATGAGCAAGGAACAACATGTTTGTCATGCCACCTTTTGATTTTCTACTTGTAGAGCATTGCATTCTCGTAGGCTTGCAATTTGAATTCCATAAGCTCATGTAATTGTAACATTTGTTTCTAGAATTTTAACTCTGCATTAAGGTTTATTTTATTATGGACCAATACTCTTAATGTTCTAACTCTGCCGATAAATGACATATTTTTCTAAATACTAACCTACAGGGAGATGTCCCAACGAGAGTTTTTTACGCTGTCTTCTACGCCTACAATGCATCATCAATCTTCAGTTCCTAATCTTTTCACCATGCATTCATTATTTTCTGCAAAATATATTTCACCTCAAAATTTGAGACCTTAACTTGACCACTAGTTTGCGGATGATAAATAGTGGCAACCTTATGTCTTACTCCGTACTTGGCCAACAAATTCCAAAACAAATTTTTGAGGAAGTGTGTACCACAATTACTAATAATATCTCCTCGGGTTCCAAACCTTATGATATCTACTTCTTAAAGAACTTTACCACCACCTTAGAGTCATTGGTAGGGAGCGCTACTGCTTTCACCCATTTGGAAACATAATCTACTGCAACTAGAATGTATGTGTTTCCATATGAAGAAGAAAAAAGGCCCCTGAAGCCTATTCATCACACGTTAAATATCTTCACATCCAAAATATTATTCAAAGCCATCTCATGCCTTATAGATATAGAACCCATGTGCTGGCACTAGTCATACTCTTCGGAAAATCTGGCTGTGTCCTTGAATAAGGTAGGCCAAAAGAAACCTAATTGTAGTACTTTATGAATTGTTTGCTTACCACCATGATGGATCCCACAAGAAGATGAATTACAACTCTCCAAGATTTGTTTTACTTCACATTTTAGTATACATCTTCTGATTACTCGGTTCGAGCCCTATTTAAACAAATATAACTCATCCCATGTGTAGAATTAGGATTCATGGTAAAGTACCTTTCTTTGCAGACTTATGGTCTTAGGTGGATTAACCCCGCTCACTATCAAGTTCATGATATCAATATACCAATGTAGCTCTATGATGCTTAAAGCTAAGAGTTGTTCATTGTGAAACTCCTTTCTAATCCTGCCATCTTCTAAATTAGGAGACTAACTCTCCAACCTAGATATATGATTTTCTACTTGTTTTTTTGACAACTTTTGGTCTTTAACTTCTAAATCAAATATTTTCAACAACAAAATCTTGCAAATAAAATGTAGTTTAGCATCCTTTATACTAAAAAGGTACCAAATAACTGCATGATTTGTGCACACAGTCACTTTGGTATCCACTAAGTATGACTGGAACTTACCCAACACATACACCATAGCTAGTATTTCTTTTTTTTGTCACCATGTAATTAACTTAGGTTGTATCTAGAGTCTTGCTTAAATAATAAATTGAATGAAAGACCTTCTCTTTTCACTATCCCAAAAAATCGCCCATAACTACATCACTAGCATTGCACATCAATTCAAAGGGTAATTCCCAGTCGGGAGCAACCAATATAGGTATCTCAATCAATTTTTTCTTCAAAGCCTCAAAGGCTTTCACACAATCATCACAAAATTGAAACTTTACCTCTTTCTCAATAAATTTTCACATGGTCCTTGAAATTTTGTAGAAATCCTTAATAAACCAGCTATAGAAACTAGTATGCCCAAGGAAACTATGCACACTCTTCACAGTTACATATGAAGGTAGCTTCTCTATGACCTCAATCTTGCATGATAAACCTCTAAGCCTCTTCAGGACACTTTATGGCCAAGAACAATGCCTTACTTAACCAAGAAGTGACACTTCTCCTAGTTAAGTACTAGATTCATCTCTTTATATCTTACAAACACCCTATCAAGATTTCGTAGACATACTTCAAAAGAGTTACCAGAAATATAAAAATCATCCATAAATACCTCAACAAAGTATTCCACCGTGTAGTAAAAGATTTCCATCATGCAACACTATAAAGTATCCAGTGCATTTCATAGCCCAAAAGGCATGCACTTGAAGGCATAGGTATCATAGGGACATTTGAATGTCATCTTTTCCTGATCTTTGGGAGCTATGGATATTTGATCTTTGAGAGCTATGGATATTTGATTGTAGTTTGAATACCCATATATGAAACAATAATACTTCTACCGTGCAAGACTATCTAACATTTAATCAATAAAGGAAATTGGACAATGATCCTTCTGAGTGGCTTTATTTAACCTGAGGTAGTCCATGTAAGTCCTCCATTATATTACAATTCAAGTTGAAATAAAGTCATTCTTCTTATTGGTGACTGCTTTCAGACCTTACTTTTTGGGCATGCATTGAACTAGACCGACACACTTACTATCTAAAATAGGATAAACAATGCTTGCATCCTACCACTTAATCACTTTCTTCCTTACCATATCATTTATTATGGGGTTTAATCTCAACTGAGTTTTAACACTAGGCCTTTGCCCTTCCTCTATGAAAATTTTATGTATATAATATGCCAGGATTATTCCCTAAATTTACAGATATCTGCCACCTGGTTGCATTTTTCTCCTTTTCAACACAACTATAGCCTCACCAATCTATGCTTCAAATAACCATGCAGAGAGAACAATTAATAAGGACTCATTGTCCTATAAGTAAGCATACTTGAGGGGTGATGAAAACATCTTCATCTCTAATATTAGGAATTTTATAATAGATTATTTGGGTGGTGGCCCAAGAGGTCTATTCAAAGGCTCAAAAGCCCCTGTATGAATGAATATGCTGGATACTTCTAGAACTTATAGCATCTCATGAGACTCTATATTTCAAAAAATATCATGCCTAACTAGAGATCTCTCTAAAGGATCCTTTGAAATAATTAGTGAAAGTTTTGATTCAAGATTAATTACCATGATGGAAGATAACTCTTCATAGGTAGATGTAGCTTTATAGCCTTGTAGTCATTGAATACTTCATCTATATCATATGCTCTCATTGTGAGATACCCAACAACCACATATATAAGTGCCCAACTAGTAGCCAAGAAAGGCCCCCCCAAAAATGGGACTTCTAGATCTACATAAAAATCCAAAGTAATAAAATCCATGGGGAAGATAAAGACCCCACTTGCACCAATACATCCTCAATTATTCTATTGGGCCTTGCCAACGAATGATTAGTTAACTATAATATGAGTGTTGTGGGTTTTGAAATTCCCAATTCCATCTTCTTGAACAATGAAATGGGTATTAGGTTGATGTTGGATCAAATATCACACAATCTCGGGCATTGATAGACTGCCTAATAGTGATTTGAATGGTGAAACTTCCTGTATCTTTAACATATATTGGCAGTCTATTCTAAATTTTGGATGTGCACTCCTTAGTAAGTGCAACTGTGGCATACTCAGTCAGCCTGTTCTTTTTAGCTACAATGTCCTTTATGTACATGGCATACCTAGGAATTACCTACAAGACATCAAAAAGTGGAAGATTAATGTGCAACTAATTTAATAAATTAATAAACTTTTTAAAACATGCTTGCTCCTTTTAATTTTCAACCTTAGTGGGAATGCGGAAGTGGCTTCACACATGACACATTGTTCTTACTACCCTTAACCTTTTCAGTCTCTACTTGCTTCTCATATCTTGCTATACCATTTTAGTGACCTTTTGGGCTCTAAATCCTATAATTATTGACCATTATTAGTATACACCACATTAAATTACTTAGGGTTTGGAGTTGTGTTGCTCGGTAAATATCCCAGAGGTCTAGTGTTCTATAAGCAAACCATCCCAACTAAACCTCTAAGATCTTTGTAGCCAATTGTTGATTATATATATCAACAACATTTTTTCTTGGTTTTCAATGATCTGCCTTAACATTTCCTTAATATTACTAGAAAGAGCATTAGAATGACCTCCCTAAGCCTGCTGTTGAAGATTCTGATTTTTGTGGCTTCTATATTAATTTGCATTATGCCTTTGATTTCCATGCTATGAGAAGTTGGGGTGGTTTTTCCAATTTTCATTATATGTGTTTCCAAAATTTTGATTACCTTGGTAATGTGCATTACAAATAAAGTTTATTGATTCCAGATTAGTTGCACAAACATCTGCTGAATGATCACCATTTCCACATACTTCACGCCAAGTCTGAGTCTACTACACAACATTAACAAAAAATATTGATGCCCCAAGTTCAATTTACTAAACTGAGTGTTTAGCTGATTCCACAGAGAGGAAATCTATGCTGCAATGGCTATCAATTGATCCTTTTCTAGCAACCCTGCAACCTTTTTTATGGCACTTCTCAAAATAATTGCATTATATTCAGGGTTCCCCTATGAGATATGGTTCAAAGGTGTGTACAACTCATTATATGTCTTTTCCATCACTTGCCCACCAGCTACTGAATCCAAAAGAATATTTGTGCTGGGCTCAAGTCCTTCTACAAAAGCATGCCCCAAAACATCATTGGTATGATGGTGGTGTGGGAAATCACAAAGCATGGACTTGAACCTCTCCTAGGTTTGATGCAAATTTTCACCATCTTTGTACTTGAAGCTCAATATCTCACTCTTCAACTTCATAGTCTTTTCGAAGGGAAAGAAATGAATCAAAAATTTCTGTGCCAAATAATTCTACGAAGTGATGGAATTAGCTGGTTCAACCTTCAACCACCATTTAGCTTCCCCTAATAGAGATAATGTGAAGAAGGTGACTCTCACATAGCTCATGACTCTTGTAGAAATATATGTATTGCTAATCTCAAGAAAATTCTGCAAGTGCTATTGTGGATCCTCATGAGATAGTCTTGTGAACTACCCACAAGTGTGACATATCTGCACCATATTCTATTTTAGCTTGGAATGACCTCCTGCATATAGTTTACGAATGCTATTGGTGACATTATTAGCAAGTGAGAATGCCACCTCATGAACTGGACTAGATGTTGCCATTTTAGCAGGAATATTTTCAAACAAATCAGGTAATTGAAGCCGATGAATTAGATATTGAAGACTTGCTACTCTTGCTTCTAAAGAAATACTCGTTTAGGCTCCAAGTATGATTTAAGAAATTCTCTTTCTCTTGGAATCCCGAGGTACAAATTAGACCTGCCAAATCAGCCGCTAAGATCAAGTTGTCAACACTTGTATAATTTTATTGAAAATAAATTTTAGAAAATAACTAATTTCTTAAGTCCCCGACAAAGATACCAAAACCTTATTGCAACCTACCACACACGCAAGTGTACATGGTCTATCAAGTAATATAGTGATTCTTTATGAGTTAGGTGTCAAACCCACTGGGGCTTATGTGCTTAGCAATTCACTTAATTCAATTTCCAATAGTATTTTAGACAAGTGGTTTGTTGTATCGAAGGGCTTATAAGATTTATTGTTTTCTACTAATATGTGAAAGAATAATAGATGTCAATCATGATTTTTAGCAAAGTTTTAAACAATAGTTAGAGATATTCCAGGGCTATGACGTGTACCACAATTATGTTTAGCATTCATTCATCTCAATGAAATTTATTTTTCAAATTAAGGATTTTGGGGTTAAGTGTAGGATCTGGGAATGGTAATCCTCTAATCACCTATTCAAACTTGTCTCAGAATTATATTATTGAGAAGGGATGTGAGTTTATAATTCAAATGCTTTAACATTTTTATCCCATTTACGCCCAAATAAGGCAAATTAGGTATTTTTCTATCCTAGTTACAAATCAATCCTAACTTTCTTAACTGATGATCTTATTTCTCACATTCTTCATCCTATTTTTGCATTCACATGGTCAATTCATGCAAAAATTACCCATTCATTCTAATGCTGTCCAGACACTAAAATAGTATTTTCAAGAACACGAGAACAACTGAATGCGAAACAAACTCCATTAATTTAAATTAAATACTAAACAATCATGTTCAAGATATAACCCTAGAACGAGGGTTTAAGATACTCATAGTCTGAAGAAAAACATAAGAAGTAATGTTAATCATACTAAAATATGAAGTAGTTGAGTTAAAAGATAAAGAGCCCTTATAAAAACCCTTATGCTTTCTATTTTTCTCTTAAAAATTGTTAACCTAATGATTACATGCCATTCTTGGTGTATTTAAAAAGGCGAACCCCTTTAAAATCTATGCCCATAATAAGTTAGCTAAAATGTGATGAAAGACCATTGATGTCTAGATATACATAGTGGCCATCCAATGTGCAGGATTGATCTGCACAATATGGGCCTACTCCCAAGGCTCCTAGTTGAATGGCTCAGAGCTCTATTTAGTTGTAGGACTGCTCTCACACTCCCTATATCGATCGTGCATGGTTCTTCATCCATTTGGTTTCCTTTCCACTGCATTTTAACCTGAAACATGCTAATTACATTCTTAAATTCATCTATGATGATAAAGTACAAGATATAAGCAAATATACACATTTTTTTTAATCAAAACTAAGCTAAAACATGGGTAAAGTATGATTATTGGGTGTATAAATATGCCCAAGATCAACTTACAATAAGAATATGAGAAACGCTAAGATCTCACTTTGAATTAAAACCCTAAAAATTAATGTTTGTATTTGAAAAACCAATAGTATGTCTTGAAAGTAATAATAGAATGTAAACTATAACGATAGACCCATATTGGGTATATATAGACAGAGAGGAAGCCTATCCTAAGAAAATTAGAAATATAAGGTCGTTGGTGACTATACCTCTAATAGCGAGTCATATAGTATGATGAAGACTCTTAATCAATCTTCTCACCATCCATGGACTACTTGTCCTCTTTACTGATGATGGCTTATTTAGTCACCCTACGATTCGTAGTGTGACTTTTTTCCACTAATATCATTGTGTATTACTTCAAGACTTTTCTTGTCTGCTCAGGATGACTTCTCTTGATGATCCCTCATGTAACTCTATAGGTTGAGGCCTCATTTCGTACTCTGCTTGTCCTTGATCTTGTCATGGCTTTTAAATTAACTGTAGTACCAACGATATTATGCTATGACTCATCATATGTCTCAATGAGTCGTAGCTTACCTTTGTCACCACCACATTAACTTTTTCACAAACCAATTCTACAAGTCATGATGAAACCTACTTTATCCCGCCAGTAGGTAAACCAAATCGTAGCCCAAGACTAAACGTAATGGGCTAGTTGGTGGAAAATAGGATAAATATCAGAATTATGCAAGTAATTAGATTACAAGACATAATTTAACTCTGTCTCCAAGAGCTCACCCTATCTATGAACTTTGACCCGCAATAATACTGCATTAGCAGTGGCAGATAGTACTCGGAGATGCACTAGAAAAGGGTATAAAAGTGTAGTATGAGTACCAAGGAATGGGTACTCAGCAAGCATAATTGACCGACTGAGCTAAATCATAATATAAATACAATAAAATGCGAGATAGTAAGCTAAGTTAGGGGAAAATCACAAACCTAGAATAATACTCCTAACTCTGAAAGTAAACAATTGATGAAATAACATTGACAGACGTAACTATAAATAACTTAATTTCCCCCATAAGCCCAGGAGATGTGAACAAAAGTAAATATCCTAACGTGAGTCCCCATAAGCCCGATGAATGTAATCAAGAAGAAGTAATGACAGTAAATATTTCAACCATCCAAATCTCCAAACTGTAACGATAGATTTTTCCATACCATATACACTGGACTCGAACCATTTCCATAACCATTATAAATAATCTTTTAATGCTGAAATCGAACTAAAAATAGTATGTCACAAGCCTGAATTTAATAAAAACTAATATCATAATACCAAACTTAAACCTGAAGTATTATCATCACAGGTTCCAAACTTGAACCGGTTCATATAAATCCCAAATACAAGCCTAGAATAAGTCATAATAGGTCTAAACCCACCTCGAGCTCAAAAATATAAAGAAAATGATGTATAACGACCTATCGATTCTGCAATAAGCTAATAGTGATCTTTGCCTAAGATAGGCTGAAAGGGCCGAATTTTAATCCTGAAGATATGTTCTGAGGCATTTACTACCCAAATTAGACTATGGTTCCAAAATCCCACTACGAGGTGCTAAATAAGCCTGATAGAGTCCCTAGGTAGAAATTCAACCCAAGAAATAGGTAGATAGGTTCAATATGCCTAATTATGATTTTCTAATCGGTAAAATAATCTATATTCTCTAAATATACCATCAAGTCACAATTCCCAACCCTATACTACCATAATATTATACTGATACTATAATTAAGCTCAACCTATGAGAAGAGTAAGCCTAACCTACCTGGATGCCGTAGAAAGCCTAATAAAATTTGCTAAATTAGCGATTTCCCCTTCCGAGAAGCCTCCGTACGATGCCATGCTATCAAAATAGTGATCTATGCATTAATAAGAGAGAAATGATGCCTATTTTGCATTTATATACTTTGAGCAATAAATTGAATCAAAATCCTATGTAGGATCTGCTTGCAAATTACACTTTTGAAACCATCAACAGGTCCCTCTATGCTCAAGGCTCAATTATGCTCAAGAGTAGGTGAATTCCAAGCTCAAATGATACAAATATCAACCTATTAAGAATCTAGGGATTTATGACTTAATTGGAGAATTAACTCAAGAATTGGATGGGAACTTACAAGGATTATTACAATGAAATGATTATTCTGAGCTCACCAACACCCCATGATCACCCAAGGATACATTTTTGAATTTTCTGCATTCTCTAGGGCTTTATAGCTCTTCAAACTAGTGAGAAATAGGAGAAAATCGGGTAAGGGATAAAATAAATGCCCTCCCAAGTCTCACTTAAGAGGTCACTTGACTTTTTAAGAGGTCACCGCTATCACAACATATTACCACTATAGCGATCCCTGGTCATAGGCTACCCCTCCGCTAAAATGGATAAGGCATCACTTAAGCGACGTCTTCTTTAGCCATAGACTTTTGCTTAAGCGACATGGCTGGGCTGCCTTGGCCACTAAAGAAACCGCTTGGCCACTAAAGCTACCATAGGTTTTCTTTAGCAGATGCATCAGTTGCATCCATGCACTAGTTGCCATAGGTTCTCTTTAGTAGATGCACCAGTTGAACTTGGATTTGGCCAAGTTTCCACCGACCCCTCAAAATTTATCCAAAATCTTTTGAATGCAAACAAACTATGCTACCTTATAAAATTAGAAATTATGGACTCAATGGCGTCATCAAAATTTCCAACTAGAGTCATTTTGATGAAATGCGGGCCCTACACCCAAGGTACACTTTTTTAAAAATTTGTCCAATTGTTTGAAATAAGTCTAGAAGCCATGAGACCAAAATTAAAAGTGCCTTAGCCTAAACCCGATGTTCTAAAGCTGATGGAACTGTCAAAATTGACATACAAGGTCTTTAACCGAATATTTACTCCCAATAGTAAATCTTTACCTATTGGGACCCTTGGGGATTGCACCACACAGTGAGGGACCTAGTCCCTCAAATCAATCACAGGTAGGGGTGGGCGTTCGGTATTTTCATAATTTGGGTTCGGTAATTCAATAGTCGATAAATAAAAGTAGATACCAAATACCATACCATTAAACTTCGGTTTGGTAATTTGGTAATCGGTAAATTAAATTTTGGTTTGGTATGAAATTCGGTATTACCATATTAAAGTTGGGCATGCTTATAGTGATCCTATTTGGTGATAATAGTGGTGATTTCCAACCAACATTTTGAGAAAAATTTAATTTTGTTTGGTAGTTTTACACCTCTGAATACATAATTTTTACACCAGAAAAAATCAATTTTGTTTGGTCTTGTGTTCACATTGATATGTGTGGCTCAATTAATGAAACACCTTAAAACCTATGTTATTGTAGCTTGATCTAGCTCCAAGAAGGGGAGAACTGGATGTAACACGAATAACATTTATATCAAACTGGATGTAGCACGAACTGAATGTAATGAACTGGATGTAAATATGATGCAAAGTCATAATATTACTTCTTATAAATATGATGGAGAGAAATATATGTTATTTTGTCTGCTAAGTGCTGAGTTTTTCGATAATTTCCATCTGCTGTTGACATGTGAACACAAGGATTAAGAAGGCTTGACCAAGTCCCCTTGGTTAAAGCCATAGTCTGACCTATGTTAGGAATATTAGAGTTGGGCAAGTGCAGCCAACAATGGTGTTATGCATAATGTCATGAAGATTTTTTTTCTATTATTCCCTTCCACACCCTGATTTTCATTCTTAGCATGATATTTTCATCAAAAGTTGTCACAAGTTGGTTGCAAGGAAGTCTGTTGTGTAAAGTTAAGAGTCTACTTTATGTCTATGTTTTATAGTTCAAAGTTTTCTTGAGCAATATTCACACAAGTATGTGGCCTTTGGAGTGTGGACTAGGTATTTGGCCTATGGGTCACTTAACTATTATTGGATATTCGGGAAATACCAAATACAAAATGGTAGTTATATTTTTTACCAATCCCAATCCCAAATACCGTAATTTTAAAATTTTACTCCCAAATACCATCCCAAATACCAAATTATCGAATACCAATTACAAATTTTTTTGGTTCGGTACGATAATTTGGTTTTTGGTATTTTATGCCCACCCCTAATCACAGGAAATCAAACAATAGAGTGCAAGAAAGTTATAGATATTTTAGAAAGAGTAAAGCCATAAGATTTTTATGTGAAAACCCAGAAAGGGAAAAACCAATACTTGCCATCACAAGCACCAAATAAATACACTATAATCAACCTCCTGATTACAGTACATATTTCAACCTACCTTTAGGATCCTTTTGCTAGTAGTAACTCTACTACAAGCTCATATTGGTAACTCTACCAAGGACTCTCTCTACTGATTAACTCTAATCAACAATAAACTTAAGTAACTCTACCTAAGTAGCTCTCTCAATAAGAAAAAACCACTCTTATAACATGAGTAGTTCTTTCACAAATCAGCACTCAAGAACAGTTTTAATTTAAGTTCATATAACAGCTAAGAACTTGAGCGATGTTGGAATTGGATTTTTGCTGCCTTACTTCACTCTTTAGAATTGCAAAAAAACCAAATGATGAAGAAGAGTCTCTTTTCTTTTATAGCTGAGTGATGATTAGGGCTGAAATATCATTCGACCAGTTGTCCAAGTTAATACAAAATAACACCTGCAAGTTTGTTACATAAGAGGATAAAATTTTGAAGATACCATGTGCCAGTTGTACTGTACCTTACACGTCCAAAGACCTGGTCCCTTGCAGTTTAGCTGCTCATCATCAAAACTATATATAGTAATTTCCCCCTTTTGATGATGACAAACCAAACCATACAATTTGAGCATCAGTGTACATTCATCAAATTTAATCAGAATGATTACCACCTGAAGATGAATGTTCACCCTATCATTATGCTTCCTCCATTATGCAACAGAGGGACGTAGTCCCTTATTGTCATTTGCAGAAAAAACTTCCCCTATCATTATGACTCATCTTTTAAGAACATCACTTACTTCCCCCTGTCAGTATGTACCACATGAGCATACTAGCACACAAACTAATCACACCACACATCGCACCTGGTCCTTGTACATGAAGTCAGAGTATTCCTTTTTTTGGCATAATTGAAAAGGATAAATAGTAAACCATAAGTAATATAAGCACAACATAACTAACCATGGCCACTAGGAAACACTAACAAAAAAATACTTAAAGTAAAGAAAAAATAAAGTTCACAATCAGAATTCATTCAATCATAAATAAGGATGAGTACCACTATAGTTATACCAAAATAATACAACAAATAACTGCCTTCAAAAGCCAATACAAGGAATAAGTTATGAAACTGACACAAGATTGGTTAGAGAACAGGGATAACAGGACTTAGGTGGAGGGAGATTTAGGGGAAAGGTACTTAAGCAACATCTCTGTTCTTGAATTTCCAGTATTATGGGCATCTAACAACTGTTTGGTGAGATCCTTTACTTCAACATTCAGTTCTTGAATTTTACCAATCAATTCAACCAATCTTCCCTGGAGTTTTGAATTTTTAGTTGCAAGTTCATTAAAAGCACTTGGTCCTTCAGATGACAACTTCTGAATCTGCAACTTCAAATGCACTATCTCAACAGTTTTGGGACCCAACATACTTCTTAAATCCTCCATTTTCTTTCCCAACCTTTCTTGAACAGCTAACAACTCAGATACTTGAGACACATATCCAACTTTTCCATTAATACATTCATTCTCTACATGGGTTGTTAGGCTGATCATTTGTTTGGCTGTTCTAGGTGTTTCTTTAGTTCCACTCACACCAAAAATGTTCAAAGACCCTCTCCAGCAAGTACCAATAGGGCATTCCATGTATCTCATATTTCTCAAGAATTACTTTCTTCATGTGGTCAATCATAAGAGAAGGCAAAGATTAATTTAAAATTACTTAGGCATTCTATCAGGATAAGATCAGCCCCAGATGCAATGGTAGTTTTCCGTAATCTCTACAATAGGACTTTGTTGACGAATTAAAATGCCAGTTAGAACTCATATTTCAAGAACTTTTTCTCTGCTGCTCTATATATTCCTCCCATCTTAGAGGCATTGATCATAAACTAAACTATGGGATGTTGTTTCATAGCAGTACTGACTCTATTATCTAGTACATCCAAGATTTTTCCCAGTGTTTCTTCATCCAAATAGATAGAATTTCCTTGCACATGTGCAGACAAGCTTAACTTATTTTCTGAGAATTCCATGGTATAGTAAAATTCTCTAACCTCATTCTTAAAAACCATGGGGTTTGATTCTTCAAGAAGGTGTAACCAACCTTGACACTTAACATATTCAACCAGTTCAATCATCCTAGGTTTTTCATAAATTTTGGGATCAAACATTCTTCCCGACAACACCTTTTTTGTTCTTAGTGTAACTCCCCAAATATGGTACCTAGAATGCCACACGGTGCTCATGACCCCGAAGAACCACAAGCTAACCCATGACTGATATCTATAATTAAGTACTGCATAATATACTGTATAAATATAGAATAAAAGGCTGAAAGGCCATAAGGTTAAAAACTGAATAATAATAATAATAATACTAAATATGGTATAACAACACCAAAACAATTAAAATAACTAAAAATACTAAAGTCTGAATATTTAGTTTGAAAGCCTCTAAACTGTCTGAATAAGGAGTTAATGGGATATATCACTAACTAACTCCAACTACTGAAATAAACTAAGTACTAAAAGAATGAAATAATTAAATAATAACATCCTCGAATGATAAGGACTCACTGCTAGTCTGTTTGCTGAACAACTGATCTACAAAGGATGCTCTAGAGCTCATGCTTCTGAACCTATGGTATAAAACACCATAGTGCAAAAGAAAAGTATGCGTTAGTATGTGAGAATGTACTGGTACACAAGCGAGGTAAGCAAATGCAAGGGTTCATATGCATGAACTATAACTGACTAACATGAACATGAACATGACTGCATGAGAATACATGCAAGAATACATGAACTATAACTGAAATCATGGTAATACTGAATTTGAATACTGATAACCTGAGTTTCATGTTAACTGAGTGATTGTGTTTGACAGTCCTGATTCTAATGGAACTAGCTGAGTTCCGTACTGAATTGTGTGACTGTATCTGACAGTCCTGAATCTGAAGAACTATCTGAGTTCTTTTACTAAGACTGAGACTGAGACTGTGGGAAGTAGTTATCTAACTGATATACCCCAAATAAAGCAATATAGCTGGGTTGGGGTCCAATCTGTAATGCCAATTGGAAGGGTGTCAATACCGTGCCACTGGTAAGGACAAGCCATGAGTGATCCTCGTCTTGTAGTGTCCCCATATGAGAACTGTGGGACCTTTAAATGACAGTGTTAATCCACCTTATACATCCTCAACTATCAGTGTTGATGTCTATACCTATACTGGCTATATAGTTATGGAATGCAAGGATTGCTTTTAAAAATCACACCATCATCTGGAAGTGTGTGTTCCCATCCTTGGGTTCACTCGGTGCTGAATCCTACTCCCATCTGAATAGACACTGATCTGATTAGACTGGACTAAACTGGACTAAGTTCACTGAGATTACTAAGGTTACTGAGATTACTGAGATAACTATATTGATACTGAATTTACTGAGTTTTTCCTGAGTCATGTAACTGACTGAATTCTACTAATCATGACTTGATGGAGAATATCATTAAAAATGACACTGGCTCTAGGCACACATCTAAATTATCGGGTACAAGTATCCCCAGGACTCGATAGTATGAAACTGACAAAACATGACACTTCATGACACATAACCATAGTCAACAATTCAGAGTACTATTATTGGGGATTATCATGAAGTATTTGCATACCATAAGCTTATATATGAATAAGAATGCATATAAACACGTCATCATTTCATAAGCCTAATCTAATGAGTAATACATCAATCTATTACAAAGCATAACAATAGCATAGGAGTCATTTTGAACATCAGAGTAAAACATGGATTCATCATTTAGGTTCTATTGAGTCATAAGGCATAATTCTTTTTTTTCTCTTAGGAATTTTATCAAACACCTAGGATGCAAAACGTAGGGCATAGTCATGATCATCAAATTAGAACATCATAATTCCATGCAACAACTCAATTGATAGGTTTTCAAGTCGCATACTAATATATTTTCATGATATTTATTAAGGACTTCAACTTGGAAATCGAACATCAATATAAACATGGATATAATTCAATTCATACCATGGAATTCAAAGTTTATATTTCTAAAAGGGTTTCTTTATCTTCATGGGTGAAAGGAACTCATGAATCAACACTTGACATACCTTGGATGGAAGTTTCTTGAAAATTAACGGTGAAAACCCTAGACTTGTTCTTGAGCGAATTTGAGAGAAACAACTATATTTTGGTGAAAACCTAGCTGAATCTCATGTCATAGGCTTATATAGGGGTGGGAAATTGACCTTTTTTACCTTAAAAACACGGACATTTAATAACTGAAAATTAGGCATCTACACGATTGGCGACGTGACGCGTCAATGGAATCAACACGATACCCTATGCGTCATGTATTAATTGCTCCAGGCCTTAGTTATTTTACTGGCAGTCCCTGCAACAATGTTAACCAACGCGATAGGCGATGCGGCGCGCCAAGATCGCGTTGATCCGCTATTTTAGGACACCAAACGTGGTCTAAACGAGGTCTAAAAATCCAAAACTTGTCCGGGAACACCTATTGACCTCTCTGATCATGAATTAACAAAAATACAGACCCTTAAAGGACATTAAGGTCAAGAAATAAGATTTACAACTTTTGAAGGCCAAAAATAAACTAAGTCTAGAAACCTAGCTAGAATTTTCTAAGTCTGGGACCCCTTGACAAGCCTAAATGATTGAATTAAGCTTGTAAATTTTGCGGGATTTTACAATATCTCCCCCTTGGGAACATTCATCCTCGAATGAGACTAACTAAGATGGGAAAAATAAGCTGAAATACATACAGAACATGAACAACTAAAATATGACTACCTGATTGACATTACTGAGATTCATGTTGATCATGCATATCCGATGCATGATTTTTATGATTGAGCTGATACATGAATGCATGACTGAGAGTACTGATAAGATGATCACGCATATATTATGTGTGAATACATGACTGAAATGACTCATGAACATGCGACTGAACATGTAAGGGTAAAGATACCAAGTTTGAAATAAAAACTGAGCATAGTTTGTAGCTGAAATTTGAACCATGAGCTGAATGAACTTATGAAAAACTATTACCTTGGGCTGAGTCTGAATTTGCAGAGAAAAGGTGAGGATACTTGGTCCACATATCTTCTTCTTCTTCCCAAGTAGCTCCCTCAACGGACTGATTCCTCGAAAGAACTTTGATTAGAGGGACTTCTTTATTCCTCAGTCTACAAATCTGGTAGTCAAGAATTTTGACTGGAATTTCCTAGTACGAGAGACTATTCTGAATATCTATGCCCTCAACAAGGACTACGACAGCGGGGTCACCTATGTACTTCTTAAGCAAGGAGACATGAAACACTGGATGGACTGAAGTAAGATCTAAGAGAATTCGAGATCATAAGCTACTTTACCATAACGACTGAGAATTTTGAAGAGACTGACATATCGGGGACTGATCTTTCCCTTCTTGCCAAATCTTTTCACTCCCTTCATGGGAGAGATCTTTAGATAAACATAGCCACCAATCTCGAACTTAAGATCCTTTCTACACATATCTGCATAAGACTTCTATTGGCTCTGAGCAGCCCAAAGTCTTTCTCTGATCAACTGGACTTTTTCTAAGGCATGGAATACTAATTCAGGACCTACAACTAAGGCCTCACTAACTTCAAACCAACCTACTGGAGATCTACATCTCCTACCATAGAGAGCTTTGAATGGAGCCATCTGAATACTGGAATGATAGTTGTTGTTGTATGAAAATTGAATCAAAGGAAAGTGGTCATCCCAACTACCCTTAAAATTAATTGTACACGACTGTAATATATCTTTCAAGGTCTGAATGGTCCTTTCTGCTGGACCATCTGTTTGAGTATGAAAGGCTATACTGAGATGAACTCGGCTACCAAGACCCTTTTGGAATGCTTTCTAGAAGTGAGAGGTGAACTGGGTACCTCTATCTGAAACAATAGACAATAGAACGTCATGTAACCTAACCAACTCCCTAATATAGAGTTTGGCGTAATCCTCGGCTGAATAGAAGGTATGGAATGGAAGGAAATGAGCTAATTTAGTCATCCTATCTATGATGACCCAAACCAAATCATGCTGATGATAAGTACGAGGCAAACCCGTCACAAAATCCTTGTTCACTTCTTCCCACTTACAAGTAGGAATACTAAACTCTTGCATAGACCCACTAGGCTTTTGATGCTCTATTTTATCCTGTTGACATGTAGATCACCTAGCTACAAACTTTACAATAACTTTCTTCATCCCACTCCACCAATAGATCTCCCACAAGTTGTGGTATATTTTAGTATCCCCTGGATAAATAGAGTAGCACACACCATACGCTTCTACAAGAATTCGTTGCCTCAAGTCATCTACACCTGGCACACACAGACGACCTTGACAACGTAACACACCATCTCCCCCTTGGGAGAAAACCTCTACCTTTTAATCTTTGACTACTACTTTCAACTTGACTATACTGGGATATCTATTTTGCTTTTCCTTAACTTCAGAAACTAGAGATGATTCGAAACTACCCTGAACCCATATATTACCCTCGTTTGAATCGACTAAGTGGACACCTAGTCTAGAAAGATGATGAACTTCTTGAGCTAACTTCTTCTTACTATCCTCAACATGGGCAACACTACCCATAGACAGTCTACTAAGAGCATCAACCACTACATTGGCTTTGACCGGAGGATAAAGGACACTCATGTCGTAATCTTTCAAGAGCTCTAACCACCTTCTCTATCAAAGATTAAGATATTTTTGAGAGAATACATACTGAAGGCTTTTATGATCTTTGAACATATCTACATGAACACTGTATAAGTATTGCCTCTAATTTAAGGCAAAAACTATGTCTTCTAACTCAAGATCATGAGTCGAATAATTCTTCTCATGGGTTTTAAGTTGCCTGGAGGCGTAGGCTATAAAATTACCATGATACATAAGGACATAACCTAAACCCACTCTAGATGCATCACAGTACACTATAAACCTATCTGGACCATCTGGAAGAGCCAAAACTGAAGCTGAGGTGAGTCGAGTCTTCAACTCTTGAAAACTCTTCTCACAAGGATCTGACCATTGAAACTTGACTTTCTTCTAAGTCAATTTGTACATAGGGGATTCAATAGATAAAAATCCCTCAATAAACCGTCTATAATAGCCAACCAGACCCAAGAAACTCCTGATATCTAATGGAGAGATAGATAGATGCCAATTTTTTACTGCTTCAGTCTTTTGAGGATCAACTCTAATGCCATCACCGGAAATGGTACGACCAAGGAATGCTACTGACCTTAGCCAAAATTCACACTTGCTAAATTTGGCAAACAACTGATGATTTTTGAAAGTCTGCAATACTATCCTGAGATGGTCTACATAATCACGCTCACTGCGGGAATAGACAAGAATATCATCTATAAAGACTATGACGAACATGTCCAAGTACTTTTGGAACACATAGTTCATCAAGTCCATGAAAGCTGCTGGGGTATTGGTAAGACCAAAGGACACGACTAAGAATTCAAAATAACCATATCGAGTTCAGAAGGCTATTTTTTAAATGTCATATTCTCTGACTCTGAGCTGATGATAGGCTGATCTGAGGTCTATCTTAGAGAAGTAGGTGGCACCTTGAAGTTGGTCAAACAAGTCATCAATTCTGGGAAGTGGATACTTGTTCTTAACCGTGACTTTATTGAGCTAACGGTAGTTAATACACATTCTGAGAGAACCATTTTTCTTTCACATGAATAAGACTGGTGTACCTCATAGGGACACACTGGGTCTAATGAAATCCTTATCTAGGAGATTCTTTAAATGTTCTTTTAATTCTCTGAGTTCTGTTGGTGCCATTTTGTATGGAAGAATAGATATGGGTTGAGTATCTGGAAGAAGATCAATGCCAAAGTCTATTTCCCTTTCGGGAGAAATTCCTTGAAGATCTTTGGGAAAGACATCTGAGTATTTATTTACTACTGGGACTGATTCAAGACTGGGAGTTTTGGAACTAGAGTCCTTAACTTGAACAAGATGATAGACACATCCCTTTGATATTATTTTTCATGCTCGAAGGTAGGAATAAGCTGACCTCTAAACACTGAAGTACTACCCCTTCACTCTAGGATAGGTTCATTCGGAAATTGAAATTAGACCACTCTATTTTTGTAGTCAACTATGGCATAGCAGGAATGAAGCCAATCCATGCCAAGAATAACATCAAAATCAGTCATCTCTAATTCAACTAAGTCTGCAAAAGTAACTTTCTGAAATATCATAACTAGACAGTTCCTATATACCCACTGAGTTATGATGGTTGTACCCACTGGGGTAGAGACTGAGAAGGGCTCTGCTAGAATTTTGGGACTGACTCCGAGATCGACTGCTATATAAGGAGTAACAAAAGACAAAGAAGCTCCTGGATTTAGCAAAGAGTAAATATATAAGTGAAAGATCTATAACGTACCAGTGACCAATTCAGGAGAATTTTCCTAATCCTATTAGGACTGGAGAGCATAAAGTCTATTTGGGCGCTCCTCACTGGTTGCGCTGGAAGTGGCACCCTACTGATTCGGGCAATCAAACTGAGCTGATGAACGGTTATACTGACCCTAAAATCCTGACCGACGACAATCTCTAACTCTCTGGCCTGGATTGCCACATCTAAAACACACATCACTTCCAGCTCTATAAATACCCTTATGGTTCTTATCATATGTCTGGCAAAGAGAATTGGTTTGAGCACTGCTAACACTGCCCTAAGATTTAGATACTGGTGCGCTATCTCTGTTACCCTCCTTGAACTTAGGAACTGGAGCACTGACTGAGGAAGGAGCTGGAACGGATGACTTTGGGTGGAACTGAGAACGGTTAACACTCTCTGACTTAGGCTGATTAAATTTAAAGCTACAGTTCTAACTCACTTATTCTGCTTCTCTCTCATCTTAATCTTCTACTCTTTTATCTATTGAACATAGATCATAAGTCTTTCTATATCCATCTCACTAATCAGCATTGAAAATCTGCATATATTGACCACACTATTATTCACTCCAGAAACAAACTTGCCCATCTTAGCCCTGCTGTCTGCCACAACATGAGGAGCATATCTATCTAGTTGAGTAAACTTAAGAGTATACTCTTTCACTGTCATGTTGCCCTGCCTGAGCTTGATAAACTCTAACACCTTAGCTTCTATCTGCTCTAGGGAAAAGAACCTATCTTAGAAGGCAGTGGCAAACTCCTCCTACTTAATAGGACCTGCATCGATAGCCCTCTTTACTTTCCACTATTTGAACCATGTGTGAGCTACATACTGCAACTGATATGTATCTAGATTAGAACTCTCACTAATGATAACCCCCATGATATCTATAACATTCTAAACCTGATCAAGGAATTCTTGAGGGTCCTCATCTAACTTAGACCCAAAAAAGGATGAAGAATTCATTCAGGTGAAGTCCCGAATCCAAGCTGCAGTAGTATTGACCACTGGGTTGGCTAGAACAGTAGCTGGACATTCATTCTGAGTAGCAACTGAGTTATCAAGAGTAGTGAATGCTGCTCTGAACTTTGCATGAGAGATATATTCGTCCAAGGGATCTGCTTAGACGGGCTGAGGGGCTGATTAATTTTTGTTTCTTCTTTTGAGAGGCATGTTCAGCAAGTGAAAAAGGGGAAACAGATTAGACTGAGAGTTAAATTTGAGCTCATGCTCATTGGTACGACATGAATACTAGAAGAAGAGAAACTGTTCCTAAAATATCTTATAGCTTTCTGTACATAAATATGGTGCGCAACACACCCATGCACAAGACTCTACTAGATGCGACTTTCAGACTTCCTAGGAAACTATTGAACATTAGGCTATGATACCAAGTTTGTAACGCCCCAAATTTAGTACCTGGAATGCCACACGGTGCTCATGACCCCAAAGGACCACAAGCTAACCTATGACTGATATCTGTAACTGAGCACTGCATAGTATACTATATAAATGCAGAATAAAATATTGAAAGGCCATAAGGTTCAAAATTGAATAATACTAATAATACTGAATATGGTCTAACAATACAAAAACAACTAAAATAACTGAAAATACTGACGTCTGAATATCTAGTCTGAAAGCCTCTAAACTGTCTAATAAGGAGTTGATGGGACATGTCCTCAACTAACTTCAATTGCTAAAATAAACTAAGTACTGAAAGGATGAAATAATCAAATAATAATATCCTTGAATGATGAGAACTCACTGCTAGTCTGTTTGCTGAATGGCTGATCTACAAGGATGCTCTGGAGCTCGTGCTTCTGAATCTATGGTATAAAACACCATAGCGTAAAATAAAAGTATGCATCAATACGTGAGAATGCACTGGTATGCAAGTGAGGTAAGATGAATGCAAGGGCCCATATACATGAACTATAACTGACTGACATGAACATAAACATGACGGCATGAGAATACATGTATGAATATGTGAACTGTAACTAAAATCATGGTAATACTAAATTTGAATACTGATAATGTGAGTTTTATTTTAACCGAGTGACTGTGTCTAACAGTTCTAATTGTAATGGAACTAGCTGAGGTTCGTACTGAACTGTGTGACTGTATCTGACAGTCCTGAATCTGAAAAAACTATTTGAGTTCTTTTTTCTGAGATTGAGACTGTGGGAAGTAGTTATCTAACCGGCATGACCCAAATAAAGTAATATAGCTGGGTTGAGGTCCAATCTGTAACCCTAATTAGAAGGGTGTTAATACCGCGCCACTAGTAAGGATAATCTATGAGTGACCCTCGTCTAGCAGTGTCCCCATATGAGAATGGTGGGACCCTCATCTGACAGTGTTAATCCACCTCATCAACCCTCAACTATCAGTGTTGATGTCTTAACCTATGCTGGCTACATAGTTCTGAAATGTAAGGATTGCTTCTAAGAATCACACCCTCATCTGGCAGTGTGTGTTCCCATTCTTGGGTTCACTAGGTGCTGATTGCTACTCCTATCTCAGTAGACACTGATCTTATTACACTGGACTAAACTAGACTAAGTTTACTAAGATTACTGAGATTACTGGATTGATACTGAATTTACTTAGTTTTTCCTGAGTTATGTGACTGACTGAATTCTACTGATCATGGCTTGACTAAGAATATCGTGAAAACTGACACTGGCTCTAGGCACATAGCTAAATTATCGGGTACAAGTACTCCCACAACTCTATAGAATGAAATTGACAAAACATGACACTTCATGACATATAACCATAGTCAACAATTCATAGTACTATCATTGGGGATTATCATGTAGTATTTTCATACCATAAGCTTATATATGAATAAGAATGGATATAAACATGTCATCATTTCATAATCCTAATCACATGAGCATTACATCAATCCATTACAAAGCATAACAATAGCATGGGAGTCATTTTGAACATAAGAGTAAAAGATGGATTCATCATTTAGGTTCTATTGAGTCATAAGGCATACTTCTTTTTTTCTCTTAGGCATTTTATCAAACACCTAGGATGCATAACTTAGGGCATAGGCATGATCATCAAATTAGAGTATCATAATTCCATGCAATAACTCAATTGATAGGTTTTTAAGCCACATACTAACATATTTTCATGATATTTATTAAGGACTTCAACTTGGAAATCGAACATCAATATAAACATGGATAAAATTGAATTCATACCATGGAATTCAAAGTTTATATTTCTAAAAGGGTTTCTTGAGCTTCATGGGTGAAAGGAACCCATGAATCAACACTTGACATACCTTGGATGGAAGTTTCTTGAAAATTAATTGTGGAATCTCTTGGGTTAGGACCTTCAATTGAAAACCCTAGACTTGTTCTTGAGGGAATTTGAGAGAAACAACTATATTTTGGTGAAAACCTAGCTGAATCTCATGTTATAGGCTTATATAGGGGTGGAAAATTAACCCTTTTCCCCTTAAAAACACGGACATTTAATGATTGAAAACTGGGCATCAACGTGATTAGCGATACATAGATGACATCGATGCGATACCTAACGCATCGCGCCATGATCGCGCCAAGCTTTAGTTGTTTAATTGGAAATCCCTACAACAATATTAACAAAGGCGATAAGTGACGTGGCATGCCAAGATCGCCTTGATCCACTATTTTGGGACACCAAACGTGGTCTAAACGAGGTCCAAAAAATCTAAAATTTGTTTGGGAACACCTATTGACCTCTCTGATCATAAATTTACAAAAATACAGACCTTTATAGGATATTAAGGTCACGAAATGAGATTGCCAACTTTTGAAAGCCAAAAATAAACTAAGTCTAGAAACCTAGCTAGAATTTTCTAAGCCTGGGACCCCTTGACAAGCCTAAAGGACTAAAGTAAGCTTGGAAATTTTGCGGGGTCTTACACTTAGGTTCCCAATTCTTCTTTCTTTGGACATGTCATTCTTTTCTTTATTTTTTTGAGCTTACTACTTATTTCTCCTTTATCATCAGTTGTTTTTTTCATGGGACCTGGTCCATCCGATTCTTTTTTTTTCTTGACAGGTATAAGTTTCTACCTTATTCCAGCAAAGCTACCAGACTTTGAGATGGAGGACTTGGTCTTATCAATTGTAATATCACCCTTTCTTCCTTTTTTGATAGCAATAGTACCCCCTGAATTCAATTTCTCTCCTATAGCAATCTCCACCACTTTGGTATTTTCATTTTTCCTTTTTTTATTTTCGCTGAGTTTCTTCATAGTTCATATCATAGGTACTTTGTCCTAAATCTCTTCATTCTACTTATTTGGAGGTAACAATATATTTTTTTATCTTAGTCACTTCATCAATATCACAAACTTCCTGTTCTACTCCATCAACTGAGTTTTCTATGTTGTCCCAAGCAAGTTATAGTAGGTTCTCAATTACTCAGTTATCACTGGAGGAAAGATCAACTCATTTAACTAGAATTAATTTTACAAATAAATGTAAAAAAATATTGCTTCATTCTAAGTATGTAGGATAATCTAGTGCTTGTTGTGTTTTAGATAATTCATCTTTTTTGGATTTTTCAGACGACATATAAAATTAGGGAGTTTTTGGTGAAAGAGTTTCTTGTTCTATTAATGACCTGGACCCTTGGTTTGAATTGTCTGTCATGATTTCCTCAGCATGAACTTTGAAGGTTAAGTATGGATTAGTAGAGTATAACTCGACTGTGGGCTCTAGATTTTTTTTCAGAGTTTGAGGAAAAAATAACATCATCCATTTAATTTGAAAAAGAGTGATGAACAAATTTAGTTTAGGGATGATTGCTGATTTAGGAAAATGAATAGGATTAGTTGAGGTACGTTTGACAAGAAGGATTGATTTAACACTTTTAACGATGACCAATGTCTTTAAAAGAAGTTTCTTTTGAACTGACATGTCTGAATCTAATAAGTTCGACTCTTCATTTTACCAGAGATTTGACAGTTTAGATAAGAGAAAGCTACATGGATTCTTAGAAAATATTGTATGATTACTTAGGCATCTTGTAGGTACTAACCTGAGAGATGGGACCATGTCTTTCTTCTTTTAATAGAATTGCTCGCTTGTGCTAGCCTCATTTGTTTTCTTTTCAAGCTGTTCCCATGAGTGTATACCTGCAAAGGTATAAAGATGAGTTAGATTATACTGCACCTACTTCATCATGGATACCTTCCTCCTAAAAAAAGACAATTCTTTAAGTTACACTTGTTGGAACTTCCTTTTCTAAGAAGAGTCTTCTAAGGACCAACCCCCTTGAATTTAGCTGTTTTAGAATATGACACCTTCTCCTTAGAGTTCTTTGAGAGAGAGAAAACATAGTTAGATCTTCTAGGATTAAGCTTAGAACACCCACTTTTTAATAAATATTCTTGACTATAATTTTCTTTCTCCAACCTAGACCCATAATCACAAGTTTAATTTGGGAACCCACTTGAGTTTGAACTCCCAGTAAGAAGGCAATGGAGTGATCAAATCTTTCTTGGTCCATATAGGTAGATACCTTTTATTCATATTTTTCAAGGACATGAAATTCCTTGGATCTTTCTGGATGTATCTATCATTGAATATTTTATCTCTATTCCAGCTTTGACAATGTTCCTTTAGGTGTCCATCTCTTCCACAGTGAGTGCACAAGGGTTTATGGACTTTATTTATGACCTCTTAAACATCCTTGTCTTATGACCCAGAAGATTGAGCTTTGTACTGATACCCAGGCCCCTTTCTATTATAGACTCCTTTACTAGTGAAATTAGAGAGGATTTATGAGGATGATGTCCATTGAAGAGATTTTTTGAGTTCTTGCTTCAAGTGGACCAGGTCCATTTATAACTCCTTATTCTTCTAGAGAACATTAATTAGATGGTCTTGAGAATTATTCAGCTCTTCTTTAAGCTCAATTTGAAGCCGTGAGTCCTCTTTCTTCCCTTTACTATCAGAAACATCTACTTTCTTCAATTGGCTCACCAAACTAAGGTTGTTATATTTTAACTTAGCACTCTATTTTCCTGTTTCAGAAATTTGATGAGTTAAGGCAATTAATTAAAGCTCCTGGTTCTCTATCCTTCCTTCTAGATTATTTTTCTCAATACTCAGCTTACACAAAACATTAATCAATACATTTGCTAGGTTCTTTAACTTTTTTTTAGAATAATTTTCAATCTTCTTCTTAATGTCAGAGATAGTTACCTCATTCTCTTCTTCATTTTTAGTGTCTTCTATAAAGGAAAACACGGAGTCGAAGGTCACTTTATCATATTCCACTACAACCATGGAGACATCTTTAGACTTCTCAGCTTCATCAGATTTACTTGAGGAATCACCCCAACCAACTAAGGCCTGCTTAACTACAAGATCAGCTGCAACCTGTCTTCTTGATTTTACAGGGACCTGGTCTCTGTTTTTTCCCTTGCCACCTCTAGTATTATAATAATCTTAATGGTCCACTTTGTGCATTAGAAAATCCTTAATAAAGTGTTTAGGACTCCCATATTTGTGATAAATTTTTATACTGGCTAGTTTTCCGTTGCTCCTTCTACTTCTCTAGAGCTGAACACTTTTCCTCATAGCTTTAACAATTATTTATACTAGGTATGAAACATCAATGTCATATTTATTTGTCCCCAATCTTGAAACACTATATACTTCTCCCCTTTTGCCTTTATCTTCTCATGCCCTTGCTGCTTTTTAAGTTCATGAGTTTTTAGGTTCCCAATGAGTTCATCCATGGTGAGAGTTTTTAAGTTCCTAGCCTTAGTGATACATCCACTTTGCTTTCCTTAGATTTAGGAAGGATCCCAAGATTTTTTCTCACCTATTTGTATAGGGGATTTACTTTACCTAAGCAGTGTAACTCATTAGTGAAAGAAGTAAACTTGGTATACATCTCTTAAATAGTTTCACCTTCTTTTATTGTAAAGGTTTCATACTGAGTTGTCAACATATCAACCTTTGAATCCTTCACATCAGTGGTTACCTTATGAGATGTCTTCAATCCGTCCAAGATTTCCTTAGATGTTTCACAAGCTGAAATCCTTTTGTATTTATCTAGTCTTATGCCACAGACAAGCAATTTTTTTTGCTTTGTAGTTTTTCTCAATTCCTTTTTGTCTTCATCATTGAATTCCCTCCTGCGTTTGATAACCATTCTTGTGACATCTCCTTATTTGACTTCTCTTACAGGTACATAATTACCATAAAGAATAATGTCCATAAGCTCACTGTCCTCAACTATAATGAAGTCAAACATCCTTATTTTCCGCCACCCATAATACTATCCAGTAAATCTAGGTGGTCTAGTGGTAGATTACCCATCTTCCAGGTTTGGTGGATCCAGTCGTGAACCTTTTAGAGTGAACTGGATCTGATACTAATTATTGGAACCGTTGGGGGTTGCACCACACAGTTAGGGACCTGGTCCCTCAGAATCAATCATAGGTAATCCAACAATAGAAAGAAAGAAAACTCTAGACAATGTAAGAAAAGTAAAAACACAAGATTTTTATGTGGAAACGAAGGTTAAAACCATAGATTTTACTCACAAGCACCAATGAAATTATCTATAATCAACCTCCTGATTGCAGTCCAGATTTTAACCTACCTCTAGGTTCCTTTCGCTAGTAGTAACTCTACTAAAAGCTCATCTTGGTAATTCTATCTACTGATTAACTCTAATCAGCAACAAGCTTAGGTAACTCTACCCAAGCAGCTCTCTTAATAATAAATCACTAATCTTATAATATGAGTAGTTCTTTTACAAATCAATATTCAAGAACAGTTTCAATTTAAGCTCACATAACAACTAAGTACTCGAGCAGTTTTTGCTGCCTTTCTTCACTCTTTAGAATTGTAAAAAACCATTTGATGAAGAGGCATCTATTCTCTTTTATAGTTGAGTGATGATTATGGCTGAATATCATTGGACTAGCTATCCAAGTTAGTACAAAATAGTACTTATTAGTTTATTACATGAGGACAAAACTATGCAAATACTGTGTGCCAACTATATTGTACCTTGTATGTCTAGGGACCTGGTCCCTTGTAGTTCAGTTACTCATCATCAAAACTACATATTGCATTACCAGTAAAGACTTCAAATCAGGGAATTATCTCTAAAAACTAAATAAACTACCTAGTAATTCCAGCAACTCCTAAATGACTTTGGGAAGCTATAGTAAAGCTCTAAACATTAAAAAAGTATGGAATTACAGAAAATGAACAGGACGGTAACTACAATATCCACTACTAAATGTAGTTTTATTCACAAAAATAAAGGGTTAGGATTTACCTAAAGGATCGAACAACTGGAGATACTACGCCCATATTTTGCTCTTGATCTCCCAAGTAGCCTCCTCTACTGGGCATGTCTCCACTGAACCTTAACTACTAGAATCTCCCTCGTGCGCAACTGCTTGATATCCGTGGCTATTATGATAATTGGCTCCTCCACAAAGATCAACCTCTCATCCAACTGAACTGAGTCCTAAAAAAGAATAGATGACTCATTGGGGATGTAACAACATAGTATAAAACATGAAAAATTAGATAAACATTGGCAAAATCTGGGGGAAAGGCCAACTCATAAGCCAACTCTCTAACTGTGTGAACTATCTCAAAGGGTCCAATATATCTGAGACTAATCTCACCTTTCCTCTTGAACCTCATCATGTCTTTTATGTGAGACACTCAAAAGAATAATTGATCTCTAACTCCAAACCTCAAGGCACGAAGCCTAAGATATGCATAAGCTTTTTTCCTACTCTAAGTTTCCCTCAGTCTATCCTGAATCACCCTAAATCTATCTAATGACTCCTAAAGAAAGTCAGTACCACGGGGCCTAACCTTGGATGTGTTAAACCATCTTATTGGATATTAACATTTCCTATCATATAGTGCCTCAAATGGTGCCATCTCAATACTCAAATGGTGGCTATTATTATATGCAAACTTCTTCAATGCTAAGTGCTACTCCCACTAATATTCAAAGTTGATTACATAAGCTCAGAGCATATTCTTAAGAAATTGAATAATCCGCTCCAACAACCCATTAATTTGAAAGTGAAAAATAATGCTAAGATCCACCTGGGTGCCCAACTCCTCCTGAAAATCCCTCTAGAAACAATATCAAGCCTCTATCTGAAATAATAGATATGGGTACTCCATACAGGCTAACAATCCCACGAACATAGATACGAGCTAACCTTTCGGCCCTAAAGGACATCTAAATTATAAGAAAAAATGTCAATTCAGTTAATTGATCCATAATGACCTAAATGCCGCTGGAACAACAGGAGGTGAGAGGCAAACCGCTAATTAATTTCATGGTGACCCACTACTACTTCCACTCGGGAATGGGAAATTTCTTATAAGGACACCTAGCCTCTGATACTCGGCCTTCACCTGCTGACAACATAGGCAATGGGCTATAAAGTTTTCTATATCTTACATTATGCCACTCCACTAGTAGTGCAACCTCAAATCCCTATACATCTTAGCGGTCCTAGGGTGAATAAAGTATCTGACACTATGAGACTCACTCAATATTAACTGAATCAAGTATCCATACCTTAAATTATAACTATGACTATCATATATCAAAATACACTAAAAATCTATGGTATCCCTTGGGACTCACCCCTTGCACCTAATCACAGATGATATAAAGTCCTTTATCCTCAAACTAATGACTCTAAATCCTCTCAAACAAAGTAGACCTCGCCTCAACATTATAAAGGATCCTTCTGGAGTTTAAAATATTAAGTAACACTATAAAGTTAGCTAAGGATTGCATGTCCCATGCCAATACCCTCTCAAAAATTAAAATAGAGGCCAAGCTACCCATATTTGCAGCCTTCTATATCAAGGCATTTACTACCATATTTTCCTTTCTCGAATTATATAGAATAGAGATGTTAAGACTTTAACAACTCCATCAATCTATTCTTCCTAGAATAAACTCTCTCTGAGTTATAATTTGCTAAAACTACGATGATCAACATAGATCTCATAATGAATGTTTAACGCCTCAAGTTTTTGGTTCTTGAAAATTTCTAAAATTTTATCCTTGATGTATTGACTAAGACTCATCTTATAAGTCGTAGGGTGTCGTGATGGGTCCTATGACCCTAGTCATAAGGTGTCTAATAAATGGTGCAGGAGTTGCTGTCCTGAGTACGACTTGAGGACATAAGTTGTAAAGACCTATGATAAATCATTGGACTCAAATCATAACCTAAATAGTGTGTGTGGCTAAGTTATTATATGTGTACGAGTGGATCACTAAGAGTTGTGAGGACTCATTATGAGTCATTGGATGCAAATCATAAAGAGAAAAGTGTAAGGCCTAAGTGGTCTTATTTTGGATAAGACTAGGATCCTATGAGTCGTAGGGTCATGCTACAAGTAGTATGATGTAAGTCGTAGGGTTAATAGTATGGATTCCCTTGAATCTATCTTGGTTAAGACTCATGGTGATAAGTCATAAGGTGTTGTTATGAGTCGACGTATGACTCATAGCCACTAGCGACACTTTTTCCAGCTTTTAAGTTGAGGACACTTTAGATATTTCCCACTTTAACCACTTAGACCCCACGTCCATAAAACACATATGAGGTATTCTTTCCACACTTTAATGAATCAAAGACTCTTTATTCTCTCTAAATCTCCTTAAGCAAGATACTTAGGATTTTCAAGAAGTAAGTCATCCAAGGGCACAAGGGTTGAATTGTTTCCATGAAACTTGGTATTTCAGGCATGTTAGTCTTCTCTAATTGATAATTAGTTAAAAAAAATAAGTTTTAAAATGTTGTTCACACAATAGTGATGTTTGTTTTGAAACATGGGTTGAGGGCTTTGAATAACTATTATCTACGTAATGTTTCATGTTTGTCCCTGCATGGTTTATGTTTAAATGGTGGTTTTAAAATAAATTTGATTCATGAATATGGTGAATAAACTAGGGAATTATGATTTACCCCAACTTGTGACTTTTGAAGAGGTTATGACCTCAACCACATATTGTGAAACTGGTTTTGAGTATTAAAAAATGCACATTGAACTACTCTTGAATTATTGCATAATATGAAAGGTTATTGAAATATAATGATTTTTAATTAAACCTTATAGGTTTCTTAATTCCCCAAGATAATGTATAATTGAACCAAGGGAAAATGAATTTCCCCTAATAATGAAATTATTTTAGCAAATTGATGTTACCATGCAAGTATACCAATAGTGTATGCCTAAACGAGTATCATGGTTCAATGAATGGGAATGTGTAATAATTGTTTTAATTAGTATTTAATAAGGATTATGTTGATGAGTCATGAAAGTGGAGGTCCCAAGGGATCAACACTGGAAACCAAGATTGCGGATGCGGGAGTCTATATGACTGAGTGGTTTGAGTTCACCTTATAATTATCATATGAATGGTAGCTTTGAGTCCCCATATTATATTACCTGATTAGGTGCTTATTTCAGCTTTATGTGTTGTGACGTTTGAGTCACTCAAAGTGCATATATATACCCTCTAGTTCATGCGACCACATAAACAGAGGCCCTACCATTCGGGGGAGAGCTGGGCCTATTTATCCCTTGGTGACTTCTTATGTTATGACGGTTGAGCTACATAATCCAGTCTAATTTTTTAAAGTGCATGTTAAGCCTCATCCCCTATCCCGACATGAGATATATATGTATATGCATTTGATTATGTGCATTGGATATGAATGATTTTGAACTATTGATCCCGATATTATGTTATCATTATCCTTGAGTTACAAGATAGTGTTCACCCTACTAATCATCTCTGGATATTCTATCCCCATGCCATGAGGCACATATTTCTACTTTTTCTTCATAGATTTTGGTGGGTTGTCTTAGTTCATCGGTTCATTATGGTGAAGTGGTGATCCTGTATTCTCTGAAAGGCTTAGATATTTCATCAGTTCTTATGATAGATTAGAATTGAGAGTTTTCATTATCATTGACATTATCATTGTTATTGTCAGAGTTGGGGACATGTCCCGACCAAGAATGGTTTTTGATTCTTTTATTAGAAGGCTTTGCTGGATTACTGTGGACTTGGGTGACGTTGTTAGGTTTCTTGGTCAGTTACCAATTGTTGATTATATACATTTTTTAAATATCATTATACTTATTCTTATGCTATCTTTTTATATGTTTAGAATTCATTCGATATTAGGGATGTTATGCTCACTTGGTTAGGTGCAGAGGGTGGCCTCTAGGGTAACACCCCGATTTGATGAACCAAAATGATACACAGTGCTCATGACCTCGAGGGACCACAAGCTAACCCATGACTGATATCTGTACCTGTATACTGCAAATCATGATATAATAATGCGGAATACATGGAACTGTAAGGTTATAAGGTTCAACTGAATAAAACCATGTGGGTGAAAATACCCAAAACAACTCAATCTGAACGTAAATCTGAACATAAATCTGAAAGTAGATCTGAAAACCTCTAAACTGTCTGAATAAGGAGTTGAAGGAACATGTCTCCAACTAACTCCATAAAACTGAACTGAAGAAATAAATAAATATATCAAATCATATTTTCCTCGAATCAATGAGGACTCACTATGTCTCTGCGACTGGAATGCTACCGCTACTAATGGGCTGGAGCTCGTGTCTCGGAACCTATGGTGTAACATAAAAATAAAGCACCATAGCGTAAATGTGTCAGTACAACTGGAGTACTGAGTATACGAGAAAGGTAGGCTGAACATAAAGGGTTTCATGCATGAACAACACTGACTGACTAATATGAACGTGGGAGTTCAAACACACATATATAGAAATTGGGACCGTGAATACGTGATAGCATGACCTAAAAGCTAATACATGGTTTACTGATAACTGTCAGGACTGATACTGAAACTGATAACATGGACTACTGTATCTGACAATCCTGTATATATTGAATTCTGAAGAACGCCTTGAGTTCTTTTAGTGAGACTGATCCTAAAACTGTGGGAAGTAGTGTTTAACCGACATACCCCATGTATGCTATTATGGATAACCTGGGGTCCAATCTCTACCCCGATGGAGGGGTGCTAATACCGTGCCACGGGTAAGGACAATCTGTGAGTGACCCTTATCTGGCGGGTACTCAATGAGAACGGTGGGAACCCTAAACTGACGGGTTAAGCCACCTCATCAACCCTAATCTAATGGGTTAAGATATCTCAACCTACGCTGGCAACGTAGTTATGGAACACAAGGATTGCTATTAAGAATCACACCCTGAACTGGCGAGTGAGTTCCCATCCTTGGGTTCTCTCGGTGCTAACCTCTAGTCCCATCTGGAGGGACTAGACATGAATAACTGATTGTACATGACTTAATCTTACTGAATTCCGTTGACTGGGGAAATGTTACTGATATCTGACAACTGACTAAGATCATGAGGTTTTTCTGAGTCACATGACTGACTGAAGTCTATGGAATCATAGATTGAGTTCGGATATCGTGAAACATGACATGGATCTAGGTACAAAACTATAGTTTTTGGGTACAAGTACCCCCATGACTCGATGGAAGGAAACTGACACACATGACTGACTTGATCATAAGAGTAGAGTCCATAATTTATAGTATCATAAGTAGGGATCTCATACTATGCATGGTTATCAACAATGTATTGCATGGAAAGGATTTAATATCACATGGACGTACTTGCACAATCTTAATATCATGTTCATTGCATAATCATATTGGAAGCACGTACCAATAGCATGGAAGTTCATGTGGATTGCATCGTTATCATAAATCTTGTTCATAAGTAGGATTTGCAAGTAAACATAGCATAATCTCATAAGAATAGTTCATGAGTATTCCAACAACATTTACAAGGAACATTAACAACATCAAAGTCATTGAAACATAAGAGCATATAATGAATCCTTCACTTAGTCACAATTTAGCTATATTGCATGATTTCTAGTTTCTTAGGCATTTTATCAAACACCTTAAATGCACTTCTTAAGCATGGGTGAAATCATTAAATTATACATCATGAACAACCAAATTTACATGTTTCCAACTCATATGATATCATGAATTCACAAAAACATATAAAGATTCCATCTTGGGAATCACCCAATATCAACAACATGATCATCAACACCCAACAATATAAAAATCATACTTTATAATGAAAAAGAGGAAAACAAACAAGCATCAACATGCGTATGATCATATCACCATAATCAACCATGCTTTTGTATTTTAAAGATTGATTCTTGAACTCCACAGATGAAAAGAATCCGTGGATGAACACTACGCATACCTTAGAAGGAAGATTCTTGATGATTGACGGAGGAATTACCTTGAAATCGGATCTTCAAGCTTAATTATACAACCCTAGTTGTTTTTCTCCTTTAGTTCTCTTGAATGATGAGCTTTGAGATGAAAATAGGGTTGTAATATGTTTAGAAGCTATATATTTCATAGGGTTAAGTTTAGGGACGTGTAAGGAGTATTTAAAGACTTAATTACCTTTAAAAATAACTCAAAACAGAGTGTTTTTGACACCTGAAATTGACTTAGGCGGCGCCCAAGTTATCGCCTATGCTTCGGTTGGGAGGCTCCTAACCAATCGCCTATGCTTGGGTTAGGCGGCGCCTAACCAATCTCCTATGCTTACTGTCTCTCACAAAAATGGGCATAACTTTTCACCCGGGTATTGGATTAAGGCGAAATTGGTATCGTTGGAAAGCTAATTCGATTCTCTACAATTTGGTGGGTCTAAATTAGCCAAAATACCACATTAAAATCGAGTTATACTCGTTCAAATATGACCCTTGCAAAATCGAACACTAAAACTTGATGGAATCTAAAACTCTTAGCTTGTATTACCTTAAGTGACTCATATGAACAGGCTTAATTCATCATAACCTATCCTATCACTAGGATATTCATGGTAAGTCATGTACTCATGTATGAATCACAGGATAGGATATTCCATACGTAGGAATACTTATTCACTTCCTAGCTTAGAAACATGCGGGGTATTACAATATGTTTCCCTTGGAAACATTCGTCCTCGAATGAGAATTTACTGAGAAGGGATACAAGACAATAAAACCTGAACTGAACATGAAGAAATGAAACTATATCTCATGACTGACATGCTAAACATACTGAACTCGTGCATATCTGATGCATGGGCAACTGACACATGAATGCATGACTGAGTATGAAATGGTTAATAGGTACCAAGTTCATACTAGAAACATGAACGTGAACTGAATAAGATTAAGGAGAACTGTTACCTTGAGCTTGATCTGAATTGGCGGGGAAGAGGTGAGGATACTTGGTACGCATATCTGCTTCTACTTCCCAAGTAGCTCCCTCATGACACTGATTTCTCCAAAGAACCTTGACTAGAGGGACTTCTTTGTTCCTCAATCTACGAGTCTGATAATCTAAGATTTCGAATGGAATCTCTTCATAAGAGAGGCTGTTCTGAATGTCGATGCTCTGAATAGGGACAACAACTGTTGGGTCACCTATGCACTTAATTAGCAAAGAGACATGGAAGACTAGATGGAATGAGGCTAGATCTGAAGGCAACTCAAGATCATAAGCTACCTTGCCGAAGCGACAAAGAATTTTGAAGGGACCAATATACCGGGGACTGAGTTTCCCTTTCTTGCCGAACCTCTTCACTCCCTTCATGGGAGAGATATTAAGATAGACATAGTCATTGACCTTGAACTCGAGATCCTTTCTACGAACATCTGCATAGGACTTTTGTCGGCTCTGAGCAGCCCAGAGTCTCTCTCTGATCAACTGAACTTTCTCTAAGGCATCGAATACTAAGTCAGGACCTATGATTGAGGCCTCACTAACTTCAAACCAACCAATCGGAGATCTACATCTCCTACCATAGAGAGCTTCAAATGGAGCCATCTAAATACTAAAATGATAGCTATTGTTGTATGCAAAATCAATCAAAGGAAAGTGGTCGTCCCAACTTCCCTTGAAGAAAATTGCACACACCCTTAGCATATCTTTAATTGTCTGAATGGTCCTCTCTTCTTGACCATCTGTCTGAGGATGAAATACTGTACTGAGATGGACTTGGGTATCGAGACCTTTTTGGAATGCTTTCAAAAAGTGAAAAGTGAACTGGGTACCTCTATCTGACATAATAGATAGTGGAACACCATGTAATCTGACTAACTCCCTGATATAGAGTTCGGCATAATCCTTGGTGGAATAAGAAGTACGAACAAGAAGGAAATGTACTGACTTGGTCATTCTATCTATAATGACCCAGACTGAACCATGCTGATGACGAGTTCTAGGCAAACCCGTCACGAAGTCCATGTTAACTTCTTCCCACTTCCAAGTAGGAATGGTGAACTCTTGCATGGAACCACTAGGTTTCTGATGCTCTATTTTAACCTGCTGATATGCAGAGAACTTAGTCACAAACTCTGCAACATCTCTCTTCATCCCACTCCAACAATAGATCTCCCGCATATCGCAGTACATCTTAGTGGCCCCTGGATGAATAGAGTATCGCGCACCATGCGCTTCTGCAAGTATTCACTTCCTCAATTCATCTACACCTGGAACACATAGAAAACCCTGACAACGTAGAACACCATCTCCCCCTTGGGAGAAAACCTCAACTTACTGATTCTGAACTGACTCTTTGAGCTTGACAAGGCTAGGATCCCTGTCTTGTTTCTCTTTCACCTTAGAAACTAGAGATGAATCTGAACTACTATGAACACATACACCACCCTCTGAAGAATCGACTAAGCGAATGCCTAGTCTGGCAAGCTAATGGATCTCCTGAGCTATCGTTTTCTTACTATCCTTAACGTGAGAAATACTACCCATGGAGAGTCGACTGACAGCGTCGGCCACAACATTGGCCTTGCCCGGATGATAAAGAACACTCATGTCATAATACTGCAAGAGCTCTAACCACCTTCTCCGGCGAAGATTAAGATTTTTCTGGGAAAAGACAAACTGGAGGCTTTTATGGTCTGTGAAGACATCTACATGAACTCCATAGAGATAATGCCTCCAAATCTTCAAGGCAAAGACTGCCGCTGCTAACTCAAGATCATGAGTAGGATAATTCTTCTCATATGGCTTTAGCTGTCTGGAGGCGTAGGCTATGACCTTACCATGCTGCATGAGGACACAACATAAACCCACTCTGGATGCATCACAATAGATTACAAAACCTTCTGAACCATCTGGAATAGCTAGAACTAGAGCGAAGGTGAGTCGAGTCTTCAACTCTTGAAAGTTCTTCTCGCATGAATCTGACCACTGAAACTTAATCTTTTTCTGAGTTAATCTGGACATAGGAGATGCAATAGAAGAAAATCCCTCGACAAACCGTCTGTAATAGCCAGTCAAACCCAAGAAACTCCTAGTATCTGATAGAGATACGGGTCTGGGCCAGTTTCTTACTGTCTTGGTTTTTTGAGGATCTACTCTAATGAAATCACCAAAAACAATATGGTCAAGTAAAGCTACTGATCTTAACCAAAATTCGCACTTGCTGAACTTAGCGAATAATTGGTGATCCCTGAGAGTCTGAAGAACAATCCTGAGATGGTCTGCATGATCACGCTCTATGCGAGAATAGACCAGAATATCATCTATGAAGACTATGACAAACATGTCTAAGTACTGCTTGAACACACGGTTCATCAAATCCATAAAAGCTGCAGGGGCATTGGTAAGACCAAATGACATGACTAAAAATTTGAAGTAACCATACCGAGTACGGAAAGCTGTCTTCGGAATGTCACATTCTCTAACTCTGAGCTGATGATAGCCTGATCTGAGGTCTATCTTGGAGAAATAACTGGCACCCTGAAGTTGGTCGAATAGATCATCAATCCTGGGAATAGGATATCTGTTCTTGACAGTGACTTTGTTGAGTTGACGGTAATCAATACACATCCTGAGAGAACCATCTTTCTTATGCACGAATAATACTGGTGCACCCCATGGGGAAATGCTGGGTCTGATGAATCCCTTATCTAAGAGATCCTTTAACTGATCTTTCAGTTCCTTGAGTTCTACTGGTGCCATTCTGTATGGCGGAATAGAAATAGGTTGAGTATCCGGAAGAAGGTCTATGCCGAAGTCTATTTCCCTTTCGGGAGGAATGCCTGGAAGATCTTCAGGAAAGATATCTGAGTATTCATTAACAACAGGGACTATTTTGAGGCTGGGATATTCAGAACTGGAATCTTTAACATGCACGAGACGATACACACACCCCTTAGAAATCATTTTCCTTGCCTGAAGGTAGGAAATAAGTTGACCACTGAATGCTGAAATGCTACCCTTCCACTCTAGGACGGGCTCATTCAAGAACTGAAACTGAACTATCCTGTTTCTGTAGTCGACTGTGGCATAGCAGGAATGAAGCCAATCCATGCCGAGAATGACATCAAAATCAGTCATCTCTAACTCCACTAAATCTGCTGACATGGATTTCTGAGATATCATAACCGGGAAGTTCCTGTATACCGGCTGAGCTATGATGGTTTTACCCACTGGGGTAGAGACTGAGAAGGGCTCTGCTAGGACTTCGGGACTAATTCCAAAATCGCCTGCTATGTATGGAGTAATAAAAGACAAAGATGCACCTCGGTCTAGCAAAGCATGAACATGAACATGGAAATTCTATAACGTACCAGTAACGACATTAGGAGAATTTTCCTGATCCTTCCGGGACTGAAGAGCATAGAGTCTGTTTAGACGTTGCCCACTGGTAGCACTAGAAATGGTACCCTGATGGTTCAGGCGACTGGACTGAGCTGTAGAATGATTTTACTGACCCTGAAGACTTAACTGCAGACACTCTCTAATCCTGTGGCCTAGCTTTCCACAACCAAAACAGACATCACTACCGGCTCTGCAAATGCCCTTGTGGTTCTTACCACAAGTCTGACAAAGGGAATTCATTCGGGCACTGCTAAAACTTCCCTAAGATTTAGAGCCTGGCGCTTTATTTCTATTACTGCCTATGAACTTCGACACTGGAGCGCTGGCAGAGGAAGGAGCTGGAATAGCTGACTTGGAGTGAAACTGTGAACGGTTTCCTCCATCTGACTTGAGGTAAGAAAAGTTGAAATTACCTGACCTTGCTCTCTTGTTCTGCCTCTCCCTAGTCTTAAACTTCTTCTCTTCTACTTGATGGGCATGGGTCATGAGTCTTGCTAAGGTCATATCACCAATCAACATCGCAGACCTACACTCATTTACCATGCTATCGTTGACCCCTGACACGAACTTGCTAATCTTAGCTCTATTGTCTGCAACCACATAAGGAGCATACCTGGCTAGCTGAGTAAATCTGAGAGAATACTCCCTAACCATCATATCCCCCTACCTGAGGTTGATGAACTCAAGAACTTTGGCTTCCCTCAGCTCTTGGGGAAAGAATCTGTCTAAGAAGGCTGTGACAAATTCCTCCCACTCGATCGGGCCTGAATCATCTAACCTATCAGACTTCCACTGTTTGTACCAATCATGAGCAACATCCTGCAACTGGTAGGTGGCTAACTCAGCACTCTCAATAGAAGTAGCACCCATGATGTCAATGACCTTCTGGACTTGGTCAATGAACTCCTGAGGGTCCTCATCAGACTTAGACCCATAGAAAGATGGAGGGTTCATCTGGTGAAGTCCCGAACCCTAGATGCTTTGGGAGTGGCCACTGGATTGGCCGGAATGACTGGTGGCCGTTCATTCTGTGCAGCCATAGACTGAGAAAGTGTGGTAAATGCGACTCTAAACTCCACATGGGAAACATGTTCGCCCAAAGGATCTTCGGGCTGAGGAGATGGCTGGTTTCTTCTGTTTGGGGCCATGGTCTGGAATAAGAGAAGAATGGATTAGACTAAGAGTTTAACTTGTGATTATGATCACTAGCATGACATGAATAATGAAGAAAGGGGACTGTTCCTAAAACATCTTATAGCTTCCCGCACATAAATGTGGCGCGCAACACACCCATGTACAATACTCTACTAGATGCAGCTTTCAGACTTTCTAGGACTCAATTGAACCTTAGGCTCTGGTACGAAGTTTGTAACACCCCAATTTGCTGAACCGAAATGCTACACAAACTAATAATGCAAAATACATGGAACTGTAAGGCCATAAGGTTCACAAACTAACCCATGACTGATATCTATACCTGTATACTGTAAATCATGATATAATAATGCAAAATACATGGAACTGTAAGGCCATAAGGTTCAACTGAATAAAACCATGTGGGTGAAAATACCCAAAACAACTTAATCTGAATGTAAATCTGGACATAAATCTGAAAGTAGATCTGAAAACCTCTAAACTGTCTGAATAAAGAGTTGAAGGAACATGTCTCCAACAAACTCCATTAAACTGAACTGAAAAAATAAATAAATGTATCAAATCATATTATCCTCGAATCAATAAGGACTCACTGTGTCTCTGCGACTGGAATGCTACCGCTACTGCTGGGCTGGAGCTCGTGTCTCGAAACTGATGGTGTAATATAAAAAGAAAGCACCATAGTGCAAATGCGTCAGTACAACTGGAGTACTGAGTATACGAGGAAGGTAGGCTGAACATAAAGGGTTTCATGCATGAACAACACTGACTGACTAATATGAACGTGAGAGTGCAAACACACATATATAGAAACTGGGACCGTGAATACGTGATAGCATGACCTGTAAGCTAATACATGGTTTACTGATAACTGTCATGACTGATACTGAAACTGATAACATGGATGACTATATCTGACAGTTCTATATATATTAAAATCTGAAGAACAATCTGAGTTCTTTTACTGAGACTGATACTGAAACTGTGGGAAGTAGTGTTTAACCGACATGCCCCATGTATGCTGTTATGGCTAAGCTGGGGTCCAATTTTTTCCCCGACTGGAGGGGTGTCAATACCGTGACACGGGTAAGGACAATCTGTGAGTGACCCTTATTTGGCGGGTACTCAATGAGAACGGTGGGAACCCTGAACTGATGGGTTAAGCCACCTCATCAACCCTAATCTGATGGGTTAAGATATCTCAACCTACGCTGGCTACGTAGTTCTGGAACACAAGGATTGCTACTAAGAATCACACCATGAACTGGAGGGTGAGTTCCCATCCTTGGGTTCACTCGGTGCTAATCTCTACTCCCATCTGGAGGGACTGGGCATGAATAACTGACTCTACATGACTTAATCTTACTGAATTTCGTTGACTGGCGGAATGTTACTGATATTTGACAACTGACTAAGATCATGAGGTTTTCCTGAGTCACATGACTGACTGAATTCTATGGAATCATAGATTGATTTCGGATATCGTGAAACATGACATGGATCTAGGCACACAACTATAGTTTTCGGGTATAAGTACCCCCAGGACTCGATGGAAGGAAACTGACACACACGACTGACTTGATCATAAGAGTAGAGTCCATAATTTATAGTATCATAAGTAGGGATCTCATACTATGCATGGTTATCAACAATGTATTGCATGGAAAGGATTTCATATCACATGGAAGTACTTGCACAATCTTAATATCATGTTCATTGCATAATCATATTGGAAGCACATACCAATAGCATGGAAGTTCATGTGGATTGCATGGTTATCATACATCTTGTTCATAAGTAGGATTTGCAAGTAAACATAGCATAATCTCATAAGAATAGTTCATGAGTATTCCAACAACATTTACAAGGAACATTAACAACATCAAAGTCATTGAAACGTAAGAGCATATAATGAATCCTTCACTTAGTCACAATTTAGCTATATTGCATGATTTTTACTTTCTTAGGCATTTTATCAAGCACCTTACATGCACTTTTTAAGCATAGGTAAAATCACCAAATTATACATCATGAACAACCAAATTTACATGTTTCCAACTCATATGATATCATGAATTCACAAAAACATATAAAAATTCCATCTTGGGAATCACCCAATATCAACAACATGATCATCAACACCCAACAATATAGAAATCACACTTTATAATGAAAAAGAGGAAAACAAATAAGCATCAACATGCGTATGATCATATCACCACAATCAACCAAGCTTTTATATTTTAACGACTGATTCTTGAACTCCACGGATGAACACTACACATACCTTAGAAGAAAAATTCTTGATGATTGACGGAGGAATTTCCTTGAAATCGGATCTTCAAGCTTAATTATGCAACCCTAGTTGTTTTTCTCCTTTAGTGCTCTTAGATGATGAGCTTTGAGATGAAAATAGGGTTGTAATATGTTTAGAAGCTATATATTTCGTAGGGTTAAGTTTAGGGACGTGTAAGGAGTATTTAAAGACTTAATTAGCTTTTAAAATAACTCAAAACAGAGTGTTTTTGACACCTGGAATTGACTTAGGTGGCGCCCAAGTGATCTCCTATGCTTGGGTTGGGCGGCGCCTAACCAATCGCCTATGTTTGGGTTAGGCGGCGCCTAACCAATCGCCTATGCTTACTGTCTCTCACGAAAATTGGCATAACTTTTTGCTCGGGTATTGGATTAAGGTGAAATTAGTATTGTTGGAAAGCTAATTCGATTCTCTACAATTTTGTGGTTCTAAATTAGCCAAAATAACATATTAACATCGAGTTTTACTCGTTTAAATATGACCCTTGCAAAATCGAACCCTAAAACTTGATGGATTCAAAAACTCTTAGCTTGTATTACCTTAAGTGACTCATATAAACATGCTTAATACATCATAAGCTATCATATCACTAGGATATTTATGGTAAGTCATGTACTCAAGTATGAATCATAGGATAAGAGATTCCATACGTAGGAATACTTATTCACTTCCTAGCTTAGAAACATGCGGGGTATTACATCCAGTCATATGGGACTTAGGATGCCCATCATGGACAGGACCTAGTTCAAGTCATGAAAAAGATGGCATCGGAGTCTAGGTTTGGTGTCATTGGTTGTTCACAAAGCCGTGTCAAGTAGAGTCTCTTATATGGGTATGTACTGCACAATACTTTTAATAGATAGGCTATGAGTCATTTAAGAATATTTCCCTTTCTTGATGTTCTATTTTGAGATATAGAGTCTAAGGTCTTGAAATCTCCTTTAATCCCCATTTGTTCAATTTTTAGATTATGCCTCCTAGAAGATCTGATGCTAGTGGAACTCTTCTGTTCTTTTTGAGGATAACATAGATGGATCTTGTACTAATCTAGAAGTTCAGACCCAGTCTAGGTTTTCTTCTTTGGATTGACCTAGTGGAGTTCCAGGAATCCCCCTTATCCCTCCCCGGGAACCTCAAGATGGTGTGTCTAATATAGAGTTTTTCTAGTTGATTCATTTGATTACCCAGTTGGTGGCCTCTCAAACTGAGTGTGTTTCTTCTATCGCTCTATCCTATGAGGCCACTAGAGTTGGCCAATTTATAAGGCTAGTTTCTCCAAATTTTACTAGTTGTAAGGTTTATGAAGATACTCAAAATTTTATTGATGAGATGGAAAATATCTTTCATGTGATGCATGCTATTATGTGAAGGGTGTAGAGTTGGCTGCTTATTAGTTGAAGGATATAACATAATAATGGTATGAAGAGTAAGAACAACTTAGGGGTAATGATGCTGATTCCTCTTTATGGGATAACTTCTTTAGTTCTTTTCTTGATTGCTTCTTTCCTCAGAAGTTGAGGAAGGTAAAGGCTGAGGAGTTCATGATCTTTAAGCAAGGTAGGATGATAGTAAAAAAGTATGGATTAAAGTTTCATCAACTGTCGTATTATGCTCTTGAATTAGTGTCCAATATGAGGGCTAGAATGAGAAAATTTACCTCTGGGTTATCTCATAAGTTGATCTTGGAGTGCAAGACTCCCTTGGTGAATAAGGATATAAACATCTCTAGACTTGTGGTGTTCATGCAACAAGTTTAAGAGGAAAACAAGAAGCAAGCAAATATGAGTAAAAGGTAGAGTAAGAAGTTTTGTGATTTAGATCAGGGTAGAGGTCAGTAGCAGAGTGGTTGAGATAGTGGAAAGTGGTCTAAGAAGAAGTGAGTCAATTTTAGTTCCTATTCTACGTCTAGTTCTCCTTATCCAAAGTCGTTCGATGATTGTGCTTCTCAGTATGATAGAGGGTTTAGAGCACTAGGACTCTAACCTTAGGCTATGGGGCTCAGTCAGCTCTATCATATCCTCCTTGTAGATTTATGGCCAGGTGCATCATGGTGTTTGTGAAGAGGGGAGGAACAAGTGTGCTAAATATGGTTAGATTGTCCATATGTAGATGGATTATCCTTCTAGAGTTTCTTCTTGAGGAAATAAGATTCCCGTTTCTACCTTATCAGCTCCTGCACCAAAGGGTGCTACTTTTGCTTCTGGATCTGGAACTAGATGAAACCTTTTGTGTGCTTTTGCCATTCGCTAGGATTTTGAGGCATCCCCCGATGTTGTTAATAATACACTCAAACTTTTCTCCTGTGATTATATTTTTTACTTGATACCGGGTTTACCCCGTCTTATATGACCCCCTTAAATGGCTATTTATTTTGGTTTTGATCTTGAGTATATCCTGGATCCCTTCTCTTTGTCCACCCTGATGGCTGACTCAATTGTAGGTAGAAGGGTCTATAGGGGTTGTGTGATGTCGGTCTACAGTAGGGAGACCTTGGTGGATTTGACAGAGTTAGACATAGTAGACTTTAATATGATTTTAGGGATGGATTAGTTGCATTCGTGTTATGCATCTCTTGATTATTGGACCCAAAGGGTCAGTTTACATTTCCCTAATGAGCCACCAATCGAGTGGGAAGTTAGTTCCCTAGTACCTAAGGGAAGGTTCATTTTGTATCTTAGATCCAGAAAATTGGTTTCTAAAGGATGCCTCAATCACTTAGTGCATGTTAAGAATCTTAGATCCAAAGGTCCTTCTTTGCAGATTGTCCCTATGGTCTGTAAATTTCTTAAGGTATTCCCTGATGATCTTCCTGGTATTTCTTCTGATAGGAAAATTGATTTTGGGATTGATCTTTTTCCATAAACTTTTCTTGTTTATATCTTTCCCTATAGAATAGCTCTGGTTGAGTTAAAGGAACTCAAGGAGCAGTTGAAAGATCTTCTGGATAAGGGTTTTATCTTTCATGGTGTGTCTTTGTGGGGTGTTCTGGTTCTCTTCATTCGTAAGAAGGATTGTTCCTTTTGGATGTGTATAGATTACCTCCAACTAAATAAGGTGAACATGATGAATAAGTACCCCTTTCCAAAGATTAATGATCTTTTTTATTAGATTCAAGGTGCTAAGTACTTTTCTAATATTGATCTTTGGTCTGGGTACCATCAGTTAAAGATTAGGGAGACAAATGTCTCTAAGACCTCTTTTCAAACTCGACATGGTCATTTTGAGTTTTGGGTGATGTCCTTTTGTTTTACTAATGCCCCAATGACATTTACGGATCTTATGAATCAGGTTTTCCATTAGTTTTTGGACTTTTTTGTCATTATCTTTATTGATGATATTTTGGTGTATTTGAAGAGTAAGGAGAATCATTCTGATTACCTTCACTTTGTGTTACAAACCTTGAAAGATCAACAGTTATATATAAAGTTCTCAAAGTGTGAGTTCTGGTTAAATGCTGTGACTTATCTGGGTCATGTTGTTTCTAGAAAAGGAATCATGGTGGATCCACAAAAAATATGGTGGTTAAGAAGTGTCCTAGACCCACGACTCCAACCGACATTTAGAGCTTCTTGGGTTTAGCTAGTTATTATAGGAGGTTTGTGGAAAGTTTCTCTTCTATTATTGCCCCATTGACTAAGTTGACTCAGAAGAAGGTGAAGTTCTTATGGTCTGATGCTTGTGAGGGTAGTTTCGAGAAGTTGAAGGATAAGTTAACTTTGGATCCAGTATAGACACTACTTGAGGGTACTGATGGTTTTGTTGTCTATTATGATGAGTCCCTGGTGGGACTGGTTGTGTGTTGGTGCAGTGTGACAAGGTGGTTGCATATGCTTCTAAGAAGCTGAAAGTTCATGAGAAAAATTATCTGACTCATGATTTGAAAGTATTAACTATGGTGTTTGCATTAAATATCTGGAGACATTATTTGTATGGGGTCCATGTAAATATTTATTTTGATCATAAGAGCTTGCAATACATATTCACTCAGAAAGAGCTAAATCTCAGGCAAAGAAGGTGGCTTAAGTTTCTAAAGGACTATGACATGAGTCTCCACTACCAACTAGGTAAAGCTACCGTGGTTGCTGATGCTCTTAGCAGGTTGTCCATGGGAAGATTATGTGGATGAGGAGAAGTGGGATTCAGTGAAGGATATTCACCATTTGGATAATCTAGGAGTCTTTCTCTTGGATTCCAAAGATGGTGGTGTGATTATTCAAGAGGTGGTGAAGTCATCTCTTGGTGCCGATGTGAAAAAGAAGCAAGTGTTGGACCCTATCTTGATGTAAATCAATAATAATATGGGTAGGAAGTAGGTGATAGTTTTTGAGATTTATGGTGATGGTATCTTGAGGTACTAAGGTAGATTATATGTTCCCAATGTTGATAGATTTCAGGAGAGAATTTTGGCTGAAGCTCACGAGTTATGTTATACTGTTTATCCTGGTTCAATAAAAATGTATCATGATCTCAAGGAGATTTATTGGTGGAATAATATAAAGCGGGATGTGACCAATTTTGTGGCTAAGTTCATGGTGTGTTAGCAAGTGAAGGTGGAGCACTTGAGGCCCGGTGGGTTGACTCAAGAGATTGAGTTGCCGGTATGGCAATGGAAAATAATTAATATGAATTTTTTTACCGGACTTTCGCGGTCTTACCAAAAATTTAATTCTACTTGGGTCATCATAGATAGGATGACTAAGTTCGCTCTTTTATTCCAGTGAGGACAATTTTTTTTACCGAGGACTATGCGAAGTCGTATATCCAAGAGATAGCAAAGTTGCATGGTGAACCCATTTCTATTATTTTCGATTAAGGTACTTAGTTCACATCTCACTTTTGGAGATCCTTTCATAGAGGTTTGGGGACTAAGGTGAGCCTTGTACCTCTTTCCATCGGTAGATGGATAGGCAAGCTGAAAGGACAATTCAGGACATGGAAGATATGCTTCGGGCTTGTGTATTTGATTATGGTAGTAGTTATGTTGACCACTTACCTCTTATAGAATTTGCCTACAACAACAATTATTACTCTAGTATTGGTATGGCTCCATTGGAGGCCTTGAATGGTAAGAGGTGTAGGTCTCCTATTGGGTGATTTAAGATTGGTGAAAATAAGTTATTTGGCCCTGATTTGGTTCACCAAGCCGTGGAGAAGGTGAAGGTGATTCGAGAAAGGCTTAATACCTCCCAAAGTCACCAAAAGTCCTATGCAGATGTGAGACAAAGGGAATTGGAATTTAATTATAGTGATTGGATGTTCCTGAAGGTGTCTCCCATGAAGGGAGAGTTGCGGTCTGGAAGGAAAATGTAACACCTCGAAAAATCCAAGCCAATTCTAGAGTTATGTTTCAAGCTCATGCATAGTACATTATGGTTCTTTGGTAGCTTTATAAGTTAGTTTGATGCATATTAAGGTCTCAAATAACTCCCAGCTGTTAGGCAAATCAAAATAATTCTTACCGATTTAATTTCATATAAGAATGTTTCTCTATCAACTTCAAAAGAGCATAACATTTTATCTACATGGAATTTTCCCGCTCAAGGTCCACCAAACTGTAGGAAATTGAATAAGCTTTCCAATAATACCAAATTCGCCCAAATCCGATACTCGGGTGAGAAGTTATGGCACTTTTAGTGAAATCAGTAGCTCAATATGAGCAACACCACATCGTGGTGACCCCAAGAATGGCACTCGTCAGTTTCCAGTAAATCACTGCGATAGTACCGCATCGCGGTGAAGTTTCAGTTCCTAATTGGCATTTTCCAGTAAAGTACCGTGATAAGTATCGTATCATTGAGGAGTGCCAGTTCACACTCATTAATTTGCAGAGGCGCAATACAATCCCACCACGTCGTGTCAAAGTACATTTTCACACTTGTCTGTGGGATACGTATGCAGTCAAAATCCAGTGACTCACCGCGATGGCACCGCATCGTGGTGATAGCCAAAATCGAGATTTTCAGTGAAGAAAATTTAATTTTTTCCAGGGGTAGTTGGGTCTTTTTTCATGACCCTAATCAGTCCAAAACACAAGATTAAAGCCCTAATTACCTAATTAGTCATTATTTTATTCGAATTCCCTCAAATTAAGAACATTCTCTCTCAAATAGAAAACTCTATCCTTCAAGATTCATGATCAATTCCCAAGAAAATTTCCAAAAAACTTCAAGAATTCAACTACCCAGGTATGTTTGGTGTTCATCTTTGGGTTTCTTTCTACCCTTGGAGTTCAAGAATACCTTTTGCAAAATTTAAATTATGATTTATATTCTTAAATTGAATTGTGTTCATGTATATGTTGTTTTGATGTGTTTTAGACCAAGAAGATTCTGAATTTCAAGTAAATAAACTAGTATGTGTGTTGATTTATGTAATCCTCATGTCATAATCCATGAATTGTGAATTGAATGTTGTATTCACGATAATCCAATGTTTTTTCCTCATACTCAAGAATTATGTTCCCCAAGTGTTTGACAAAATGCCTATGTGAATGATTTGTGCATGACATACTAATTATAATCCTTTAAACTTGTGATATGGTTCCTTTATTTATGTTATCGAGATCGGGGGTATTGTATACCCAAAATTTAGCTGCTTACTTACTTTCCAGTCGTAGTCGAATGATCCTGTAGTATCCCGAATAGTCACATTCGGATAGTTAATAGAATCTGTGTGAGTTCAGTCAATCTTAGTATAGTCTAGTGATCTATGTCGGTTTAGTTGGGAGTAGAATTAAGCACCAAGAAAATCCAGGGATGGGGGAATTCCTGTCAGTATAGGGTTTGACCCTTAGTAGCAATCCTTGATTTCCAGAACTACGTAGACAGCGTAGGTAAGTCGTCCTCCTAACAGACTAGGGTTGATACAATCAGTCATATATTTCATGAGTCTTCCTACTAGATTAGGGTTGACATAACATTGTTAGTATCCCGTGGCAAAGTGCTAACACCCTTCTAATTGGGGTCATAGGTTGCACCTCAAATTCATCTATAATCGGGGTATGTCGGTCAGATGAACACTCTCACAATTACAGTTTCAGTCGCAGTAGTTAGTAAAGAACTCAGTTAGTTCTACAGGACCATGGATACCAGTTATCATTTACTCAACCATTAGAATTCAGCACTCAGATTTAGTAGAATATCAAATACACGATGTATACCTATATACGCAGTATTGCATGTTCAGTATGTTCAGTAGTTGCAGTTTTGCATGTACTCTCATCCAGTTACTTCATGATGTACATTCAGTCAGTTATTATCTTATGCATATGAATACATACATATTAGGCTAACCTCACCTAGCATAGCAGTACATTCAAAGTACTGATATATACTCTCTCTTTGCTTTATGATGTCTCATATCATAGGTTTGGATGCTTGGATTCCTGATCGTACTTAGCCAGATCAATCTATCAGTCACAGCTACATTATTGAGTCCTTATCCATCGAGGACATGATATTTATTTAGCCATTAAATTATTTCAGTATTTCAGTTATTTCAGACAACAGTTGTGAGTTAGTTGGGGCCTGTACCATCAACTCTTTTATCTCAGATAGTTAGAGGCTTTTATGACATTATTAGTTAACAGTTATTCTACAAGTGTTCAGTTTTGATTCAGTATTATGAACCTTATGGCATTATTAGTCTTACTTTCTTATATGTTTCATAAATATTATTCAGTACTCACATCAGGTACTAGTCATGGGTTAGCTTGTAGTCCTTCAGGGCCGTAAGCACCGTGTGACACTTAGGGTATAGTCTCAGGAGTTATAAACTTGGTATCAAAGCCTAAGGTTCTAAAGTGTCCTAGAAAGTCTGAAAGCCGTGTCAAGTAGAGTCTTATGCATAGACGTGTAGCACGCCACACTTATGGGCAAGAGGCTATGAGGCATTTTAGGAAAAGTTCCCTTTTTTAGTATTTATATCATGCTAGTGAGCATGAGCTCAAGTTTAACTCTCTGTCTAATTCAACTTTTCCTTCCGTTTACAGAACATGCCTCCCAGAAAGATTAATGAAAAAAGAATTGGGAACCAGCCAACACCTTCGCCCGTTTAGGAAGATCCTTTGAATAAGCATGTTTATTACGCAAAATTTAGAGCTACATTCACACCCTAGCCTATTTCGTGGTAGCTCAGAATGTTTGACCAGATACTGTTTAGGACAACCCCAGTGGCCAATACTGCTACAGCTAAAATTTGGGACTTCATCCGAATTAACCCTTCTTTATTTTCAGGGTCTAAGTTTGAGAAGGACCTACAGGAATTCTTTGACATGGTGCAAAAGGTAATAGACATTATGGGGGTAACTACTAGTAAAAGTGCCGAGTTATCTGTCTATCAGTTGCAAGATGTAGCTCATACATGGTTTAAGAAGTAGAGGGTAGAGAGAGGTGCAGATGTAGGACCTATAGAATGGGTAGAGTTTGCTACTACTTTCTTAGATAGGTTCTTCTATTAGAGTGAAAAGAGGATAAGGTGTTAGATTTTATCAACCTGAGGTAGGGAAACATGAGTGTACAAGAATTTTCCCTTAAGTTTACTCAGTTGTCCATGTATTCTCTTTATGTGGTAGCTGATAGTAGGTCTAAGATGAGTAAGTTCGTGTTGGGAATATCTGATAATATGGTCAAGGAGTGTAGAGCCACAATGCTGATTAAGAAGATGGACTTGTCTAGGTTGATGGACCATACTCAACAAATTGAGGAACAGGAGACTAAGGAGAGAGAGAGCAACAGGGCTAGAACAGGTAGTTTCAATTTCGCTCAGCTAAAGTTAGAAGGAGGTAACCGTCCTAAGTTCTACCCAAAATCTTTAGTCCTAGCTCTATCTTCGGCTAGTGTGCCAATGCCCAAGTTCAGGGATGATAATAAGGATAAGGCACCAGGCTCTAAAACTCAGGGTAGTGTAAACAGTGCTCGAACAAATCCTCTTTGCCAAAAATATGGTAAAAACCATCAGGGTGTTTGTAGAGTCACCAGTGATATATGTTTCGGGTGCATTAAGCTAGGCCATAGAATTAGGGAGTATCCTCAGGTGGGTTTACAGAGTTAGCATAATCATCCGCAAGTTCAGTCTGGTCGCCCGTCTCAGCAGGGTATTACTTCTAGTACCACCAGTGGGCAATGCGCAAACAGGCAGTACCGGTAGGATCAGGCGAGTTCTCCTGATGTGGTTACTGGTACGTTGCAAATCTATCATGTATATGTTTATGCTTTGTTAGATCCTAGAGCTTTTCTGTCTTTCGTAACTTCTTATATAGCTGTCAACTTTGGAGTCAGTCCCAAAATCTTAGTAGAACCTTTCTCAGTCTCTACCGAGTGGCTAAGTCTATCATAGCTCGATGGGTATATAGGAACTATTCGATTATAGTGTCTCAAAAAGTTACTTCAGCAGATCTTGTAGAGCTAGAGATAATAGATTTTGACTTCATTCTCGGCATGGATTGGATACATTCATGCTATGCTTCAGTTGATTGTAGAAACAGAGTAGTTCATTTTCAGTTTCCAAATGAACCAACACTTGAATGGAGGGGTAGTAAAATAGCACTTAAGGGTTAACTTGTTTCGTACTTTAGAGCGAGAAGATTGACATCCAAGGGGTGTATTTACCTTTTTGTCCGAGTCAAAGACTCAAATTCTGAGACTTCTAATCTTAAGTCAATTTTAGTAGTGTGGTAATTTCCAGATATATTCCCTGAAGATCTTCTTAGATTTCCTCCTAAAAGGGAAATTGACTTTGAAATAGACCTTCTTCCAGATACTCAGACTATCTCTATTCCTCCATAAAGAATGACTCCAGCCGAACTCAAAGAATTGAAAGAATAGTTGAAAAAACTCTTAGATAAGGGATTCATTAATCTTAGTTTTTTCCCGTGGGGCACACCAGCTCTATTCGTGCAAAAGAAAGACGGTTCTCTTAGGATGTGTATCGACTACCGCCAGTTGAATAAAGTCACAATCAAAAACAAACATCCACTTTCCATATTTGATGACTTGTTCGACCGACTTCAGGGTGCCATTTTATTCTCTAAGATAGACCTCAGATCTGGCTATCATCAGCTCAGAGTTAGAGAATGTCACATTTCGAAAACATCTTTAAGAACTCGATATGGTCACTTCGAGTTTCTAGTCATGTCCTTTGGTCTCACCAATGTCCCAACAGCCTTCATGAACTTGATGAACTGAGTGTTCAAGCAGTATTTAGACATGTTTGTCATAGTCTTCATTGATGATATTCTTGTCTTCATTGATGACATTCTTGTCTACTCCTGTAATAAAAATGATCATGCGAACCAGCTCAGAATAGTATTGCAGACTCTTAGAGCTCATCAATTGTTTACTAAATTCAATAAGTACAAATTTTGGCTAAGATCAGTAGCTTTCCTTGGCCATATGGTTTTCGGTGATGGAATTAGAGTGGATCCTCAAAAGTTCGAGGCGGTGAGAAACTGGTCCAGACCCATCTCTCCGTTAGATATCAGGAGTTTCTTAGGTTTGGCTGGCTGTTACCAGTGGTTTGTTAAAGGATTCTCTTCTATTACATTCCCCATGTCTAGATTGACTCAGAAGAAAGTTAAGTTTTAGTGGTAAGATTCTTGTGAGAAGAGTTTTAAGGAGTTGAAGACTCGACTCACCATAGCTCCAGTTTTGACATTGCCAGATGGTTTAGATGGATTTGTTGTATGCTGTGATGCTACAGAGTTAGTTTGGGGTGTATTTTGATGCAGAAGGGTAAGGTTGAGGCCTAAGCCTTTAGACAACTTAAGCCCCATGAGAAGAATTACCCTACTCATGATCTTGAGTTAGCAACTGTTATGTTTGCCTTAAAGATTGGGAGGCATTATTTGTATGGGGAGCATGTTGATGTGTTCACATATCACAAGAGCTTGCAGTATGTGTTTTGGCAAAAAAAATTGAATATGCGTCAGAGGAGATGGTTAGAATTGCTGAAGGATTATGATATGAGCGTTTTGTACCATCTTGGCAAAGCCAATGTAGTGGAAGATGCCCTAATTATATTGTCTATGGATAGTGTTGCTCATGTCAAGGGTGATAAGAATAAGTTAATGCAAAAAGTTCACTAGCTTTCCATATTAGGTATTCGTTTGGTTGATTCGGCTGAGGGTAGTGTTTGGGTTCAGAATAGTTCAAAATCTTCTTTAGTTCCTGAAGTGAAAGAAGAGCAATATACTTCATGCACGACAAAGAGAACTTGGTGTGAATCGTGGTAGCCTATGCTTTATTATAGGTAGTCATTCCTCCGTTCCTTTCGATAGCAGTTGCATCAGAGCTAGCTTGGAAAGAAAGGGGCGGGCTAAATTCTCTATTGTTCTCTGTATTCTCTCTAAACCTTCCTAGTCTTTAGGGCTCCTGTCCAAACAGTCAAGTGGCCCAAAGTACACCTCTGGTTTCAATATCAGCAATAATAAAACCCTTTCTCTCCTTATAATTTGCTTTCAGTCTTGTTATATGCTTAGATCCTAGTCTGGTAAAGCTGAAGGAGTCAGCCAGAGATCAGAAAGTAGAGGTTTTCTCCCAAGTGGGAGATGGTGTGTTGCGTTTCTAGGGTAGATAATGTGTGGCATGTGTTGATGAGTTGAGATAGCAAATTCCTGTAGAAGCACATGGTGTGCGTTACTCTATTCATCCAGGGTCCACAGAGATGTACCGCAATTTATGAGAAATATATTGGTGGATTTGGATAAAGAGAGTTATTACAGAGTTTGTAGGTAAGTGCTCCACGTGTCAGTAGGTTAAGATTGAGCATCAGAAGCCTAGTGGGTCTATACAGGAGTTCAGCATTCCACATGGAAGTAGGAGGAAGTGAACATGGACTTTGTGACAGGTTTTCCTCATACTCATCAGCAACATGATTCTATTTGGGTTATTGTTGACAGGATTACCAAATCAAACTATTTCTTGCTAGTCCATACATTCTATTCAACCGAGGACTATGCCAAGCTCTATCTCAGAGAGTTGGTTAGGTTGCACGGTGTTTCATTATCTATCATCTCAGATAGAGGTACTCAGTTTACCTCTCACTTTTGGAAAGCTTTTTAGAAGGGTCTTGGTACCCAGGTTCACCTCAGTATATCCTTCCACCCACAAACATATGGTCAAGCAGAAAGGACCATTCAGACCTTTGAGGATATGTTGAAAGCGTGTGTGGTCGACTTTAAGGGCAGTTGGGATGATCACTTGCCTTTAATTGAATTCACATATAATAACAACTATCATTCCAGTATTCAGATGGATCCTTTTGAGGCTCTATATGGAAGGAGATGTAGATCTCTAATTGGTTGGTTTGAAATAGGAGAAACCACACTAGTAGGGCCTGACTTGGTGTTTGATGCCTTAAAGAAAGTTCAGTTGATTAGGGAGAGGCTTAAGAAAGCCCAGAGCTAACAAAAATCTTATGCATATGTGAGAAGGAAAGACCTTGAGTTTAAGATTGGTGATTTCGTATGCCTGAAGATCTCTCCCATAAAGGGAGTGAAGAGGTTTGGTAAGAAAGGAAAGCTTAGTCCCCGATATGTTGGTCCTTTCAGGATTTTAAGTCGTTTTGGAAAGGTAGCTTATGACCTTGAGTTACTTGCAGACTTAGCATCAGTGCACCCAGTATTCCATATCTCCTTGTTGAAGAAATGTATTGGATACCCAACAGTAGTTATCCCCTTAGAGTGCGTAAATGTTCAGAACAGTCTTTCCAAAGAGGAAATTCTAGTCCAAATTCTTGATCGACAAGTTCATAAATCAAGAAACAAAGAAGTTCCCTTAGTCAAAGTTCTTTGACAAAGTCAGTCCGTTGAGGGAGCCATTTGGGAAGCAGAAGAAAATATGCAGACCAAGTATTCTCACCCTTTTTCCACAAACTCAGACTCAGCTTAAGGTAATACTCTTCATAGAATTTATCTTTTACCTGCTCAGTTTCAGATGCATATCATTCTCATGTCAATCATGCATTCACAGAACCAGTTCAGTCATGAATTATGTTTCAGACTCAGTCATGTACTCAAGCTTTCATCACGTATATTCTGCATATAATCTCAATCCCTCAGTGTTTTCAGCTTAATCAGTCTCATTCGAGTATGAATGTTTCAAAAGGGGAGATATTATAATACCGCAGAAAATTTAAGCCAATACTAGATTTATGTAGTACATTATAATTCTTTGGTAGCTTTATGAGTTAGTTTGATGCATATTAAGGTCTCAAATAACTCCCAACTGTTAGGTGAATAAAAATAATCCTTACCAATTTAATTTTGTATAAGAATATTGCTCTAGTCAACTTTAAATGAGCATAACTTTGATATACACAAAATTTTCTAGCTCAAGACCCACCAAATTGTAGGAAATTGAATAAGCTTTTCAATGATACCAAATTTGCCCAAATTCAATACTCGGGTGAGAAGTTATGGCTCTTTTAGCAAAATCTGTAGCCTAATACAAGCAGGACCATGTTGCGGTGACCCCAAGAATGACACTCATCAGTTTCTAGTGAATCACTGCAATAGTACCACATCACGGTGAAGTTCCAGTTCCCAATTGGCATTTTCCCGTGAAGCACCACGTTAAGCATTGCGTCGCGGGGGAGTGTCAGTTTGCACTCATCAATTTCTAGAGACGCAACGCGATCCCACCGTATCGCATCAAAGTACATTTTTGCACTTGTCCATGGGATACACATAAATTCAAAATCTAGTGGCTCATCGTGATGGCACCGCGTCGTAGTGATGGCCAAAACTGGGATTTTCAATGACAAAAATTTAATTCTTTTTAGGGGTAGTTGGGTCTTTTTTGATGACCCTAATCAGTCCAAAACACATTATTAAAGCCCAAATAACCTAATTAGTCATTATTTTATTCAAATTCCCTCAAAACAAGAACATTCTCTCTCAAATAAAAAACCCTAGCCTTCAAGATTCAAGATCAATTCCCAAGAAAATTTCCAAGAAACTTCAAGAATTCAACTACTCAGGTATGTTTGGTGTTCATTCTTGGATTTTCTTCCACCCTTGGAGTTCAAGAATCCCTTTTGCAAGATTTAAATTATGATTTATATTCTTAAATCGAATTGCATTCATGCATTTGTTGATTTTATTAGTTTTTGACCAAGAAGATTATGAATTTCTAGTAAATAAACTAGTATCTGTGTTGATTCATGTAGTCCTTATGTCATAATCCATGAATTGTGAATTGAATGTTGTAATCATGATAATCCCATGTTATTTTCCTCATGTTCAAGAATCATGCTCCCCAAGTGTTTGACAAAATGCCTAAGTGAATGATTTATGCATGACATCCTAATTGTAATGCTTTAAACTTGTGATATGGTTCCTTTATTTATGCTATAGAGTCCTAGGGGTATTGTATTCACAAAATTTAGCTGCTTACTTAGTTTCCAGTCGTAGTAGAATGATCCTGTAATATCCTGAATAGTTATATTTAGACAGTTAATAGAATCAGCATGAGTTCAGTCAAGCTTAATATAGTCTAGTGATCTCTATTGATTTAGTTGGGAGTAGGATTCAACACCGATCTAACCCAGGGATGGTACATTTCTGTTAGTATAGGGTTTGACCCTTAGTAGTAATCCCTGAGTTCCAGAACTACGTAGCCAGCAAAGGGTAAGTCGTCATACTACCAGACTAGGGTTGACAAAATCATATATATTTCATGAGACTTTCTGCCAGATTAGGGTTGACACACCATTATTAGTATCCCGTGGCAGGGTACTAACACCCTTCCAACTGGGGTCACAGGTTGGACACTAAATCAGTTTATAATCGGGGTATGTCGGTTAGATGAACACTCCCATAGTTACAATTTAAGTCTTCTCTGTAATCAGTAAAGAACTCAGTCAATTCTATAGGATCATGGATATCAGTTATAAGTTACTCAGCCATCAAAATTCAGCACTCAAATTTAGTATAATCTCAGATATATGAAGTATACCTATATGTACAGTATTGCATGTTCAATATGTTCAGTAGTTACAGTTTTACAAGTACTCTCATCCAGTTACTTCATGATGTACATTCAGTCAGTTATCATCTCATGCATATGAATCCATGCATATTAGACTAACCTTACCTAGCATACCAGTACATTCAAAGTACTGACGCATACTCTCTCTTTATGCTATGACATCTCATATCATAAGTTCAGACGCTCAATTTTCTTACCGTACTTAGCCATATTAATCTATAAATTGCAGCTACAGTAGTGAGTCCTCATCCATCGGGGAAATGATATTTATTTAGCCATTTTATTATTTCAGTATTGCAGTTATTTCAAACAATAGTTATGAGTTAGTTGGGGCCTATCCCATCATCTATTTTATCTCAGATATTTAGAGGGTTTTCATATATTATCAATTAGTAGTTATTCTACAGATATATTCAGTTTTGATTCAGTATTATGAACCTTATGGCATTATCAATTTTTCTTCTGCATTTGTTTCATGAATATTATTCAGTTCTCATAGCAGGTACCAGTCAAGGGTTAGTTTGTGGTCCTTATAAATCATAAGCACTGTGTGATGCCTATGATGTAGTCTCGGGGTATTACAGATAGAAAAGTTTAGTCCTCGTTATGTTAGTCCGTACTTGGTTTTGAATAGGGTTGGTAATATTGCATATGAATTGGATTTACCTTCTAGTTTGAGTTCTATTCATCCAGTACTTCATGTTTCAATGTTGATAAAGTGTGTGGGTGATTCTTTGATGGCCATTCCTTTGGAAAAGGTGAGTATTTCGGACTCCTTGTCCTATGAGGAAGTCTCGGTTGAGATTTTGGATAAGCAAGTATGTCGGTTGTGGACCAAGAATGTGGCATCGCTAAAGGTTCTTTCGAGGAACCAAAAAGTTGAGGAAGCCACTTGGGAAGACGAGGAGGACATGAACTCCAAGTACTCATTCCTGTTCCTAGCTCCAAATAATTGTGCTTAAGGTATGTGTATTCCTTAGCATCTTTGTTTTTAGTCTTTGTTAAATGAAATTGTGAAATCCTTGATGTCTTTGTTTTCTATTTTTGTTAAAGGTAAAGTGTGGGAGTGTTTATGTTTTAAATCATTCCAACGTATACCTTGACCCATCATTCGAGGATGAATGATCCTAAGAGGGGAGAATGTAATGCCTCTGGTTTTTGGTCCTTTAAAATTTTTGAAATTTTATCCTCGCTGTCCTAACTACGACTTACCCTATGAGTGGTAGGGTGTCGTCATGGGTCCTATGACCTTAGTCGTAAGGTGTCTAGTGAATGGAGCCAGAGTTGTTGTCCTGAGTATGACTTAGGGATGTGAGACATAAAGACCCATGGCGATTCATTGGACTCAAATATAACCTAAACAGTGTGTGTGGCTAAGTTCTGCTCTAAGTATGGGTGTCTCACTACAAGTAGTGAGGAATCGTTATGAGTTGTTGGGTTCAAATCATAGGGTGACCAGTGTAAGACCTAAGTAGTTCTATCTAGGATATAAATTAGACCCTACGAGTCGTAGGGTCTTAATATGAGTCGTATGATGTAAGTTATAGGTTCAAAAGTATGAGTGCGCCCTGACACTATCTTGGTTATGACTCATGGTGATGAGTTATAAGGTGTTGTTATGAGTTGACATATGACCCATAGTCACTGGCGACACATTTTATAGATTTTAAGTTGAGAGAACTTTGGACATTTCCCACTTTAACCACTTAGACCCCACATCCATAAAACACCTTTGAAGCATTTTTTCCACACTTAAACGCATCAAAGACTCTCTTTATTCTCTCTAAATCTCCTTAAGCAAGATACATAGAGTTTCCAAGAAGTAGTTCATCCAAGGGCTCAAAGGTTGAATTATTTTTGTGAACTTATTATTTCAGGCATGTTACTCTTCCCTAATTTCTAATTTGTCAAAAGCATAAGTTTTAAAGTGTTGTTCATATGATATTGATGTCAGTTTTAAAACATGGGTTGAGGGCTTTGAATAACTGTCGTCTAAGTGATGTTTCATGTTTTTCCATGCATGGGTTTTGTTTAAATGGTGGTTTTAAAATCAATTTGATGCATGAATATGGTGAATAAACTAGGGGATTGTGATTTCCCCCCAACTTGTGACTTTTGAAGTTGTTATGACCTCAACTCTATATTGTGAAATTGGTTTTGAGTATGAAAAATTTGCGCATTGAACTACTCTTGAATTATTGCATGATGTGAAAGGTTATAGAAGTATTTTAATTAAACCTTATGGGTTGTGTAATTCCCCAAGCTAATGTATAATTGAACCAAGGGTCCATGAATTTAGCCAAATAATAAATTTTTTTCGACATGTTGATGTTACCTTGATGTATGCCTAAATGTGTATCATGGTTCAATGAATAGGCATGTAAGATAATCATTTTAATTAGGATTTAATGAGGGTAGTGTATCTGAGTCATGAAAGTGGAGGTCTCGAGAGACCAACACTGGAAACCGTGGTTGCCAATGCGGGGGTCTATATGAACGGGTAGTTCGAGTCCCCCTTATTATTATCACATGATTGGGAGGTTCAAGTCTCCCATATTATATTACCTGATTGGGTGCTTGTGTCTCCTTGATGTGCTTAGAGGTTCGATTCCCCCATAGTGCATATGTATACCCTCTATTTCGTGTGGCCACACAAACTGATGCCCTACCAGCTGGGTGAGAGCTGAGCCCATATAGACCATGGGTGCCTTCTTATGTTATGATAGTTAAGTTACACAATCCAGGCTAAAGTTTTAAAGTTCATGTTAAACCTTTTCCCCTACCCGACATGTGATTTATATGTATATGCATTTGATTATGTGCATTAGATTTGAATGATTTTAAATTATTGATCCCAACATTATGTTATCCTTATCCCTGAGTTACATGCTAGTGTTCAGCCCACTAAGCATCTCCAGACGCTGTATCCCCATGTGATGCAGGCACCAAAAATACTTTTAATTTTTCCTGTGAAGAGTTAAGTGGACCAGCTTGGTTTGTCGGTTTGCTATGGTGAAGTGGCGAGCCTCTATTCTCCAGAAGGGTTAGAAATTTCATTATTTCTTATAATAGATTAGTATTGAGAGTTTTCATTATCATTAAAATTATCATTGTCATTGTCAGAATCGGGGACATGTCCCGACCAAGACTAGTTTTTAATTCATTTATTAGAAGAATTTGTTAGATTACTGTGGACTTGGGTAACGTTGGTAGGTTGTTCGGCCAGTTACCGGTTGTCGATTATAGACATGATTTAAATTTTATTTATCTTATTCTTATGTTATCTTGTTATATGTTTGGAATTCATCTGACATTGTGGATGTTGTGTTCACTTGGTTAGGTGCAGGCAGTGGTCTCTGAGCTATGTGCGACTTGAGATGCACATCATGGCCACCTAGTTCGGGTCTTGACAGAATGCCATATAAATAATGACTCCAAATCTTAAGCACAAAAACAATCATCGCCAACACCAAATCACGAGTAAGGTAGTTGCGCTTATGCACCTTTAGCTGCATCAAAACACAACCTAAACCAACACCCAAAAGCTCATCTCACACTCTTCAGACCACTAGAAATGAACCTCTTTCTAGGTCAATTTGGTCATTAGCGTTGTAAGAGTAGCAAAAACCTTAACTAACCTCCTATAGTAACCGGCAAAAACAATAAATTTATGTACCTTAGTAGAGATGTAGGCCTAGTCCAATCACGAATAGCCTTAATCTTTGCTGAGTCCACCATAAACCCATCCTTAGATACCACATGTCCTAGGAATGTAACAGATTCGAGCCAGAACTCACACTTTGAGAATATTTAGTAAAACGCCTATAGTCTCTCAAAGTCTAGAGTGTAATCCTCAAGTGCTGCATATGATCATCCCTACTCCTTGATTTCCCAAGAATTTCATAAATGAACACAATCACGAATGAGTACAAATAGTGTATTAACACATCGTTCATCAAGTCCATGAATGCGGCTTAGGGATTGGTCAACCCAAAAGACATCACCGGGAACTCATAATGGCCATAGTGAGTCCTGAAGGCTTTCTTTGGATATCCTCATATCGAATCCTCAACTGAAGGTAATTAGACCTCATGTCAATATTAGAGAACACTGTTGCTCCCTCAAGATTGTCAAACAAGTCATTAATATGAGGCATAGGATATATATTCTTCACTATCACCTTATTAAGATATCTTTAATCAATACGCATATGCAAGGGACCATCCTTTTTATTCACAAATAAGATGAGAGCACCCCTAGGTGACACACTTAGTATTATGATGCCCTTATTAGAAGATTCGATAGCTGAGAATATACCTCCTTAAGATCGACAGGATCCATACAGTAAGGTTCCATAGAAATAGGTCAGGTGCCTGACTCAAGATCAATAATAAACTTGATATCACACAGGAGGAAAACCAAGTAGAATGGTAGGAAAAACATTAGGAAAATTATGAACTATTGGAACTTATGAACTATTGGAACAGAGTCAAGTGAAAGACTCCCCACATAACATCATAAATAAAAGTAAGACAAGACTCACAACCACTTGATATAAGTCCCCTATCTCAAACATAAGAAATAATCCTCATTGATGCGTGACTAATAGATACCCATCACACAATTAGGGTTATGTTGGGCTTGGGTAAGGTAACAGTCTTGGTGAAACAATCTAAGACAGCATGATAGGGGGATAACCAGTCCATGCCCAAAATCACATCAAAATCCACCATATCTAATATGATAAGAGAAACCTCAGTATCAAACTCTCAAATGGTCACAACACATTATCTATAAACTCAATCCAGTATAAAATAATCACCCATAGGAATAGATACACAAAATAGAAAAGATAAATATTTCAAGGTAACTCTAACTGTAGTACATATTAAGTACACCAAAAAGAATAAGTGCATCCTGGATCAAATAAAGAGAAAGTCAGCTAATGACATACTGAGATCGTATCTATAATAATAACATCTAAATACTCAACCTTTGGTCTACCAGGTAAAACATAAAAGTGACTTTGCCTGCCACATAGCTAGGCATCTGACCAATCACCTGTCCTACATACCTGACGATCACCAAAAGAACCTTGAGAACCACTCTAAAAATTATTCATACCACTTTTAGCTGGGGTCGGCACCTCCTTAATTGGAAAAATACTCTACGTTGTAGGTACAATTTCCCTTTGCTGGGGACACTCCCTAGAAAAATGCCAAAGGACCTACACTCATAACACGCCCCCGACATAGCACTGTATTCAGAAAATATGACTAACCTAGAATATCCAATATGGCTAGAAAACCTAAATAGGCATCTCTTGAAGGTTGGCCACTACTCTGGCTACGATGATAACTGTAGTTGGGATGAACCCCATCAGTAAGCTGAGGTGTATCATGAAAAGTCCTTCTGGACTAACCTAGATGCTTATAATACTGGCGTGGAGGGTACCTACCTTAAGAACCTTTGCCCAGTTTCTATTAAAACTACCCTGATAACACAACCTCTTATCGCTATCACCTTGGGTTTTATAATACATATCCTATATGATCTGGTAATGATAAAAAACCTCAATAAAAGATCTACTGGCGGGAACCAAACTCTGGGTATCCATGCAAATAGGAAGTCTCAATCCCTGAACAAAACACCCAATTCGCTCATATTCGGTTGGTAAAATAGATGTAGCATGCTTGACCAACTCATGAAATTGAGCCTCATACTCCAAGACAGTGATAGAACCCTGCTCCAACCTCAATAATAGGTCTTTTAGACACACTATAAGGCTAGAGGTGGGCATGGTATCGTATGGTATAGTATTTGAAAATTTGGTACGGTAATTTTGGTATTTGATTTTTAAAAACACTATATTATTACCATACAATAGTAATTCGGTATGGTTTGATATTTTGATGTTCGGTTTTGGTATTTTGTGGTATGGTAATTGATAACCATATTTTGTTCAACTTTGACAATATATACTCATATAATAGAGTATTATTACTTAGAATTTTCAAAAGCACATCTTAATTGTATCATAATTACACAGTACACATTACACATGTAGAAATATTCAAAAAGAAGTACAAACAACTCTTTTTATTAGTCAATTACACAAAAAAGACATTACAATCTAGATAGAATACCTAAAGTTCCAATATCTTAACATTTTTATACTAATACTAAGTTGTATATTTGTTAATATTATATATATAAAAGTTATTTATGTAACTATCTACTTCGGTATGGTATTCGATATTTTGGTATGTCATTTATTAATACCAAATACCATACCATATATGTAACGACCCGAGATCCCATCCCGAGATGTCACACGGTGCTTATGGACCTGAAGGAACACAAGATAACCCTTTACTAATATCTGTACCTGTACACTGCATAGTATTTGAAATAAATGCAGAAACTAGCCATAAGGTTTAACACATCTATGAATACTCAAAATACAAAAACTGAATACTCATACATCTGACATCTGTCTAAAAAGCCTCTACACTGTCTGAACTATGGAGTTGATGGGACATGTCCCCAACTAACTCTGTCAACTGAAAATATAAACAAAGTCTGATACCATAATAGTAAATTGAGATTCATCCTCAAAAGAAGAGGGCTCACCACTACGACTACTATTACCGACTGGGACTGAACTGCTGAGGGAACTCTGGGTCCTGTGCTTCTAAATCTATGGTTCCAAATAAAACACCATAGCGTAAATGCGTCAATACAGGAATGTACTAAGTATGTAGATGGGGTAAGGCTAAATGCAAGGGCTTATGCATGCATAATGTCTAAACTAAATAATCATGATAATGCTGCAAGAGAACACATACACATACATGAATGCATAGACCATAGTCACAATCATCACAACTCTAGATACTGGAACTCGGATACCACTCTACTGCAGACTGAACTCACTACTGACACTGAGATACTGAATTACTGACTCATCTGATACTGATAACTGAGGATTTGGATGTACTTACATTGATGACTGAATTTTGAGCTTACTTCTCTCGACTAACAAGATTAAAGATCAACCTCTCTAACGGATGATTAAGGAAGCTATTATCAATGGTAAGGAAATGATCATATCTGAATCTGACAACAAGAATACTCAATAGAATCTGAGACTTTGATCAAGCCTGTTTGGCGGTATATCTCTAAATATGATATCAAATAATTGTATATGAGACCAAGCCTATCTGACGGGATGGTACATGAATCAATGGAACTATCTGAGTTCCTCATAAAGATAGATGACTGTATCTGACGGTCCTGATTTCTGAAAATTGATACTGAAATTAAAATTGTAACTGAAACTGTGTGAAGTCATTACTTAACCGACATGCCCCAACCTACCACAGGTGGGGTCCAACCTAAACCCCAGCTTGAAGGGTGTCAATATCGTGCCACGAGTAAAGACCTCTCTCTGGTCAATCGTCTCTAGCGGATGAACCTTACCAGGAAGTCGACCTAAGGAAATATAATAGTTAAATACTCTCTCTCTGGAGGTGACAACCTATTCCTAATGGTGACTCCTGTATCTTGTGCTGGCTATGCAGTTCTGGAGGTCAGGGATTGCTACTAATGACTCAGGCCTCTCTCTCACTATCGGGAGGAGCCACCATCCCTTCCCTCGCTTGGTGCTAGTTTCTACTCCCAACTAGAAGAATCTGAACTGAATTCTTAACTGAACACAACTGAACCAAATCTGATACTGATCATGTTTCTTAAAAGATCTGACTGAGTTACGCTGAGATCACTTGGTTCTATATCTAGTAGAATGCTATTAGATCACGGTATCTGACTGACGATACAGAGCTTGAATAGATTATTCGAATCACTTCTGATATTAGAATTGAACTCTTGAATACTTTTAGATCTGAGCTGATTATAGGACCGAGGCTAGATTACTAACAATACAGAGATTATAGAGATAACTGAGATTACTGAGATTTTTTAAGTTCAGTAACTGTCTGAGGATACAACATTCTATAATTCACTGAGTTCTGAGAGTCATGGCTCGACTAGAATTATCGTGAAATTGACACGGGTTCTAGACAACAACTAAATTATTGGGTATAAATACCCCTAGGACTCGATAACATTAAAGTAAAGCATAATTATTCTTGACTAGTCATCACCACAATCATTCATTATCATAATCATTCATGCATCTCTTCAATTAATTAGGAATCATATCACATGTTCATCCTCTCAATCGCTAGGACATTACTTCAAGCATATAAGGATCACAAACATCTATTCATCATCCCAAATCACCTAGGGGTCACTTAAAGCTTTTCGGAATCATAATCATATAATAGCGTAGGGGAAAACATGCTACTAGATCATACTCCATTCAACAAAGTCTTACCCCGGTACTTCATACTTATATCAATCTTGACATGTATTCGAATATCACATGGTTCGGGGAAACTTCATACTACCACATCACAACTTACTTGCTAACCACTTGGCATGTATTAAAAGCTTAGCATATATCAAAGAGCACAAAATTGGGGAATTTACCAATATCTTGTCTCAACTTACTCACTAAGGTCTTTCAACAACACTAAGCAAGTACGGGTTTACACCTACTTGGGGATTTCACACTATCATAGCACCATTCATTTGGTAAGGCATTTTATCAAACACTAGGCATGCATGGACTAGCTCACCATTTGGGGTTTTGTATTCAACATACTATAATGGCCCTTATGCTTCACCTAATATTTAATCAAACTGATGGGGTACATGCTCCGCTTATTCCACCATTTCTACACCCAAATATCATGAACACATCACATAGAAAACAACTTTAAGAGGGCTTATCACAAACATCATATAAATCCCACATACTAGGGTCAAAGCCCAGAAATCTTGTAAACAAACATGAATAGAGACTCAACAACACATGTAACATCAATTTCAACCCATATAAATCATAGAATCTCACAAACATAAAATCTTTAAATTTTAAAAAGGGTGCTTGAGCTTCTTGGATGAAAAGGACCCAAGAATCAACATCTACATACCTGGGGAAACTCTTTCTTGAAAGCCTTTGGAGAGATTCTTGATTTCCTCTTGATTTCTCCCTTGATTTTTGTTGAAGAACAAGAGAGGATTAAATTTTTTTGGAAACCCTCATTTTTTGGAGTGGAAGAGAAAAATGAGGCTGAGATCCCTTAACCGGGTATTTATAGAGGCTAGGAAAAAGGGAAAAAGACAAAAGCCCTAAAAATTAAACTAAAAATTCCCCGATTTTATATGCTAGCACGACGCTCCATAATCGCGCCAGTTCACTAGAATTTGGAAAATTGGGAAATTGCATGACGGTGCGACGCGGTGAAAATCGCATTGCCCCCTGGGTTGCGAACTGGAACTATACCGCGACGCGGTGGAATCGTGGAGTTTCACTGGAATTTGACAATTGTCATTTTGCCTGGCTCCGCGATGCACTAAGGTGCCAGGTGGCATACTGTCTCACTAAAATGGCTCTAACTCTTCACCCGAGTGTCCGATTTGGGCAAATTTAGTATCGATGGAAAGCATATTCAATGCTCTACATGACAAAAAGTAGAAATTAGGGAAATTCTACATGATTCAAATTATGTCATACTTAGGAAGATATTTTTGAAACTTTTAGACTTGGATTTTTGCTTTACTGAATACGCTCTAAGGCTCAGACTGGAAGAGGACTTTGTGGGGTATTACAATATACCGAAAAAATTAAAATGTATACCATATACCATAAAAAATACCATAATACCAAAACCATGGTATCAAAAATATCAATTTTTATGGTAATTCGGTATATACCATACCATGACCACCCCTATCTAAGGCTACAAGGCATATATATCTCCTAGAAAACCTCAGAAAACTAAGTCCATGTCAAAGGTTGAGATTCAGATATCCTGGAATCACCATAACCTCTCCACTTATATCGAACTGCCAGATCCAACTAAAATATAGTGTAGTCGACGCCATGAGTCTCCACTAGGCCCAAATTACAAAGCCTATCCTCACAAACAGTCAAGACCTTAAATGCATCCTCGACCAGTGACCCAAAAAACCTATGTAGAGTTAATATCAAGAATATTCCCAATATCATCTTATCCTTAACAAACATATTAGGTTGGGCAACTACCGTATGAGTAACTACTGGTGTAGGAGTGATCATAACTCTGGGGGCTGCAGCAACAAGCTGCACCCTTGCCTCACTACTACCCTGATCCACAAATTGATCACTATCAGATGGTGCACCACCAACCAAACCCAATAGCTGAACAAATGCATCTCTGAGCAACGACAAAGAAATAAACCTTGGTGGAACCTAGGCTACCCTTTGGCCCACTACTAGCTGGGGTGGAGGATTCTTTAGTGCAAGAATAAGAATAGGATCTGTTGAAGGCTCTGTATCCTAATATCTAGCTGGGACTACAACTCTCATCTTTCCTTGGCCGCTAGGTCATCCACATCCACTAATAGGATCCCTAGACACAAACTTAGGGTCCTCGTCTCTTGTAGCAGTAGCTCACATCCTAGCTATTTGCAAAAGAGTGAAACAAATAAATCTTTGAAACCAATGCATACTCTTAGAACCAAATAAGTGAAATAAGTGAAGATCTACTAAGAATTTCCTATAGCCTCCCGAAGATAAGAAATGAACATCATCATTATGATCTACCAGACTCGACAAGACACTTGCTACTGTACAAATAATACTAGTGAACTTAGGCTTTGATACCAATTTGTAACAACCTAATTCTATAAGTGTTATGGAACCTACTTTATCCCATCAAAAGGTAAGCCAAACGATATCTTGGAACTACAAATAATGGGATCATTGGTGGAAAGTGGGATAAATATCATAATTATGCAAGTAATTAGATTACATCACATAATTTGTAAGAAAGATAGAATAATTGAAGGTAAATAAGGAAATGAGTGAGAATATCTCATAACCTAATAAGGTCAGTACAAGAGCCTATATAAAAGAATAAGAGTACTATCAAAGTAGAAAGACCATCCAAAATAGAAGAAGGAGAGAAAGTCAACTTTAGCTCCAAGAACTCAACCTATCTCCAAACTCTGACCCTCACTAATATAGCATCAGGGGTGGAAGCTAGTACTCAATTCTGTACTAGAAATAGGTACAAAAGTTTAGTATGAGTACCAAAGCAATGGGTACTCAGTAGGCATCATCGTCTGACAGCTAAATAATATCATAAATAAAATAAAATACGAGTTAGTAAGATAAGTTTGGGGCAAAGGGCAAACATAGAATAATACTCCAAACACTGAAAGTAAATAACAGAATAAATAACATCAAGAGACCTAACTATAAATAATATAATTAGCCCCCCATAAGCCTAGGAGATGAAAACAAAAGTAAATAACCTAATGCTAACCCTCATAAAAACTTTGGATGCAATCATGAAGAAGTAATGATAGTAAATATTCCAACCATATTAATATCAGAATCATAACCATGGATCTTTCTATACCATATACACCAAAACTGAACTGGTTCCATAGCCATCATAAAAACATTTCAATATTAAACTCAAACTTAAAATAGTATCTCATAAGCCAAACATGAATTAAAAATAATATCATGAATACTAGACTTGAATCAAAAGTATTATCATCATAGGTATCAGACTTGAACCGATCTATTAAGCTCAAAATACAAGCCTAGAATAAGTCATAATAGGTCTAAACCCTCCTCGGGCTCTATAATATAAAGATGATGATGTATACAGTCCTATTGAGTCTATAAGGATATAATAGTAATCTTGGTGTAAGGCTTACTTCTAACCTTGAAGATCCATTATAGGGTATTTACTATCCCAAACTAGACTAAGGTTCCAAAACCCCACTACAAGGTGCTAAATGATCCTCATAGATTCCTAATATAGAAGTTCAACCTAAGAAATAGGGAGATAGGGAAGGGGGTGCTTCAAAACAGATAGAGGTTTGGATCCCCAACTAGAAATAATGCCTTGTGTGAACTCAAGAGATATTCTTTGAGGAGTAGATCATATGTTATTTTAATGGGGTGTGATTAGTGTTCAATTTTTATTTATTAGGCGAGAGGGAACAATTATAAAAGATAGAGGGAGTTATACAAGTTTGAAAAATAATGGGAATTGAGTCAGATCCCTTTCTATTTAATTTCCAAATTAGGTCAGGTCGGGTGATTAAATTTTAAAAATTTAGATAGACTTCTTATCTAGTGATGACAATTGCATGTAATGACTCATCATCAATGGTGATAAGTTGTACTATACCTCCATTGTAAAAAAATTAAAAAAAGTACCTAAAGTCACTAGTTCCTACGACTCAAGGCAATGTGTCATAGTGTGTGTCTATGACTTGTTCTAAGAGTAGTGGGGATACCGGTGCCTCTTTCTTATTTCCTCTATTAGAAATGAGTTTGGTGACGGGTCATCGCGTATCTATATGTGTAACACCCCAAATCTGGTGCCCGTCTGTTTAGCTGTGTGCCTAGAGCCAACGTCATATTTTCACGATATTCTCAGTCAATCCATGTTCTGTAGAATTTAGTCAGTCATGTGACTCAGGAAAACTTAGTAAACTCAGTAATCCCAGTAATCTAGAAGGCTCTGTACTTCAGTAATCTCGGTAGTGTTTTGTCAGTCAATGGAACTCAATGAACTCAGTCCAGTTCAGTTCAGTTTAGTTAATCATGTTCAGTGTCTATTCAGATGGGCGTAAGATTTAGTACCGAGTGAACCCAAGGATGAGGACACAACTGACAGTTGAGGGTGTGATCCTTAGAAGCAATCGTTGCATTCCAGAACTATGTAGCCAACATAGTTTGAGACATCAACACTGACAGATGAGGGTTGATGAGGTGGATAAACACTGTCATATAAGGGTCCTATCATTCTCTTTTAGGGACACTATCAGATGAGGGTCACCTACAACTTGTCTTTACTAGTGGCGCGATATTGACACCCTTCCAATTGGGGTTACAAATTGGACCCCAACTCAGCTATATTGCTTTATTTGGGGCATGTCAGTTAAATGACTACTTTCCCACAGTTACAGTTTCAGACTAAGTCTCTATAATAGAATTCAGATAGTTCTTGAGAATTTTAGGACTGTCAGATACAGTCAACTCAGAGCAGTACGAAACTCAGTTAGTTCCATTAGAACCTACACTGTCAGATATAGTCGCTCAATATCCGTTATATCAGTTATCAGTGACCCATGTTATTAGTAATCAGACTCAGTAGTCAGTATCACCATGAATTCAGTTATAATCACTTATTTATGCATGTATTCTCACGTTCAGTTATAATCACTTAATTATGCATTTGAACCCTTTGTATTCAGCTTACCTCACATGCATACCAGTATATTCAATCGTATTAATGCATTTTCGCTATGGTGTTTTATACCATAGGTTTAGAAGCAAGAGCTCCAAAGCATTAATAGCATTCCAGAATTCAGCTACAACCAGGTTTAGCAGTGAGTCCTCATCCTTCGAGGACATGATCATTACTTTATTTCTTCATTACTTAGTTTATTTTAGTAGTTGGAGTTAGTTTGGGACATGTCCTATCAACTCCTTATTCAGACAGTTTAGAGATTTTCAGACTACAGTGTTCTCAGACTAGATGTTTTTAGACATTATTTTAGTTTTGGTATTGTCGTACCATATTATTCAGATATGGTTTTATCTGATGTTTATCAGTTTTGAACCTTATGTCATGTTTCAGCCTACTATTTCACATATTTTATAGTATAATATTCAATGCTCAGTTACAGATATCAGTCATGGGTTAGCTTGTGGTTCTTCGGGGTCATGGGCACCATGTAACATTTCAGGTACCAGATTCAGGGCATTACAATATGAGTCGTAGGGTAGATCATTTAGGTTGGCATAAGAATTTTTTTCGTGTCTCTTCAGTTTTGCTCTGTCCTGCACACTTCCACACATGTTATTCTTTAGAATAAAAAGTATAAAATCATAGGCTTCCTCCTAAGAAGTGCTTTATTTAACATCACAACACTATATAATTGAGTTGGTTACTCAGACTTCACCAACTATCCCATGATTTGACTTTCATAAAGAACTTATTTAATGTTATGACATGACACAGATGTGATTGACACCTCAAGCACCATCTAAATCCATATCACCATTACTTTCAATTTATCCATGGTCGCAAGATAGTGTTTCAGCCTTTGGCAATTCACCTTAAACTTTTGGATTTTTTTATTTGATAACTTAAGTGAACCACAGGGGAACACTCTTGTCACTCTATACGACCCTCTCCACTTTGAATTCAAATTTCCAGGAATCAACTTCAGCTTAGACTCAAAAAGCAATACCATAGCGCCTGTGGTGAATTTTTTTTTTTCGATCTTACGATCATGGTATAACTTTATTATCTCCTTGTACAAAGCTGATCATTCACATGCATTGAGACAAAATAATCCATCTCATTTAGCTTCTCTAATCTCAATTTAGCTGCATTATTCCACTCTAGATTTAGCTTTTTTCAAAACCCACAATGCCTCATGCTCAAGCTAGATAGACAAGTGTCATGCTTTAACATACATAAGCAGATATGGAGAAGTACTAATAGGGGTCTTGAATGCTGTTTGGTATGACCATAGCATGTCATCTAACTTTCTTACCTAATCCATCCTATTGGGATTCACACTCTTTGCCAATATGGACTTGATCTCTCGATTGGAAACCTCAACCTTCCCACTTTTCTAAATGTGATAAGGCTTCACGACCTTATATTTTACTCTATATTCTTAAACCAAGGCCTTGATTAGATGATTGAAAAAATGTGAGCCCCCATCACTAATGATAACCCTAGGAATCTCCGATTTGGAAAATATGTTCATCAATAATGTGACACTTTCCTATATTATTTGTGAACTCACAAAGGCCCCATGAAGTCATTTCCATATAAATCAAACAACTCAAGCTCTAGAATAGTGGCCATCAAAAGCTCTTACCTTAGAGAGATGTTTTCTTGACTTTGGCATTGATCACATGCTTTGGCATTGTCATGTTTATCTTTGTAAATGGTGGCAAAATAGTATACACACTATGAGATCTCTTGTACAGTCCATGCACTACTATGATGACCCCTAACTAGAGAAGAAGGACATGCCTATAAGATACTCACCATCTTAACTTCAAGAACACATCTCCATACCACTCTATCAACACAACTTTGGAACAAATATGGCTCATCCCAAAATAATATTCTCACATCATACATAATTTTTTTACATCGATTAAATGACAGGCCTTTAGGAACCACATCACTGACTAAATAATTAATGAATTGAGCAAACCATGGGATCAAATCTTATGATATTGATAATTCCCGATCATCCAAAGAAGTATTTTTGATCTCAAGTTTATCTTTTAGTTTCAACATAGCCTTTTCTTCCAATCATGATAGGTGGTAAACCACTTGATTCTCAATTCCCTTTTGGTCCTTGACCTCAAAGTCGAATTCCTACAACAAAAGTATCCAATAAATCAATCTTGGATTTACATCCTTCACCGCCATAAGGTACCTAAGAGTTACACTGTCAGTATGCATAATGACTTTTTTACCAAGAAAATAATATTAAAATTTCTCAAAAGCAAACACAACAACAAACAACTCTTGCTCAATCATAGTATAATTTTTCTGAGTAGGATTAAGTGCTTTACTTGTATAGTAGATAGGATGTAAGATCTTCTCTCGCCTTTTGCCTAGGACTGCACCTAGCGCCACGCCACTAGCATTACATATAACCTCAAATAGAAATGAACAAATCAAGAGAAATAATGATAGGGGATGACATCAATTTTTATTTTTTAGGCACTCAAATACCTTTAGAAATGCATCATCAAATGCAAATTTCACCCCTTTCTCCAACAACTTACACAAAGATTTGGAAATTTTGGAGAAGTCCATGATAAATCTTTCATAGAAACCTGCATAACCCAAGAAGCTATGAATACCCTTCACACAATTTGGTGAAGTAAATATTTCAATCACCTCAATCTTTCCCTTTTCAATTTTATCCCCTTCTTTGAAATATTATGACCAAGCTTGTTCCTTCTTAATAATGAAGTGACATTTTTCCAAATTTAAGAGTTAAATTACATTTCTTGCATCTCTTTAAAACATCGGCAATATGTGCCAAATAATCTTTAAGTAAGTCACCAAAACCAAAAAGTAATCCATGAACACCTCAGTAGTTTCTCAACCATATCAGAAAATATAGCCATCATACAATGCTGAAAGGTTGTAGGTACATTACATAAATTAGAAGGAACCCTTTTGAAGTCAAACATACCATACAAATAAGTAAAAGTGGCAGCCTCTTGGTCCAGAGCAATAGAAATCAAACTATAACATGAGTATTCATCAAGAAAACTTATCAACGACCACCTACAAGTTTGTCTAATATAATCCATGAAGGGCATCAAAAAGTGATACTTCTCATTCCAAGAGTTAAGCTTTCTATAGTCCATGCGCACACATCAACTCATGACTAACCTCATTTAGATAAAATCATTCTTTTTATTTGGAATCAAAGTGATTCCACCCTTCTTCGACATACATTGGATTGGTCTTACCCATTTTTGTCTAAAATTCAATCACTTGATGATCTTTTTCTTTCATAGGTAGATTCAATATTCATTGATTCTCCATATTAAGCACAAAATCTTGCACAATTTGTATTTTATGTGTGCAAATTCTAGGTAGAATACCAATGTCCCTCTTGAACCTCTTCCACATTGAGACTAGAGACTCAACTTCCAATATGCCAAATCTGCTGCAATAATAACCAGCAAAGTATTGTTAGCTTCTAAAATGTATAAAAAAATGAGATGGAGGAGCTTCGATCTTTAAAGATTGAGGCTCCTCAATAAAAGGCCAAGCTGGTACAATTCTCTATTCTTCGATCACGATCTAAATTTTTTGGTGCATAACTATATGAACCCCTACCTTTAAGTGCGCTAACCATCTCATTATAACCATCAATATTATCACCCTTGAAATTTATAATGACTTGTATAAGGGACTCAATGCCAAGTCTCTCCTAAATAAGATCTACTAGGTCATCCTCATCGACTATATCTATCATATAGATCACACATATATACTTTGGCTGCTTTATGTACTGGCACACATTAAATGTAACTTGCTTATTATTCAACCAAAACAATTATTTTCCTAGTCTCCATATCCACCTATACACACCTGGTTGCAAGGAATAATCTTCCCAAGATAATAGGAACCTAAAAATCAACCTAACAATCAAGAATGACAAAATTATATAGAAAGATGAAGGAGGCAACCCTCACCAAAACATCACTTAAGAGTCAGACCAACTTCTTCCTAATGTAACCGTCCATAAGAAGTGTCATTAAAGTATATTTAGGTTCCCCTATCCCCAAATGTATATAAACTTATAGTTGCATCAAGTTAATAATGGCAACCAAATAACACAAGCTTTTATAAAGTAAAAAAACCTAATAGTATATGGGATCGTGAAGGCTCCAGGATCTTCTTTCTTCTCCAACAAGAATTAAGAGGCTATTGCACTATAATAGTGCACATTTCCAGTAGGCTTATATCTTACCGTCCTCTTCTTATTCACTAAATCCTTCATAAATTTTGCGTAACATGGAATTTGTTTAATTTTCTCAACTAGAGGGATATTCACTGTGAATTATTTCAGTATAAAAATAAACTTTGGGTACCTTTTTTTATCTTTATTTTTGAATATTTATGGAAAAGGAGAAAGAGGGCAAGAAATAAGAGTCAATACTTATAGAACCTCCTTGTCCTTCCCCTTTCTTAACTTGGCATTATTATTATCAATTTGAGGATTTTTAGGTACATTCCCATTTACCACCACTTCTTCAGAGCTGGTAGCATGTTCATCTTCTACTATCACCAATTTTACTGCATCATTATCAATCATGGGCATAGGAGGATCAGTATTCATTTGACCACTCTAGGTGTTAATACCTAAATAATAAATATCATTCTTTGGATTTTAGATGTTTTTTTTATAAGTGTACCTTTTCGACATTAATTTAATACCTCAAAAATCTGAATTATCTATTGCTTAAACTTTGATGGGGGTGCCATATGATTAAAATTTCTATTTCATACTCAAAATATCTGTGTTAATCTTCTTAAGGAAATCTTCCATTTTATTTACCCCATTCACAACCTTCGCAAACATGTCTTCAATCTTTAATTTTTTTAAACCCACATTATAATTCTTAAGTGGAACGTAAAGGACACTCTTATCCTAATAATCATCCTTTCTTTTTCAATCACCATCATTATCCTTACTCACATCTCAATTCCAAAACTTATTGTAATTATTATCTCCACAGTAGTTCTGACCTTGATTTCCTTGCCCATACTTCCAGTTGTCTTGGTTAGGCCCTTGGTCCTTGGCTTAAAAACTCACTACCTCTCTATCGAGATACTTTGTCTCTTCTTCAGAATCTAAAAATTCATACCTAGGGGCATTACCTTGTGCACCAACAACATTCACATTTTTCACTCCTGCTGCAGAAAGTTATTTTATAAGCAACCCAGTCTCAGTCCTAAGTTGTGCAACCTTTTGAGCTACCATTTTATCTAATGCTCGATGTTATATGGATTCTACGATTGCATAAATTCATGTGGGTCTGTAAGCATCTTGATTATGCCACCCTCACTTTGTCTTTATGATTTGATCTAGAATTTCCAAAGCATGTTCCGAATGCAAACTCATGAATGCCCCAATGATAGAGTCTATTGATACTTTGGTGTTTGAGTTCAAGGCTATATAGAAGATATCAAGCCAGTTTCTACCAGTCATCTTGTGATTTGGAATATTTTATAACTTCTTCTTGAACCATAAACAAGTCTCATATAATGCCTTCGAATACAACTGCCTGAAATTGTAAATGTCATACTTCAACTACATTATTATGGAGCATGGAAAAAATCGATCCAGGAATTGAGTCCTCAACTCATTTAAGTATAAATAAATATGCATATTAACTTAACTATCCATAATATAGCTTCTCCTATTAGAGAGAAAGAAAATGACCTCATCCTAATCGCCTCTTAACTTACTCTTAGAAGGTTGTGGGAAGTGCAAAATGCCACAAAGTTCATCACATGCATATTCATATCATCAGTAGGTTGGAATTCAAGTACTCCCATCAAGAGTAGGACTGAAAATACCCCTTTAAATTCAATAAGTGGATCATGGAACTAGCAATATCAAACTTCATCACTGAAGGAAATTCTGGTAGAATAATAGCAACGGTTCCAATTAGATCCAAATAGTCCAAGTTTTTTACTATTTTTTATGAGAAGAGATACTATTCTAGAGGTTGTTTTCCCCCTGTTAGTTCTCTTTTTGTACCTCTCATCAAGTATAACTAGATGATTTACATAATATTTTTTGGTCCTCTCTCCCCTTACTATCATCTAACAGATTTATGTCTAGCATTTTTCTCAAACATTACTCCAGCAGGGACTTATTCTATAGTTTCCTGGACAATATGATATTGTAGTGGATGATTCAAAATTGCTGGCTTAAATACCCCCGAGTAGGGCTCCTTGATCATGGATTGCTTTGTTCATCATTCTTTAATTGTGTCTCAGAGTTCTCTCAAGCTTCATATGAAGTGGTATCAGGGCATTTCCTTAACTCAGAGTATTGGGCATACACCGATATGTTCCTTGAAAAGAAAAAAAAAGTAAAAGCAGAAAACAATAACCAATAACCCCAATAAACACATTAAAATTAACTCCTTGATCATATAACATGGCAACGATGCCAAAATTAGATGTTGTCAAAATTGCACCTCTAGAAAAAACATAAAGAGATAATTGATTAAATATACAACCCAATGAAGTTTGGGTTGATCCCATAGGGGATAGGTCAAAATATCAAGAAAGATGTATGTCACAATAATTTATAGAAATTTCCTCTAAAAGAGAGTGATTTTAAAAAAAAGGCTTTAATAGCAACAATTATTGATTTGTCAGATTTATCATCAATATGAGAAAAATATTAGGATTGTGTTCCACAATAACTTCATAACTTCGTAGGTTCTTCATACTTCATAACTCCTTCTAATGTTTATAATGTAGAATAAATAGGTTATGTATACTAAGAACAACTTTATGCTCTTATTTAAGCAATAGCCTTATGTAAGTTTTCTCTTTTCCTGAGCCTATGTTACTAACCTCTATTATGGAACTCAGATAGCTATCCCGAATTATCATCTCAAGATATTAAGTAGAGGTTGGTAACTCTAAGTATTTGTTGTTTATACCATTCTTACCATCTATACTCTTTATTTCATCACGAGTAAGGATACAATGAGTTCCAACATTGCACACCATTAGAAAGTAGTCAAACCCAAGGAAAGAATAATACATATATGAACACCGATTGAAGATTACTTCATACTACATATCCTACTTAATTAATCTATCATGATCCCCACAACCTCAGTGGTGGTTTTTAGCTACTTATAAGTGCAAGAACGCAAGAATAAATCATATATGAAAATATAATTATAGACTTACAATAAGAATATGAGAAACTCCAAGATCTCACTTTGAATTAAAAACCTAAAAATAGATGTTTTTATTTCCAAAAACAATAATATGTCTTGATAGTAATAATATATAGTAAACTAAAACAATCAAACCACATTGGATATTTATAGAAAAAAAGAAACCTACCCTAAACAAATTCAGAATACAAGGTTGGCGATGACTACGCCTTTGACAAAGTTATCTAGTCTGATGATGACTCATAGTTAATCTTCTCTCTATCTATTTCCTTATTTCCTCATTTATTAATGATTAATCATTTAGTAACCTTATGATCATTTCCACTAAGACCCTAGTGCATTCCTTCAAGACTTCTCTTATTTTCTAAGGAGGAGTTCTCGTTATGGTCCATCATGCAATCGTATGGGTTGTAGCCTTATATTGTACTCTACTTATTATTGATCTTGCCACGTCCTTAAAATTAATTGGAGTCCCAATGGTTTCATGCTATAACTCATCACGTGTCTCAATGAGTCATAGCTTAACCTCGCCACCACTACACTAATTTGTACATCTTCAGGACATTGGTAGATCCTCTCAACATGATTTCTTCCTAAGACTCATAATGTAACCCAATGAGTCATAGGTTGTGTTTTCTCTCCAAGTCCAAACATTTGTTGGATAGAAAACGACAGAGGCTACAAGTCGTATTATGACCCAATAACTCAAAGCCATATTTCCCAGCAAATCACTGAGGAAGACAATGCATAAATAATGTGCCATGATTTCATGACACTTTTGATGCTAAAAATCAGAAATTATGCATGTACTTAGGTCCTTTTAATTAGATGTGATGTATTTTTGTGTTTGTTTTTCAAGAAATCAAGTTTTGGGGCAAAAAAGGAGAAAAAGATGATGAAGTGTTGTAAGGGACCCACTTACGAACCATAGATAGGACTTATGCCCTCTGTAGGTGCCATAGTGTATCTTATCTACACTTCAATAAATTCTTATTCTTTTTCCCCCATTCACTATCGAACCTTATTATATGGTAAATCTAAAATATCCATACTATATTCACATAAACACGCCTTTGGATTAACATATTTTTATTATTTTAAGAAATAAAAGTACCATAAAATCACGATACATCAAATACCTTTTTAATTATTATCTACTACAAATCCTTCAAAATGTGTCATTCATGACTTAATAGAATTTTCACAAGAGTTCAACGAAATTTCAAGGAGTTGGGTAGAATTAAGAATTGGGTTGCTTGGTTAGATATTTGAATTTCCAAGGGGGAAAGAGTACTAGATTTTAGATCTTTGTTTGATATTTATAAATCGTTTGATATTTTTTAAGACTTGTGTGCAAAATTGTGGTGTATTTTTAGAACTCAAAAGTTCATGTAGACTATCTTTATGTGGAACAAATATTATAAAAAAATTGGTCTCAAAATGGTGATATAGAGAGGCGGTATCAAACATGGAAGTATATAATAGAGTCTAGACATTTTGTTGATCAAGAAATTTACTGGGAGACTAAGTGAAGTCATACGAACATTTAGTATGACAATTGGACACACCTTATAGATTTGTGCTATCATCTACCTATAGCTAGCATCGAAGAACATCCACTGGAGGATGTGAGAATATTATATGCATAAGGATGATGGATACAGATTTACTGGAGCTACTATTTTTGAAGAATGCGTATGATCAAATTCAAAAAAAGTTAATAGTAGTGAAAGATTTAAAAAGTGGATAAGCCAAGGTGGATGCTAAATTTCTTATCTTAATTTTCTATTAAATATGCATGGATGGTTATGAGCCAATGAAGAGAGGTACAAGAAGAATACAAGCAGTTGTGGTTTGAAGGGATGCCTCTCAAAGTCTTCTTTTTGTGAAGACTGTGAAAGCAAGGAATTCCTATTGAGGAAGTTTTAATAAGAACCAAAGTCTGTGATGAGATACTTTGTAAATCCTATAGGGATAATGAATGGAAAATTATTGAACATTTGTTCATTAAACATTATATTACTAAAAAAATTTGGTGCAGAGTTGTAGTTGCATCCAGAGTTGACAGATCTTTTCTTTAATCGAAGGATACAATTTAAAGTGGTAGAATGTTGATTCTACTCCAAAACTTAAATTACTATATAAAGTTGTTTCTATGTTCATTCTTTGGCAGTTTGTAAGAGAAGGGACACAATTAATTATGGATGTAGGATGTATTATGTAGGGATGTAATTGGAGATGAGAAAAAATATAATTTTTTTAGCTAGACATAATTATCCTTGGATAATAATTTTACTTGCGAATGGCCTCTGATGGTAAAATGTTTGGAAGAATACACCCCGTTGTAGGTGAAAAGTAGTAGGGTGGAATTCTCTTAATTTGGGAGCATTTTAGTACAATTATGATGGTGTAGCTAAAGAAAATCTATACCCAAGCTCTGGGGACTTTAGTAGTAAAAATGGAGAGGACAAGCTGTTATATGCAAAAATAGTGGCTTTAAGACTAGGATTGATGTACTGCATTAGTTATAACCTACTTGCTTTGACTCTTAAGACTAATTCCATACTATTAAGAATGTTCTTAATGGAATATGGGAGGTACCACGATGCATTTCTATAGAAATTAAGAGAATCAAGATTCTTATGAAGGACGTTGATGTGGTGGTGGTGAACATACTAAGAGAAGGTAACAAGCTTATGGATTCTTACACTAACCAAGTTTTCTCCTTTGTAGGTTCAGATTGACTTACATTTACATAAATGAAAGACATACCAAATGAAGCAAGAGGCATTATTAATATTGATTGCTCATAATTTTCGAATCTTAAGATAAGGAAATTTCAAAATGTGACCCCATAACCTAAGGAAAAAATTATAGAAATCAAGGACAAGCAGGTAGATAGAAAACTAGTAGTCACAAGCAAGAAAAATAAGCAAAAGAAAATACAAGATAGAAGAGGCTATATCAAGAACACTAATAGAAATGACACAAGTAAAAGGAATAATTGATTTGATATGTACATATTGCCCTTGAATTTTAAGCAATTGTATTAGCTTTGTATTAATATGAATCTACTGAAATATAACAAAAATAGAGGCATATAAAGTCATCACGATTAATACAATCAACACACAAGAGCACCGACAGTGGAATTTCAAGGAAAAGAAAAATTTGGTTAGAGAAAGTATGTGTTTTACTTAATGCTCATGCAGTAGTATCCGCTTTTAAGCAAGCTCATTCAATTGAGAATTGAAAAAGATGGGTAAATAAATAATCAATATACGTGAAAAAGAAGTTCTACATAAAAGAGATTACCTTGACAGATAATAGATGATGTATGTTCTAAAGTGTCAGATCTGAGGGCAACAAGAGATAGAAAGGAATAAAGGAATTGTTACATCTCATCAAAGTAGATAAAAAAAAGAGAATAAATTACTTACTCTAGCTTGTTTCTCACTAGATCTACAAAATTTAGTTGAAGAAGTCTTCAATGAGCTGGTTTTTGCGATATTCACGAGATTTAGAATATCTTAGGTGAAAACATATCTTGCTTGATGAATCCTAGGTTTGGGTGCTTGAGAATATGAGTTGTAGTTTGGAGTTTTGATCATTTTTAGTTTTGTATAATCATTAGAAGATGCAAAATATGATCAATTTAAGTAAAGAAGCCGATGATGAACAGAAGGTACTGCTTTTCACTTTGGGAGCTTCTAACATATCGATGTCTGGCTTGTATGTAGTTATATTTTTGTTTCCTGGGTCGATTTAGGTTATATTTTGCTGGACTATATGATTTTACTTTTTCTAATAAATGTCCCATGAGGCCTATCTCAATTTAAAATGTATACGTAGCATCAACAATGAGCTTCTTGACTTATTCTCCTTCCCCTAACATCGAGAGTCATTAATTAGCTTCAAAAGATATTTGCTAAATTCTTTTAAAGCAATATTACTGAAATAAAAAAATATCACGTGCTATGGGAAAATCCTTAAAGAAGAAGGGGGATTAGATTTTGGATTATTATATGATATATCAAAAGCTTTTATTGCTAATTATTGTGAAACTTTATATTCTCTACATTATTGTAGTTTTCTTATATGTTAAACAAATATTGTAAAAAGTTATACCTTTCATTGCACAAGGTAAAAAAGCATTTCATGTTTGGAAGAAAATAATTATTATCATAAAAGAGAATAATCATAACATTTAGTGAAAATTCAAGTTAGGTGTACCTAATTTCTGGTTTAATAAATAAAGAAAACATGGAACACTATACTATACAAAAGGGCACAATGTAAGAAATAAGAAGAATGAATTAAAGAAATTTATTTTTGAAGGAGAATGAAATAAACAAGTCATTCAAAAATATCTCTAAGAAGATTGACATAACATATTATTGTGAACACCAGTCTCAAAATTACAAATAACAAAAATGATAGTTTGATGAATTGGTAACTCTAAAGGCATCTTCACTGTATAATCTGTCTAAGATATCTTGAGGGACAAATAACAGAAAACGACTGACTATAATGGTATCTAGGTATAGAATTTACAATTTAAGATCTATTTTATAAAGAAATAAAAGAGAAATATAGACACATATGACAATTTAAAAGAATGAAAATTAATATTATATCAAGGTATTAGAACTAGACAATGTCCTATTTTTTTCTAACAACCTTTATAATGAAGCAGTTTGCTCTATATGCAAATATCTATTGAAAGGTTGCATATTTAACAATTTATTATAATATGGTGGACAATATTTGCAGTTTCCAAACTACATAATTGTAATACCCCGCATGTTTCTAAGCTAGGAAGTGAATAAGTATTCCTACGTATGAAATCTCCTATTCTGTGAATCATATTTGAGTACATGACTTATAATGAATATTCTACTTATAGGATAGATTATGATGAATTAAGCATGTTCATATGAGTCACTTAAGGTAATACAAGCTAAGAGTTTTTGAATCCATCAAGTTTGAGTGTTCGATTTTGCAAGGGTCATCTTTGAACAAGATTAACTCAATGTTAATATGGTATCTTGGCTGATTTAGACCCACCAAATTGTAGAGAATCGAATTAGCTTTCTAACAATACCAATTTCGCCTTAATCCAATACCCGAGCAAAAATTTATGCCCATTTTCATGAGAGACAGTAAGCATAGGCGTTTGGTTAGGCTCCGCCTAACCCAAGCATAGGCGATTGGTTAGGCGCCGCCCAAACCAAGAATAAGCAATCACTTGGATTCCTCCTAAGTCAATTCCAGGTGTCAAAAACACTCCGTTTTGAGTTATTTTAAAGGTAATTAAGTCTTTAAATACTCCTAAAATGTCCTTAAACTTAACCCTATGAAATATATAGTTTCTAAACATATTACAACCCTATTTTCATCTCAAAGCTCATCATCCAAGAGAACTAAAGGAGAAAAACAACTAGGGTTGCATAATTAAGCTTGAAGATCCGATTTAAAGGAAATTCCTCCGTCAATCATCAAGAATCTTCCTTCTAAGGTATGGGTAGTGTTCATCCACGGATTCCTTTCGTCCGTGGAGTTCAAGAATCAATCTTTAAAATACAAAATCTTGATTGATTGTGGTGATATGATCATACCCATGTTGATGCTTGTTTGTTTTCCTATTTTTCATTATAAAGTATGATTTCTATATTGTTGGGTGGTGATGATCATATTATTGATATTGGGTGATTCCCAAGATGGAATCTTTATATGTTTTTGTGAATTCATGATATCATATGAGTTGGAAACATGTAAATTTGGTTGTTCATGATGTATAATTTGGTGATTTCACCTATGCATAAGAAGTGCATGAAAGGTGTTTGATAAAATGCCTAAGAAACTAAAAATCATGCAATATAGCTAAATTGTGACTAAGTGAAGGATTCATGATATGACCTTACATTCCAATGACTTCTATGTTGTTAATGTGCCTTGTAAATGTTGTTGGAATACTCATGAACTATTATAATGAGATTATTCTATGTTTACTTGCATATCCTACTTATGAACAAGATGTATGATAACCTTGCAATCCATATGAACTTCCATGCTATTGGTATGTTCTTCCAATATGATTATGCAATGAACATGATATTAAGATTGTGCAAGTACTTCCATGTGATATGAAATCCTTTCCATGCAATACATTGTTTATAACCATGCATAGTATGAGATCCCTACTTATGATACTATAAATTATGGACTCTACTCTTATGATCAAGTCAGTCATGTGTGTCAGTTTCCTTCCATCGAGTCCTGGGGGTACTTGTACCCTTAAACTATAGATGTGTGCCTAGATCCATGTCATGTTTCATGATATCCGAACTCATGCTATGATTGCATAGACTTCAGTCAATCATGTGACTCAGGAAAACCTCATGATCTTAGTCAGTTGTCAGATATCAGTAACATTCCGCCAGTCAATAGAATTCAGTAAGATTAAGTCATGCACAGTCAGTTATTCATGTCCAGTCCCTCCAGATGGGAGTAGGGGTTTGGACCGAGTGAACCCAAGGATGGGAACTTACCCGCCAATTCAGGGTGTGATTCTTAGTAGCAATCCTTGTGTTCCAGAACTACGTAGCCAGCGTAGGTTGAGACATCTTAACCCATCAGATTAGGGTTGATGAGGTGGATTAACCCATCAGTTTAGGTTTCCCACCATTCTTATTGAGTACCCGCCAGATAAGGGTCACTCACAGATTGTCCTTACCCGTGGCACGGTATTGACACCCCTCCATTCGGGGCAGAGATTGGACCCCAGCTTAGCCATAATAGAATACATAGGGAATGTCGGTTAGACACTACTTCCCACAGTTTTAGTATCAGTCTCAGTAAAAGAACTCAGGGCGTTCTTCAGATTTAAGTATATATAGGACTGTCAGATACAGTCGTCCATGTTATGAATTTCAGTATCAGTCTCAGTAAAAGAACTCAGGGCATTCTTCAGATTTCAGTATGTACAGAACTATCAGATACAGTCGTCCATGTTATCAATTTGAGTATCGGTCATGACAGTTATCAGTAAACCATGTATTAGTTTACAGGTCATGCTCACGTATTCACGGTCCCAGTTTCTATATATGTTTGTTTGCACTCCCACGTTCATATTAGTCAGTCAGTATTGTTCATGCATGAAACCCTTATGCTCATCCTACCTTCCTCGTATACTCAGTACTCCAGTTGTACAGACGTATTTGCACTATGGTGCTTTATTTTCATGTTACACCATAGGTTCCGAGACACGAGCTCCAGCCCAGCAGTAGCGGTAGCTTTCCAGTCGCAGAGACACAGTGAGTCCTCATTGATTCAAGGACAATATGATTTGATTCATTTATTTATTTCTTTAATTTAGTTTTACGGAGTTAGTTGGAGACATGTTCCTTCAACTCCTTATTCAGACAGTTTGGAGGCTTTCAGATTTATTTTCAGATTTACGTTCAGATTGAGTTGTTTTGGGTATTTTCACTTACATGATTGTATTCAGTTGAACCTTATGGCCTTACAGTTCCATGTATTCCGCATTATTATATCATGATTTGCAGTATACAGGTACAAATATCAGTCATGGGTTATCTTGTGGTCCCTTGGGGTCATGAGCACCGTGTAGCATTTCGGTTCAGCAAATCGGGGTGTTACAAACTTGGTATCAAAGCCTAAGGTTCAATATAGTCCTAGGAAATCTAAAAGCCGCATCTAGTAGAGTCTTGTACATGGGTATGTTGCGCGCCACATTTATGTGCGGGAGGCTATAAGATGTTTTAGGAACAGTCCCCTTTCTTCATTATTCATTTCATGCTAGTGAGAATAATCATAAGTTAAACTCTCAGTCTAATCCATTCTTCTCTTATTCCAAACCATGGCCCCATAGATAAGAAACCAGCCAGCTCCTCAGCCCGAAGATCCTTTGGGCGAACATGTTTCCCATGCGGAGTTTAGAGCCGCATTTACCACACTTGCTCAGTCCATGGCTGCACAGAATGAATGACCACCAGTCATTCTGGCCAATCTAGTGGCCACTCCCAAAGCATCTAGGGTTCAGAACTTCACCCGAATGAACACTCCATCTTTCCATGGGTAGTTTGATGAGGACCCTTAGGAGTTCATTGACCAAGTCCAGAAGGTCATTGACATCATGGGTTCTACTTCTATTGAGAGTTCTGAGTTAGCCGCCTACCAGTTATAGGATGTTTCTTATGATTGGTACAAATAGTGGAAGTCTGAGAGGTTAGATGATACAGGGCCTATCGAGTGGGAGGAATTTTTCACGGCCTTCTTAAACAGATTCTTTCCCCAAGAGCTGAGGGAAGCCAAAGTTCTTGAGTTCATCAACCTCAGGTAGGGGAATATGACGGTTAGGGAGTATTCTCTTAGATTCACTCAGCTAGCCAGGTCTGCTCCTCATATGGTTGCAGACAATAGAGCTAAGATGAACAAGTTCGTTTCAGGGGTCAACGATAGCGTGGTAAATGAGTATAGGTTTGGGATACTGATCGGTGATATGACCTTAGCAAGACTCATGACCCATGCCTAGCAAGTAGAAGAGCAGAAGTTTAAGACCAGGGAGAGGCAGAACAAGAGAGCAAGGTCAGGTAATTTCAACTTTGCTCACCCCAAGTCAGATAGAGGAAACCGTTCACAGTTTTGCTCCAAGTCAGTCATTCCAGCTCCTTTCTCTGCCAGCGCTCCAGTGCCGAAGTTCAGAGACGGCAATAGAAACAAAACACCAGGCTCTAAATCTCAGGGCAGTGTTAGCAGTGCCCGAACGAATCCCCTTTGCCAGACTTGTGGTAAGAACCACAAGGGCATTTGTAGAGCCGGTAGTGATGTCTGTTTTGGTTGTGGCAAGCCAGGCCACAGGATTAGGGAGTGTCTGCAGTCAAGTCTTCAGGGTCAGCAAAATTATTCTACAACTCAGTCCAGTCGCCCGAACCAGCAGGGTGCCACTTCTAGTGCTACCAGTGGGCAACGCCCAAATAGACTCTATGCTCTTCAGTCCCAACAGGATCAGGAAAATTCTCTTGATGTCATTACTGGTACGTTACAGATTTTCCATGTTCATGTTTATGCTTTGCTAGACCCAGGTGCATCTTTGTCTTTTGTTACTCCATACATAGCAAGAGATTTTGGAATCAGTCCCGAAGTCCTATTAGAGCCCTTCTCAGTCTCTACCCTAGTGGGTAAAACCATCATAGCCTGGCGGGTATACAGGAACTGCTCGGTTATGATATCTCAGAAATCCACGTCAGCAAATTTAGTAGAGTTAGAGTTGACTGATTTTGATGTCATTCTCGGCATGGATTGGCTTCATTCCTGCTATGCCACAGTCGACTGTAGAAATAGGATAGTTCAGTTTCAGTTCCCGAATGAGCCCGTCCTAGAGTGGAAGGGTAGAATTTCAACGTTCAGGGGTCAACTTGTTTCCTACCTTCGGGCAAGGAAATTGATTTCTAAGGGGTGTGTGTATCATCTCGTGCATGTTAAAGATTCTAGTTCTGAATATCCCAGCCTCGAAACAGTCCCCGTTGTTAATGAATACTCAGATATCTTTCTCGAAGATCTTCCAGGCATTCCTCCCGAAAGGGAAATAGACTTTGGCATAGACCTTCTTCCGAATACTCAACCTATTTCTACTCCACCATACAAAATGGCACCAGCAGAAATCAAGAAACTGAAAGATCAGTTGAAGGATCTCTTAGATAAGGGATTAATCAGACCCAACGTTTCCCCATGGGGTGCGCCAGTATTATTCGTGCGCAAGAAAGACGGTTCTCTCAGGATGTGTATTGATTACCGTCAACTCAATAAGGTCACGGTCAAGAACAGATATCCTCTTCCTAGGATTGATGATCTATTCGACAAACTTCAGGGTGCCAGTTACTTCTCCAAGATAGACCTCAGATCAGGCTATCATCAGCTCAGAGTTAGAGAATGTGACATTCCAAAGACAGTTTTTCGTACTCGGTATGGTCACTTCGAATTTTTAGTCATGTCATTTGGTCTTACCAATGCCCCTGCAACTTTTATGAATTTGATGAGCCGTGTGTTCAAGCAGTACTTGGACATGTTTATCATAGTATTTATAGATGATATTCTGGTTTATTCTCGCATAGAGCGTGATCATGCAGACCATCTCAGGATTATTCTTCAGACTCTCAGGGATCACCAGTTATTCGCTAAGTTCAGCAAGTACAAATTTTGGCTAAGATCAGTAGCATTCCTTGGCCATATTATTTCTGATGATGGCATTAGAGTAGATCCTAAGAAAACTGAGGCAGTAAGAAACTGGCCCAGACCCGTATCTCCATCAGATATTAGGAGTTTCTTGGGTTTGGCTAGCTATTACAGAAGGTTTGTCGAGGGATTTTATTCTATTGCATCTCCCATGTGCAAATTGACTTAGAAGAAGATTAACTTTCAGTGGTCAGATTCATGCGAGAAGAGCTTTCAAGAGTTGAAGACTCGACTCACCTCCGCTCCAGTTCTAACTATTCCAGATGGTTCTAATGGTTTTGTAGTCTATTGTGATGCATCCAGAGTGGGTTTAGGTTGTGTCCTCATGAAGCATGGTAAGGTCATAGCCTACGCCTCCAGACAGTTAAAGCCACATGAGACGAATTATCCTACTCATGATCTTAAGTTAGCAGCGGTAGTTTTTGCCTTGAAGATTTGGAGACATTATCTCTATGGAGTTCATGTAGATGTCTTCACAGACCATAAAAGCCTTCAGTATGTCTTTTCCCAGAAAGATCTCAATCTTCGCCAGAGAAGGTGGTTAGAGCACTTGAAAGATTATGACATGAGTGTTCTTTATCATCCGGGCAAGGCCAATGTTGTAGCCGACGCTCTCAATCGACTCTCCATGGGTAGCATTTCTTACGTTGAGGATAGTAAGAAAAAGGTGGCTCAGGAGATCCATCAGCTTGCCAGACTAGGCGTTCACTTAGTCAATTCTCCAGAGGGTGGTGTATGTATTCATAGTAGTTCAGAGTCATCTCTAGTTTTTGAGGTGAAAGAGAAACAAGACAGGGATCCTAGCCTTGTCAAGCTCAAAGAGTCAGTTCAGAATCAGAAAGTCAAGGTTTTCTCCCAAGGGGGAGATGGTGTTCTTCGTTATCAGGGTCGTCTATGTGTTCCAAGTGTAGATGAATTGAGGCAACAAATTATTGTAGAAGCGCATGGTGCATGATACTCTATTCATCCAGGGGCCACTAAGATGTACCGCGACATACAGGAGATCTATTGGTAGAGTGGGATGAAGAGAGATATTGCAAAGTTTGTGGCTAAGTGCTCTACATGTAAGCAGGTTAAGATAAAGCATCAGAAACCTAGTGGTTCCATGCAAGAGTTCACCATTCCTACTTCGAAGTAGGAAGAAGTTAACATGGACTTCGTGATGGGTTTTCCTAGAACTCGTCATCAGCATGATTTAGTCTGGGTCATTATAGATAGAATGACCAATTCAGTTCATTTCCTTCCTGTTCGTACTTTTTATTCCGCCGAGGATTATGCCAAACTCTATATCAGGGAGTTAGTCGGATTACACGGTGTTCTACTATCTATCATCTCAGAAAGAGGTACCCAGTTCACTTCTCACTTTTGGAAAGCATTCCAAAAGGGTCTCGGTACCGAAGTCCATCTCAGCACAACATTTCATCCTCAGACAGATGGTCAAGTAGAGAGGACTATTCATACTCTTGAAGATATGCTAAGTTCATATGCAATTGACTTCAAGGAAAGTTGGGATGACCACTTTCCTTTGATTGAGTTTGCATACAACAATAGCTATCATTCTAGTATTCAGATTGCTCCACTTGAAGCTCTCTATGGTAAGAGATGTAGATCTCTGATTGGTTGGTTTGAAGTTAGTGAGGCCTCAATCATAGGTCCTGACTTAGTATTCGATGCCTTAGAGAAATTTTAGTTGATCAGAGAGAGACTCCGGGTTTCTCAGAGCCGACAGAAGCCCTATGCAGATGTTCGTAGAAAGGATCTCAAGTTTGAGGTCAATGACTATGTCTATCTTAAGATCTCTCCTATGAAGGGAGTGAAGAGGTTCGACAAGAAAGGGAAACTCAGTCCCCGGTATATTGGTCCCTTCAGAATTCTTTGTCGCTTTGGCAAGGTAGCTTATGAGCTTGAGTTGCCTTCAGATCTAGCCTCAGTCCATCCAGTCTTCCATGTCTCTTTGCTAAAGAAGTGCATAGATGACCCAGCAGTTGTTGTCCCTATTCAAAGCATCGACATTCAGAACAGCCTCTCTTATGAAGAGATTCCAGTTGAAATCTTAGATTATCAGACTTGTAGATTAAGGAACAAAGAAGTCCCTCTAGTCAAGGTTCTTTCGCGAAATCAGTCTCATGAGGGAGATACTTGGGAAGCAGAAGCAGATATGCGTACCAAGTATCCTCACCTCTTCCCCGCCAATTCAGATCAAGCTCAAGGTAACAGTTCTCCTTAATCTTATTCAGTTTCATGTTTATGTTTCCAGTATAAACTTGGTACCTATTAACCGTTTCATACTCAGTCATGCATTCATGTGTCAGTTGTCCGTGCATCAGATATGCATGAGTTCAGTATGTTTAGCATGTCAGTCATGAGATCAAGTTTCAGTTCTTCATGTTCAGTTCAGGTTCTATAGTCTTGTATCCCTTCTCAGTAAATTCTCATTCGAGGAAGAATGTTCCCAAGGGGGAGATATTATAATACCCTGCATTTTTCTAAGCTAGGAAGTGAATAAGTATTCCTATGTATGAAATCTCCTATCTTGTGATTCATATTTGAGTATATGACTTACAATGAATATCCTAGTCATAGGATAGCTTATGATGCATTAAACATGTTCATATGAGTCAATTAAGGTAATACAAGCTAAGAGTTTTTGAAACCATCAAGTTTAAGTGTTCGATTTTGCATGGGTCATATTTTAACGAGTATAACTCGATGTTAATATGTTATTTTGGATGATTTAGACCCACCAAATTGTAGAGAATTGAATTAGCTTTCCAACGATACCAATTTCATCTTAATCCAATACTTGAGCAAAAAGTTATGCCCTTTTTCGTGAGAGACAGTAAGCATAGGCGATTGGTTAGGCGTCGCCTAACCCAAGCAAAGGCGATGGGTTAGGCGCCGCCCAACCCAAGCATAGGCGATCACTTGGGTGCCGCCTAAGTCAATTCCAGGTGTCAAAAACACTCCGTTTTGAGTTATTTTAAAGGTAATTAAGTCTTTAAATACTCCTAACACGTCCCTAAACTTAACCCTATGAAATATATAGCTTCTAAACATATTACAACCCTATTTTCATCTCAAAGCTCATCATCCAAGATAACTAAAGGAGAAAAGCAACTAGGGTTGTATAATTAAGCTTGAAGATCCGATTTCAAGGAAATTCCTCCGTCAATTATCAAGAATCTTCCTTCTAAGGTATGCGTAGTGTTCATCTATGGATTCCTTTCATCCGTGGAGTTCAAGAATCAGTCTTTAAAATACAAAAGCTTGGTTGATTGTGGTGATATGATCATACCCTTATTGATGCTTGTTTGTTTTCCTCCTTTTTATTATAAAGTATGATTTCTATATTGTTGGGTATTGATGATCATGTTGTTGATATTGGGTGATTCCCAAGATGGAATCTTTATATGTTTTTGTGAATTCATGATATCATATGAGTTGGAAACATGTAAATTTGGTTGTTCATGATGTATAATTTGGTGATTTCACCTATGCTTAAGAAGTTCATGTAAGGTGTTTGATAAAATGCCTAAGAAACTAGAAATCATGCAATATAGCTAAATTGTGACTAAGTGAAGGATTGATGATATTCCCTTACGTTGCATTGACTTCTATGTTGTTAATGTGCCTTGTAAATGTTGTTGGAATACTCATGAACTATTCTTATGAGATTATGCTATGTTTACTTGCAAATCCCACTTATGAACAAGATGTATGATAACCATGCAATCCACATGAATTTCCATGCTATTGGTATGTGCTTCCAATATGATTATGCAATGAACATGATATTAAGATTGTGCAAGTACTTCCATGTGATATGAAATCTTTTCCATGCAATACATTGTTGATAACCATGCATAGTATGAGATCCCTACTTATGATACTATAAATTATGGACTCTACTCTTATGATCAAGTCAGTCATGTGTGTCAGTTTCCTTCCATCGAGTCCTGGGGGTACTTGTACCCAAAAACTATAGCTGTATGCCTAGATCAATGTCATGTTTCACGATATCCGAAATCAAGCTATGATTCCATAGACTTCAGTCAGTCATGTGTCTCAGGAAAACCTCATGATCTTAGTCAGTTATCAGATATCAGTAACATTCTGCCAGTCAATGGAATTCAGTAAGATTAAGTCATGCACAGTCAGTTATTCATGTCCAGTCCCTCCAGATGGGAGTAGAGGTTAGCACCAAGTGAACCCAAGGATGGGAACTCACCCGCCAGTTCAGGGTGTGATTCTTAGTAGCAATCCTTGTGTTCCAGAACTACGTAGCCAACGTAGGTTAAGACATCTTAACCTGTCAGATTAGGGTTGATGAGGTGGATTAACCCATCAGTTTAGGGTTCCTACCGTTCTCATTGAGTACCCGGCAGAGAAGGGTCACTCACAGATTGTCCTTACCCGTGGTACGGTATTGACACCCTTCCAGTCGGGGCAGAGATTGGACCCCAGCTTAGCCATAACAACATACATGGGGCATGTCGGTTAGACACTACTTCCCACAGTTTCAGTATCAGTCTCAGTAAAAGAACTTAGGGCATTCTTCAGATTTCAGTATATACAAGACTGTCAGATACAGTCGTCCATGTTATCAGTTTCAGTATCAGTCTCATTAAAAGAACTCAGGGCGTTCTTCAAATTTCAGTATATACAGGATTGTCAGATACAATCGTCCATGTTATCAGTTTCAGTATCAGTCATGACAGTTATCAGTAAACCATGTATTAGCTTACATGTCATGCTATCACATATTCATGGTCCCAGTTTCTATATATTTGTGTTTGCACTCCTACATTCATATTAGTCAGCCAGTGTTGTTCATGCATGAAACCCTTATGTTCAGCCTACCTTCCTCGTATACTCAGTACTACAGTTGTACTGATGCATTTGCGCTATGTTGCTTTCTTTTCATATTACACCACAGGTTCCGAGACACGAGCTCCAGCCCAGCAGTAGCGGTAGCATTTCAGTCGTAGAGACACAGTGAGTCCTCATTGATTCGAGGACAATATGATTTGATTCATTTATTTATTTCTTCAGTTCAGTTTTACGGAGTTAGTTGGAGACATGTTCCGTCAACTCCTTATTCAGACAGTTTAGAGGCTTTCAGATTTATGTTCAGATTTACGTTCAGATTGAGTTATTTTGGGTATTTTCACCCACATGATTGTATTCAGTTGAACCTTATGGCCTTACAGTTCCATGTATTCCGCATTATTATATCATGATTTGCAGTATACAGGTACAAATATCAGTCATGGATTAGCTTGTGCTCCCTCGAGGTCATGAGCACCGTGTAGCATTTCGGTTTAGCAAATCGGGGTGTTACAATAATTTATGTAGAGTAATCTCATTTATTTTAATGCGGTTGTATGGTAAAGGAGAAATCCAAAAGACATAGAAGAGATATCACATTCAATAGGAGGTAAGACAGTTAATGATTTAACAACAGATCAAGAATTTTTTTTCGTGAATGATAGGAGTACTAGTAAAGGGACCTAATATAATTTATAATTAAATAACTACAAACACAAGTTACACTATTGTCTCGTCATATGGAGGATGCCAAAAAATGTAGAATCAAGTATAACATAGATGAGTCTAGAAAAGAAAATATATTCCAAACCCTTTATGAATTTAGTCTAAGGAACAATGGAGGAAATCTAATTTACGTTCAACTTCGGATATAGGAATAACAACTAACATGAGAGCTGAAATGATGGTTATTTTGAATGCCTTGAGATATTTTTAACACCAAACATATATAACAACTTCACCAAAAGGACTCACTCAACCTAAGAAATATCCTACAAGATGTGTGAAAATTATTTTAGAATTTAAAAAATTGAGATCATCGAGTAATGATGCAAAGTCTTGGAGCATAAATTAGGCAACTAGCTAGCAGAATAACTTACTAATATTAAAATTAAGTAAGAAAGGATACATTAGAATCATACATTTTAAGACTTTCCACCAATGAAAAGAAAAATCTTAAACATAAATAAAAAATAAATTTCACCTATAAGGATAAAAACTCACAAAATAAAATAATAGCAAGCATGAAAAATTTAAGGATTAGTGTAACATGTGGATAATTCACACATTTATATGTACAGTTGTAAGGCCAGTTAGTCTAATCTACTTCAAGTATAAAAAATCTATATCCTAAAAAACAAAAGTTTGTAGAGTCAGATTTAAGCTTCAAGATCTAAGATCAGCAGAAAATTATAGCTGAAAAATTAAAGGAACATAGATAAACCTGTATAGACTTCAGCTAAGTAAATACAAAATAGAAGAAAAAATAATCAAAGAATAATATGATTTCAGATGCAAGGATAATAATTTTAAACACAATTAATCTAGCAAGATATGATTAAAAATAGAAAGAAAGAAGAAAGATATTTAGAAGAAAGAAGGAATAATGTAGAAATTAAGGGACATTTAATTACTCAAATAAATTCAAGAAAGAAATAAAAATTATCTCATACATAAGAATCTTAACTAGAGTATGCAAGAGAGGTTCACTGAAGAGATACAATGAATCCACCCATAAAGTTACACATGAGTATTGTTCTATTTAAACTTATCTAACACTAACATGAAAGGTTTAAAGATTAGTTATACTAGTTTTATAAAAATATCTAAATTTTAAGAACAATCTAATTATTAAAATAACTACTTGATAATTAGTGGTCGTGAAGTCATTTTTCTATACTTTTTTAAGTCCTTCAAATCATGATGGTTGGAAGAGTGTGCCGAAATCAAAGAATGCCCTATATTATTGTCATTATCTCTTTCTTAAATTCATTTTATTATATTATGAACTTTGAAATTTCTTTAATAAATCTTTCATGGTACTTTGAGCTCGTTGGGAGTGATTGAAAGTTCTCAACTCCAAGATAGTCTACACCATCATTCTTAATATTAATCTTACTACTTTGATTTGCATCATTCTCTCCTTCTTTATTCATTATCGAGTTAGCCTTGCAAAGTAGAAGGAACAACAACTAGGCAAAGCTTATAATAATTCATCAAAGTAATGTTAATGAAATAAGAAATATTATTTGGATTAAAAATAAATTTTAATCTTGTAAGAACATCGAGAATCACTTGAGTATTCCCAAAACAATTTAAAAGAAATCTTCAATAGAATATAAAATTAAATTCAGATCTTAATGGAGATTGTCTCTACCTTTAAATGAATTTTCATACATTTTAGGAAAGAAATTATCATGATACAACCCACTAAATCATGTAGACACCTGCTCTACTATATCTAAAGAGGAGAACCCTTACCACCTATTTTAAAAAATTTGCGGAAGTAATAAACTATGTCATAATCTCTTCATAACTCCATAAAATACATTTCAAAATTCGTAAAAAATGATAAAGAAACCATTTGCCTTGAGGACCTAATATATACATGTACAAGAGCTGCTAATAGGAGTAACAATTACATGAGGCCAACTTCCACTAGGGAATGAGAAGATGAAAGTTCCTAGAGATCATTATTTGCAACAACGAAGAAACCTCAATTGATCATGCAACTAGGATATTGTAATGATATAAATTATTATTAAACTAAAATAAGAAGTAAACCCCTCACCAAATTTCCCCTTAGATAATTTTTAACAAATTCAGGGCTGACCTAGTGTTTGATAAATTTTAAGGGTTTACTATTCTAAGAAAATCTAGTATTAATGTAAGTGTTGGTGGAGGTGTTTTGACTTAATATATAGATAAATAATGAGTTTAGAAATTCATACCAACATCTAACACATAAAACATATTTATAAAAACTCCAGTAATAGAATTAACCAGAAGAGATTGGTTTGTGTGTTGTAGTTTTAAGGATGTGTTGTAAAATAGACTGAATTAAGGAGAGGGCTTAAGATTATGCCTCAGGATTTCTGTAGAGAAAAAAAGAACCACTGTAGTGGTATCACTTCAATGAACCGCTACAACAGTAAGATTTTAGTTGTAGTGGTAAGAATGTAGTTTTAGTAGTTTCGAAAACCATAAACACATTTTTCATTTCACTTTTTTTTAAAAAACAAACCAAGGCCAGGGGAAGGTGATTTTATATAACTCTTTAGAATTTTTATCTTTGAAGATAAAATTTCTCAATATTCTAACCTTGAATCACTTCTAAAAGTGTTATGAATCTCTACAATCATGTTCATGGTAGAAATTAAGGTTTATCTCTAATTTATAAATAAAAAAGTTGATGAAAATAAGTGTAAAGTCAGTTGTAATGATTCTAGTATGTTAGAAAATACTACTTAGAGTAGAATTATTGTTATTGATGCAAATTAAAGTAAAATTCATAGGGTTTCAAAGGTAGAAAGCCCTAAAATAGTGAACTATGCAAAATTTATGGATAAATGTTTCTAATTATTAATCCCTAGTAGCTAAAAAAGATGATATTATTGAATTGGGTGTGGAAACTTGTTCTTATAGATTAAGAGCAAACTAAAAGAGAAAGAAAAGTCAAGATTGTGGACTAAAGGTGATTTCGAGCAAGGAATTGAGGAGTTTAATGTTTATTTGTAGAATTAGACTTAGTTAACTTTGTGCTTACATGTAAATTGAATATTTGTTATTAGTTTCGGACATTACTTATTATTATTGACTACATTGCATACTAATACATGCCGTTGATGATGGTGATGATGTTGAGAAGATGAATTGATGATATTGAGATCATGTTAATGATGATATTGATAATGAAATAAATGATGATGAATTGATGATTGTAATAGTAATATTGAGATCATTATAAATTAACAGATGTTGATGGTATTGAGAAGAAAAAGAGATGACATGCACATCTTGCATACATAAATTCATCATATGCATTGAATATTCAATTACGAGTATATGTTGTGATGCAACTTGTTGATGAAAATAAATAAGTGTAATATACATAAATATGTGCTTGTATCCGCTTTTTAAGTATAGTGTTATAAACATATTTGCCTGTCTTTTGTTGTAAGTTTTATGATGATTAATATTGCATTTATTTGATTTACTTATTGGAATGGTGTTAAATCGACCTATGATGCCTACCAGTACTTATTGATGTACTGATGCTACCTATACTCTTATTTTTATTAAATGTAAAGCATGTTCCAATATTTGCAGTGAGACCATGACTCTAGCTATTAGTTTCAAACTTTGATTCGAGGGTGAGCATCATATTTCCAATAATTGAGTAATTTGATTTTTATTCTTATTCCTTGTTTTTGGATTAAGACATTTGTTGTTCCTTCAGTAAAATTGGATAATCTCTTACTTATAGTTTGAGATATTCTTTGTCGTCTTTTACGATGACTTAAGGTCTCGTTGATATAATAAATAGAGAATTTACATACTTTATTAACAATTTGATGACTGTTTTGGATTTGAAGCTTATTTCTTAAATCAATAACTGTGTTTTAAAACTTATAACTGATAAGGATAGTGGACAACAAATGTTGACTATTGAATTAGTTGGTGAGGATTGAATTAAATAGCTCTACCCCCACAGTGCTAGGGTAGGTACCAATCATGACCGTTTTGGTTGTGATAAAGATAGTATCACAACATTAGGTTTGTAGATCTTGTCGTATAAGAATAGGCTTAGTAGAGCTTTATAGAATAGCATGGAGATGTTAGTAACTTTCTTTGGGAGGCTAGAAGGCTTTAGGGAATAAATTCTATTATTTCTTTATTTTATGCTATTACTTGATTTCAATTAGTAGCTGGTGATTTAAATTGGTATCATAGATGATGAATATATGTTATTCTAGAGCAAAAATAGTTGCCAGAAGACTAAAACCAGCAGTAGAGCCACTAAGGCTGTAGTTCAGGGCAGGCTGTGCCTGAGGGGCAGGTCAAGGAAATAATGAAGAGGGACAACACCAACTAGGGGTGGAGCTCAAGCAGCTGAAGCATTGGATAGACAAAGAATGCCCCCTCCATCATAATAGGTCAAGGATGATGAAGTAACCACTGAGGAAGAGGAAATAGTAATTCTTGTCAATGTAATACCTATACAAAATATTGCAGCCCAGGTACCTAAGAATATAAAGTTGATTCAATAAGTGTTGGGGTACTTATGTAGTTTGGGTTGCATAATGCTGCTCATGTTATTCCTGTATTTTTATCCCCGATCTTATCGCATGCAACTACTGTGGCACCAAGGATGAATAAGGGCTTTAAGATAGAGATGTATCCCCAATAGGTACTTGGATTAGTGATGACAGATAATGATCATGGACTTTTATATATGTTCATACAAATAAAACCCCTAGTATATTAAGGTACAAAGACTGAGGATGCATTTGAATTTTCAATAGATTTCCCTGAACGTCTACATAAGATGGGTATTATTGAAAGGTATAGAGTGAAGTTTGTTATTTTTAGTTACAGGCTAAAGCTAAGCAATAGTGGAGGTTATTCGTTGAGTGTAGAGATATCTTACATTCACTCACATAGGTATAATTTTAGAATGTTTTTCTGGATAAGTATGTTCCCTGCACTTATAATGATCAGCAAAAGGATAAATCTTAAGGTTAGAGTAGGGTGACTATCTATAGTGGCCTATGATACCAAGTTCCATCCCTTGTTCCGCTATGTACTTCAGTTGATCAATTTAGAAAAAGGCTTTCAAAGTGGTTGAGGAATTTGCTAAAAAGGCTAGGGAAATTGGGGAACAAGGAGAAGTGAAAGTAGAAGCAAAGAAGGCCCAGATCTCTAGTTAGTTCAGCAATACTTTTTCTGAAGGGTTGTGGTTCTTAGGGTCTTTCTTTCTGACGTTATCATTCAACTATGCCTATGTCTACAGGGGGCCCATCTCGAGTCAGTTATTAGTCATCATGGATAGATAGATGTACATATTTGTCCTCTTCAGTTCATAGACATTCTTTGGTCATTAGGTGCCATGAGTATAGAAGTTTGGGCTATATAAAAAGGTATTGTCCTAATTTCTTGTCTATAGGTTATTTGAATTAACAACTGACTTTTAGTGATCTAGTTAAAATAGTTCATGGTGGTGGAGAAAATGGTAGAGGTTATCCTCAAGGTGGTCATGGTAGCCATGTTGTAGGAAAGGCCGGATACCAATCCAACCAAGGTGGAAGATAGGCTGGTAGAAATAATTCTCAAGTTGATAGAGGTGGCGGTCATGAGGGTGACAAAGCTCAAATATTTTCCATTCATGCTCATCCTAAGATAGAAGAGTCTGATGTTATGATCACAGGTACTATTCTTTTCTATGACCATATGGCTTCTGTATTGTTTGATCCCATGTCTGCATTTTTCTATGTGTTTCTGAAATTTACTTTGGGTTAGGACTTAGATTGTCAATTATTCGATTGTCCGATGTATATATCTTCACTAGTTGGGGTGTGATTTTATTTTGATCAGGTCTTGTCATGATATGATCTAGGGCATGACCATGATGAGTATCTCAAGTCCACCGAGGACCGGAGACCACTCTCTCTACCTAACCAAACAGAACATAACACACCTAGCAGCAACTAAATTCCAAACGTATAACAAGATAGAAAATAATAATCTCAAGATATCTAAGAGTGTCAACATTAATACCCAATCCATAGTAATATCCACAAAGCCTCTACTAATTCGAAAAGAATCTAAGTAGGGACAATGCCCCAAACCTTGACAATGACAATGTAAATGTGAATTCTTTAATTATATTTTATGGAAGGGAAACTGATGGAATGATTAAGTCTTCCAAAGTATGGAAGCTCACTACTTCACTATAAATGACCGACTCTGGAATCAGGTATCACTGTGCAAGAAAAGTAGAAGTGACTTTGGACCCTATATCATATGGGGATACAACATCTGAAGACGGTTAATAGGGTGAGCACTAGCACGTAAATCAGGGAAGGGATAAAATAGCTCCATGATCCATATTTCAAACAAATAATTCAAATCCAATGCATATAATAATATATATATATTATGCCGGCATAGAAAAAAAGGATTAGCATGAAGTAAAACTTTACCCTAGACTATGTAGCTCAACCATCATAAATAGGCACCAATATGCAATATGGGTTCAGCTCCTACTGTTGAAAGGGACCAGTGCGTGTTAGCTGCACGAACCGGAGGTATCAAGGAAGATCAGGGAATGACCGAACCCTACATCAATCCAAGATACAAATATGTATATATCAATAGTGTGAAATATGTACATGGTCATCAAGACCAACCCTCATGTCAGCAAACATGAGTTTTCAATACAACCAATTCAAGAACCACACATTGATGGCTAAGCTACATAACCCCTATTAAGCCCAATTAAAAAAAGTTTCACATAACCCATTCATTAACCACTGAACTATACATTAAGGCCCAACACAAGTTTCATCATACCATTCACTTGCATGCTAATCTCTATGCAATTTCAATTACATTAACTTGGCGGAATACCTTGATCCCCTTTGTTCATTAAATTAAAACTTAGCCAACAAGGATTTCAAAATACATGTTCATTGTTTAACCATTTATGCAATGCAATAATATATGTAAGTCAAACCAAGAGGCCAATCCACAATTTAAATCCACTCACACAAGTGGGTGGAGGGAACCCAATTATTCAAGACCAATTCCAAGTTCAAAACATCACTTTTTCCCCAACTTTTGTGGTCTTTTTCATGGAACTTGATATGCAATTCTTGAACTTAAATGATACATGAATGAGTTCCTTATTTTGTACTCTTTATCTGGTTCTATCTTAAGGATGTTCTTCATTTTAGTGTTGCCCCAGTGTCCATGGGTTAACTAATCTGTACTATCTTTACTCTTGGTTTGCTATTAATACTTTTCAATGATGGTAAAAGGGGGAATACTGAGTTCATATAGTAGGGACTAGGTATAAGAAAGATTTGAAGGAAGTATGAAAATGCATAAAATTAAGGTGTGCATGATGATAGAGGGAAGTAAGTGATGTGCTAAGTGAATGATAAGACACAGTGATAGGGGAAGAAGTTTGGAAGAAGTTTTTGCTACAAGATGACAACAGGGGACCAGTTCCTATGTAGCATGATGGAGAAATCATAATGATAGATTGAATATTCATCTTCAGGTGGTAATCACACTGATTAAATTTGATGAATATGGACTATTGCTCAAAATTTTATGGTTTAGTTTGTCATCATCAAAAAGGGGGAAAATTGCTATACGTAGTTTTGATGATGAGTAGCTGAACTGCAAGGGACCAAGTCCTTGGAAGTGCAAGGTACAGTACATCTAGCACACGGTATCTTCTTAGTTTTGTCCTCTAATGTAACAAACTTGTAGGTGCTATTTTGTACTGACTTGGACAACTGGTCCAATGATCTCTTAGCCCTAATCATCACTAAATTATAAAAGGAAAGAGATACATCTTCATCAAATGGTTTTTTGAAATCCTAAAAAGAAGTGAGGTAGCAAAAACCCAGTTCCAAAACTGGTCAAGTTCTTAGCTGTTATGTGAGCTTAAATTGAAACTGTTATTGAGTACTAATTTGTAAAAGAACTACTCAAGTTATAGGAGCAGTGTTTTCTTATTGAGAGAGATGCTTAGGTAGAGTTACCTAAGCTTGTTATTGACTAGAGTTAATTAGTAGAGAGAGTCCATGGTAGAGTTACAAAGATTAGCTTGTATTATAGTTACTACTGGAGAAAAGAGCCTAGAGGTAGATTAAAATTTATACTGTAATTAAGAGGTTGATTATAGTGTATTTCCAAGGTGCTTCTAAGGGAAAGCTGTGGTTTCCCCCTTCCTGGGTTTCTACATAAATATATTGTGTCTTTACTTTCCTGCACTACCTTTATTTTTGCACCTTATAGTAGCTCTGCTGTGTTATTGCTTTTTATTGAATCCAAAGGACCTGGTCCATCACTGTGTGGTGGAACCCCTAAGGGTTCCAACAATATACACCATGAGAGAAATTTTTTAGCATACCAGTAATAACATCACGATATGTCTCATAATCCTGACAAGTGGCAAAGGCGTACCGACGATTCCAACTAGTGCTAGAGCCAGAAGTAGCACTCTTCGGTGCAGGAGCTGAAGAAGCAGTAATAGGGACCTTATTAGCCCAGTAGCAACATCGTCTGAAGGACATATACTCTGAATATGTCCAGGCTGGCCACATCTGAGACACTTATTTATCCCCTTAAAATAAAAGCCATTGTGCAACTGTCCAAAAAATGTACAAGGAGGATGTGATGGAGATAACTGGGTCCCACTGGCCTGAGATTGGGCACATTTTTCTTTAAACCCATTGAAAACATCGATCATCGAATAACTTTGGATATAGAGAACTAGTTGTGGAATAAGAATAAAAATTCCCCCACTTCTTTTAAGGCCACTGCTTGCCATCTTTCCCACTATTCTGCTTGGCCACACCCTGCTCAGAATACCAGAATCTCTTACTTTACCTCTACTTTATGTCAGCTTTTTTGTTTTTTTCATCTTCAACCTGCTGCATATACACCTTAAGACTAAAGATGTCCATGTCAATATTCATCAAGGTGGCCTTGTACTCCAACACCAAGTATCAAGACAAGCACAAAGAAAACTTCCTTATCTTATCCCTCATACTAGACACTAGCTCAGGAGAATAATGGAATAGCTGGTGAAATTTCAAGGTATACTCTTTCATAGTCATTCTACCCTATTTCGGGTTCATAAAATCTTAAGATTTAGCCTTTCTTAACTCTTAAGGAAAGAAACAATCTAGAAAGGCACTAGAGAAGTAATCTCATGATGCCAACTCTGTATCATTACCCATAGACTGATCCCACTCCTCACACAACTGATAAGCTATATCTTTCAGTTGATACGCAAAAAATTCCACACCCTCAGAGTTAGAATCATGAATCATACAAATATCTTCTCTATCTCATATATGAACCCTTGAGGATCTTGCTTAACCTTAGAGATAGTAAAGTTTGGAGGATTAAGCTGTAGGATTGAGCCTCATAAACGGCCCAACTCGAGTAACCAAAGAAGAACACACAACATTACTAGTAGGACCCCACTAACGTGACTGATATGTCACCAATTGGGTCAACAAATTAATAGAATGGCAGAACTCAGCATTAGTAATACTCCTAAAAGTGACTGAGTAGGAGAGTCGAGTCACCAGCGGGAGAAGGATCAGTGGGGACTTGTGGAACTCCATGAGGGCAATCAAAAGCAGCGACCCTAGCTCGGGTCTGAACTTTATAAGTAGGACGAGTCCCACAAACATTGTCCTCAAGTGGGAAAAGGATTTTCCATGAGCATCAAATCTTCTGGGAGGCATGATTTGAAAAGCAAACAAATGGGAATTAGAGGAGATTTCAACATCGCAGACTCTAAAGCCCAAAAGTAATCACAAAAAAGGAAATGTTCCTAAATGCCTCATAGACTCTCTCGTATAAATGTGGCGTGCTACACACCCATAAAAGAGCAACACAAGTTTATAGACACCCAATGACACCAAACCTAGGATTTAATACCAAGTATATCATGACCTAAACCAGGGCCTGGGTGTGACGGGTATCTCAAGTCCACCGAGGATCGAAAACTACTCTCTCTGCCTAACCAAACAGAACATAACACACCTAGCAACGACTAAATACAAAAAATATAACAATATAGAAAATAATAAGATCACTACATCTAAAAGTGTTAAAATAAATACCCAATCCACAGTAATATCCACAAAGCCTTTACTAATCCTAAAAAATTCTAAGTCGAGACATGGACCCGACCCTAACAATGACAATGACAATGACAATGACAATGTAAATATGATATTATCAATTCTATTTTATGAAAGGGAAATTGATGGAATGATCAAGTCAGGGAAATTGATGGAATGATCAAGTCTTCCGAAGTATGAAAGCCCACCATTTTATCTTAAGCTGCTAACTCTAGAATTAGCTATCGACGAACAGTAAAAGTAGAAGTGCCTTCGGATCTTGCATCGTGTGAGGATACAGAGTTTGGAGAAGGTTAGTGGGGTGAGCACTAGCATGTAACTTAGGGAAGGGCTAAAATAATGGCATGATCCATATTTCAACCAAATTATTCAAAGCCAATGCACATAATCATATATATGTATACATATCATGCCGGGATAGGGAAAAAGGCATAACATGATGTAAAACTTTTTCATGGACTATATAGCTCAACTGTCATAAATAGGCACCCACAGGCTATATAGGTTCAACTCCCCTATTGAAAGGGCCCTAGTGCATGTTAGCCGCAAGAACCATAGGTATCAAGGAAGACCAAGGAATGAAAAGACCCCACATCAATCCAAGATACAAATATGTATATATAACTAGTTTGAAAGATATACATGGTCATCAAGACTAACCCTTATTTGGCAAACATGAGTTTCAAGTACAATTCATTCAAGACCCACACCTTCACGGCTTAGCTACATAACTCCTATTAAGCCCAATTAAAACAAGTTTAACATAACCCATTCATTAACCATGGAATTATATATTAAGGCACACCACAAGTATCCTAATACCATTCACTAGCAAGCCCATCTCTATGCCGTTACAATTCCATTAGCTTGGGGTAACACCTCGACCCCCTTGGTTCATTAAATCAAAACATTGCCAACAAGACTTTTAAAATACATGTTCATTGCTTAACCATTTATGCAATACAATAATATTGTAATACCTCGGGAATTTTTTTGTTGAAATTTTGTGCGTAAACGTGTTGGGTTCAATCTTCTAGAATGAATTATAAATTTTCCATGTGGAATGTCTTAGATTATCACCCACCATTGCGTACAGTATCGAATAAGCTTTCCAAAAATATGTGGATCATCCAAAACGGACACCCGAGCGACGAGTTATGAACATTCCGATCGAACCGTGAATAGTAGTGAACAGTAAAACGTGCAGGAAAAAGTACTGAGGCCTGGTGTATTTTTGCACCAAATTTAAACGATCATAAATCCTTGTACATAATGATCTGGGTGATATACTATATATAAACGGAAAGATCTCCAAGTCCTCTTTCCAATGAAATTAGTTTCATCCAATTTGTCTATCGGAGCAAAAAGTTTTGATCGATCTACTTCAGCCTATCAAAAGTGAATTTTTGGGTCAACTTCAAACGATCATAACTCACCGTACACAATGATCTGGGTGAGATACTATATATCAACGGAAATATATGAGAGTCCTCTTTCTAATGAAATTGGTTTCATCCAATTTGGATATTGGAGTAAAATGTTATGGTTGATCTACTCCAGAATATCAAAACAGTCCACCAAAGGACAAATTCGAGATTTTTTTTTATTTTTAGGGGCATTTTGGTCATTTTCCCTCATCCAAAATCCATCCAAACCCTATATTAAAGCCTATTAGAAGCATTATATATTATATTTCATTAAATTCCCTCAAAAAAGAAAACCCTAAGATCCTACATCCAACTTCAAGAACCTCAAAAGTCCACCATTAATTCTGCAAATTTATTCAAGATTCTAAGTTCCTAGTTCAAGAACTCCAAGAACCATCATTCAAAGGCACGATTAACATCTCAAAAATGATTATCTATCTAAAGTTCATCATTCAAGGTATGTGGGGTTTTTCAACAAGAACTCTCTTTTGTTCTTATGCTCAAAAGTAATTTTCTTTACAAAGACATGATTTTTATTTGATTATTACGAATTTGAAGCATGAACCCATATCTTATGATGATTAATATGAAATCTTGATGTTTATGATTTTGAAAGATGAATTTACATGTGTGGAGATATAAAGCATGAATCTTGAACGATATTTATCATGATTTTGATATTTGGGTCGTGAATCCCCATTGGAAACTGTGTTTTTTTAAAAAGTGTGTATTATAAGCACGTTGATGTTGAATATTTAAGATATTTTGAATGATTTGACCTTTTGGTCTTAATGGAGTTGTTTTGAACTCGAGCGTGAAAGAAATCCACAACGTGGTTGATTTTGATAGATGGGAAGCCTGATGGCTCCCGATGTATATTTATATATTACTGCAATTGTTTTGTTGTGGATTGTCTTTGAAATGATATGAGCTAAGTCCGGGAGAAATCCTTAGAATCGAGTGGGAGGTATAAAGCGACCGTACTTCCCTAGAACTACGTGCCCCCATAGGACTGAGCCTGAGGTTGATTCATATAGTGATCACTAGTTTGTGTGGATTTGATATCGATAGTCCTACTCCGATGGCAAGGATAGGACGGCTCTCCCCAACGTGGGTTGTACGTTGGACTCCATGTAGCTCACATGGTTTATGTCGGTTATAGGATCTCCCAGTGTGTGTGTGTTTCCTTGTGTCTATGGTGAATGGTGAAGTGATTTAAAAGTGGAATTGTGAAAGTTATTCTTTCGAAGGATTTAATGATATTTACATTATTAGAATTGATATTCTTGATGAACTGAAAGTGATTGACAAATTATATGATGACTCACATGTGTTATTGTACTTATTTCATCCTCTCATGATTATGATGATTTTCTTCGGGCTATGTAAGTCTTTCATACATCCTGCATATTTCTTATAAATATTTATGATGATGATGTTTATACAACTGCATACACCCCCTTATACTCGGTTCCTTTCCATGGTACTGACTGACATCTTCAGATGTGGGCTGTATCTTCTCAGAATGTAGGTTCAGGTGCTTAGTTCCAGGTTCGACAGTGAATCTTTGGGCACACTGTTCTATATCCTCTATTGTGGTGAGTCCTCATATTCCGAGGATGTGATGTCTGATGTTGGTTTCACGGAATTATTTATATTTGATAACTGAGTATGAGTCAGTTGGGGCATGTCTCAATGGATCGATGGTTTTATTGATTTTCTAAGAGGCTTGTCAGACTAGTATATATGTTGGGAGTTGACTAATAAGTCGTATTTTGTTATCTTTTTGAAATTCTTTTATTCTTGGATGATGATTACTCTGTTGATATTTGAGGGTTTTTTATGAAAACCACATTGATTCGTGTTGAACTGACTGAAAATGGCTCAAAGGGTTAGCTTGGGGCTACTCGTAGCCTCGAGCACCGTGTGACGCTTCGGGACCCATTTTTGAGGCGTTACAAACATGGTATCAAAGCCTAAGGTTTTAAGGTGTCCTAGGGAGTCTGTCAAGCCGCATTAAGTAGAGTCTTGATCATCGGTGTGTAGCGTTCCACATCTATGAGCATGAGTCTACAAGACATTTTATGAAAAAGTGTGATTCTTTCTTTCAAAAGTTTATCGTGCTTAAAGTGTCTCTCTGAACTATTGATTTGTGCTCTTCTCTTTCCCAAATATGCCTTCACGAGTCTTGTTGGCTGATCTGATTGAGTTAGACATGGTAGATTTTGATGTAATTCTGGGTATGGACTGGCTGTATTCTTCTTATGGCTCTATTGATTGTCAGACCCGAGTGGTCAAGTTTCAGTTTTTGGGTGCATCCGTGTTTGAGTGGTCTAGGAATTCTGTGTCACCCAAGAGTCATTTTATCTCTTACCTCAAAGCTAGAAAGCTTATTTCCAAGGGGTGTATTTACCACTTGGTTAGAGTCAAAGACACTAAGTCTGAGACTCCAACTCTCCAGTCTGTTAACGTCGTCAATAAGTTTTCTGATGTCTTTTCGGATGATCTCCCAAGGATACCTCCTGATAGAGAGATAGAATTCGGGATTGATCTTCTTCCCGATACTCAGCCCATTTCTATTCCTCCTTACCGTATGGCCCCTGCAGAACTTAAGGAGTTGAAAGAGCAACTCAAAGATCTACTAGATAAGGATTTCATAAGGCCCAATGTTTCTCCTTGGGGTGCTCTTGCGTTGTTTGTGAAAAAGAAAGATGGCTCTTTGCGTATGTACATTGATTACCGCCAACTAAATAAAGTAACCATAAAAAATAAGTACCCCCTTCCGAGAATAGATGATTTGTTTAACCAATTTCAAGGTGCAGGTTATTTCTCAAAGATAGACCTTTGTTCCGGCTATCATCAACTCAAAGTTAGGGAGTGTGATATCCCAAAAACCGCTTTTCGAACATGTTATGTCCATTTTGAGATTCTTGTCATGTCTTTCGGGTTAACTAATGCCCCAACAGCTTTCATGGACCTCATGAATCGAGTGTTCAGACCATATCTTGATATGTTTGTCATAGTGTTCATCGATGATATAATGGTGTACTCTCGTTGTGAGGATGAACATTCTGATCATCTCCGAACTGTCTTGCAAACCCTTTGAGATCATAAGTTATTTCGCAAGTTCAGTAAGTGTGGGTTTTGGCAAAGGTCAGTTGCTTTTCTAGGTCATATCATTTCTTCCGAGGGTATTAGATTTGATCCCCAAAAGACTGAAGTTGTTAGAAATTGGCCTAGACCTATTTCTCTGACTGATATCTAAAGTTTCTTAGGTTTAGCTGGCTATTACCGCCAATTTGTTGAGGTTTTCTCATCTATAGCGTCTTCTATGACTCGGTTGACCCAAAAGAAAGTGAAGTTCTTGTAGTCCAAATCTTGTGAGATGAGTTTTAAGGAGTTGAAGACTAGACTCACTTCAACCACTTTTTTAACTTTGCCTGATGGTGTTGATGGTTTTATGGTGTACAGTGATGCTTCGAGAGTTGGGTTGGGTTGCGTATTGATGAATAAGGGTAAGGTGATAGCTTAGTCTTCTAGACAGTTGAAACCCAATAAGAAAAATTACCCCACCCATGACCTTGAGTTGGCTGCTATTGTGTTTCCTTTGAAAATCTGGAGACACTATTTTTATGGGGTCCATGTTGATGTTTTCACTGATCATAAGAATCTGCAGTATGTGTTTACCCAGAGAGAATTGAATATGGTTAGAATTGTTAAAGGACTATGATATGAGTGTGCTGTACCATCCGGGTAACACCAATGTTATGGCAGATAACCTAAGTATAGTGTCCATGGGTAGTGTTTCGCATGTGGTAGAAGGTAAGAAAGAGTTGCCTCGTGATGTACATCATTTAACTAGATTAGGGGTTAAGTTGTTTGACTCTGCTAAAGGTAGTATAGGGGTTCAGAGTAGTTTTGAATCCTCCTTTGTTTCGGAAGTTAAGGAAAAGCAATACTTAGATGCTAGTTTGGTCAGACTGAAGGAGTCAGTCAAGGACCAAAAAGTAGAGGTTTTCTCCCAAGGGGGAGATAGTGTGTTGAGATTGCAGGGTAGATTATGTGTCCCGAATTTTGATGATCTGAGACAGAGGATTATGGCTGAAGCGCACAGGGCACGATATTCTATATATCCTGGTGCCACAAAGATGTATCGAGACTTGCGAGAAATTTATTGGTGGAGTGGCATGAAGAAAGATATAGCAGCGTTTGTAGCTAAGTGTGCAACATGCCAACAGGTTAAGGTTGAACACCAAAGACCTGGTGGTATGATGTAAGAGTTTAGTATTCCCACCTAGATGTGGGAAGAGATAAATATGGACTTTGTGATTGGTTTACCTCCTTCCCGACGCCATCATGATTCCATTTGGGTTGTGATTGATAGGTTGACTAAGTCTGCTTATTTCTTGCCTATTCATACTTCATATACTGCTAAGGATTACGCTAGATTGTATATCCGAGAGCTAGTCAGACTGGATGGAGTGCCCTTGTCTATCATTTCGGATAGGGGTACTCAATTCACTTCGCAATTTTGGAAAGATTTTCAGAAGGGTCTTGGTACCAAAGTGCTTTTGAGTTTTGCTTTTTATCCGCAGAACGATGGTCATGCTGAGTGGACCATCTAGACCTTAGAGGATATGTTAAGATCTTGTGCACTTGACTTTAAGGGAAGTTGGAACAATCACTTACCGTTGATAGAGTTTGCTTACAATAACAGTTTCCACTCTAGTATTGGCATGGCTCCGTTTGACACCTTATATGGGAGGAAGTGTACATCACCCATAGGTTGGTTCGAGGTGGGTGAAGCGGCTGTGAGTGGTCCTGATTCAGTATTTGAGGCTATGAAAAAAGTTAAGTTGATTAGGGAAAGGTCGAAAACTGCGCAGAGTCGTCAGAAATCATATGCGGATGTTAGAGGGAGAGACCTTGAGTTTGAAGTTGGTGACCTAGTGTATCTGAAAATTTCACCCATGAGGGGGGTGAAGAGATTTGGAAAGAAGGGGAAACTTAGTCCCCGTTATGTTGGTCCTTACAAAATTCTTAGCCGTGTTGGTAAGGTAGCTTTCGAGGTCGAGTTGCCTTCCGAGTTGTCCTCTGTTCATCTAATATTCCATGTCTCCATGCTTAGAAAGCATATTAGTGATGCTGTGGTAGTGGATTCCTCTGTGAGTGCTGACATTCAAGAAAATATTTCTTTTGATGAGATTACTGTTGAGATTCTTGATTTCAGTGTCCGAAGACTAAGGAACAAAGAAGTTCCCTTGGTCAAGGTGTTGTGGCGAAACTAATCTGTTAAGGGTGCAACTTGGGAAGCTGAGGCGGATATGTGATCCAAGTACCCGCACCTATTTTCCGCGAACTCCGATCAAGTCGAAGGTACCGTTCTTTCCTAAATCATACACTTTTGGTAAAAGTTACAGCAGTTCAGCTGTGATTTATTATGTGTTCAGCCGTAGTTTCTTGAATTTATGCATTCTATGTTGCATTTGGAGTGAGAAACGATGTGGTGATGAGTCTAACGAATGGTTTCAGCTGTATACTATATTCCCTATCTAATCTTGGCATGTCTAGTGTCATTCGAGGATGAATGTTTCCAAGGGGGGATGATGTAATACCCCGGGAAATTTTCCGTTGAAATTTTTTGCATAAACGTGTTGGGTTCTATCTTATAGAATGAATTATAAATTTTCCATGCGGAATGACTTAGATTATGATCAACCATTGTGTAGAGTATCGAATAAGATTTCCAACGATATGTGGATCATCCAAAACGGACACCCGAGCGACGAGTTATGAACATTCCGATCGAACCGTGAATAGTAGTGAACAGTAAAACATGCAGGAAAAAGTACTGAGGCCTGACGTATTTTTGCTCCAACTTTAAATGATCATAACTCCTTATACATAATGATCTGGGTGATCTACTATATATCAATGGAAAGTTCTGCAAGTCCTCTTTCCAATGAAATTAGTTTCACTCAATTTATCTATCGGAGCAAAAAGTTATGATCGATCTACTTCAGCCTTCCAAAAGTGAATTTTTGGGTCAACTTCAAAAGATCATAAATCCTCATACACAATGATCTGCGTGAGATAATATATATCAACGGAAATATATGAGAGTCCTCTTTCTAATGAAATTGGTTTCATCCAATTTGGATATCGGAGTAAAACGTTATGGTTGATTTACTTCAGACTATCAAAACAGTCCACTAAAGGACAGATTCGAGATTTTTTTTGATTTTTTGGGGCGTTTTAATCATTCTCCCTCACCCAAAATCCATCCAAACCCTATATTAAAGCCTATTAGAAGCATTATATGTTATATTTCATCAAATTCCCTCAAAAAGAAAACCCTAAGCTCCTACATCCAACTTCAAGAACCTCCAAAGTCCACCATTAATTCTGCAAATTTATTCAAGATTCCAAGTTCTTAGTTCAAGAACTCCAAGAACCATCATTCAAAGGCACGATTAACATCTCCAAAATGAGTATCGATCTATAGTTCATCATTCAAGGTATGTGGGGTTTTTCAACAAGAACTCTCTTTCGTTCTTGTGCCCAAAAGTAATTTTCTTTACAAAGGCATGATTTTTATTTTATTTTTACGAATTTGAAGCATGAACCCATATCTTATGATGATTATTATGAAATCTTGATGTTCATGATTTTGAAAGATGAATTTACATGTGTGGAGATATAAAGCATGCATCTTGAACGATATTTATCATGATTTTGATATTTGGGTCGTGAATCCCCATTGGAAATTGTGTTTTTTGAGAAAGTGTGCGTTATAAGCACGTTGATGTTGAATATTTGAGATATTTTGAATGATTTGACCTTTTGGTCTTAATGGAGATGTTTTGAACTCGAGTGTGAAAGAAATCCACAACGTGGTTGATTTTGATAGATGGGAAGCATGATGGCTCCCGATGTATTTTTATATGTTACTAAAATTGCTTTATTGTGGATTGTGTTTGAAATGATTTAAGCTAAGTTCGGGAGAAATCTTTAGCATCGAGTGGGAGGTATAAAGCGACCTTACTTCCCTAGAATTACGTGCCCCCGTAGGAGTGAGCCTAAGGCTGATTTATATAATGATCACTAGTTTGTGTGGATTTGATATCGATAGTCCTACTCCGATGGAAAGGATAGGATGGCTCTACCCAACGTGGTTTGTACGTTGGACTCCATGTAGCTCACATGGTTTATGTCGGTTATAGGATCTCCCAGTGTGTGTGTGTTTTCTTGTGTCTATGGTGAATGGTGAAGTGATTTGAAAGTGGAATTGTTAAAGTTATTCTTTCAAAAGATTTAAATGATATTTACATTATGAGAATTGATATTCTTGATGAACTGAAAGTGATTGACAAATTATATGATGACTCACATGTGTTATTATACTTATTTCATCCTCTCATGATTATGATGATTTTCTTCGGGCTATGTAAGTCTTTCATACATCCTGCATATTTCTTATAAATATTTATGATGATGATGTCTATACAACTGCATACACCCCCATATACTCATTTCCTTTCCATGGTACTGACCCACCTTTTTGGATGTGGGCTGCATTTTCTCAGAATGTAGGTTAGGGTGCTCAGTTCCAGGTTCGACAGTGATTCTTCAGTCATGCTGTTCTACATCCTTTGTTGTGGTAAGTCCTCATGTTCCGAGGACGTGATGTCTGATGTTGGTTTCACAGAATTATTTACTTTTGATAACTGAGTATGAGTCAGTTGGGGCATGTCTCAATGGCTCGCTGGTTTTATTGATTTTCTTAGAGGTTTGTCAGACTAGTATAGATTTTGGGAGTTGACTAATAAGTCGTATTTTGTTATCTTTTTGAAATTCTTTTATTCTTGGATGATGATTACTCTGTTGATATTTGAGGGTTATTTATGAAAACCCCATTGATTCGTGTTGAACTGACTGAAAATGGCTCAAAGGCTTAGCTTGGGGCTTCTCGTAGCCTCAAGCACCGTGTGACACTTCGGGACCCATTTTTGGGGCGTTACAAACTTAGTATCAAAGCCTAAGGTTTTAAGGTATCCTAGGGAGTCTGACAAGCCGCGTTAAGTAGAGTCTTGATCATCGGTGTGTAGCGCGCCACATCTATGAGCAAAAGGCTACAAGACGTTTTAGGAAAAAGTGTGATTCTTTCTTTCAGAAGTCTATCGTGCTTAAAGTGTCTCTCTCTGCTATTGATTCGTGCTCTCCTCTTTCAGAAATATACCTCCACGAGTCTTGTTGGCTGATCTGATTGAGTTAGACATGGTAGATTTTGATGTGATTCTGGGTATGGATTGGCTGTATTCTTCTTATGCCTCTATTGATTGTCGGACCCGAGTCGTCAAGTTTCAGTTTTTGGGTGCATCCGTGTTTGAGTGGTCTGGGAATTTTGTGTAACCCAAGAGTTATTTTATCTCTTACCTCAAAGCTAGAAAGCTTATTTACTAGGGGTGTATTTACCATTTGGTTAGAGTCAAAGACACTAAGTCTGAGACTCCAACTTTCTAGTCTGTTAACGTCGTTAATGAGTTTTCTGATGTCTTTTCGGATGATCTCCTAGGGATACCTCCTGATAGAGAGATATAGTTTGGGATTGATCTTTTTCCCGATACTCAGCCCATTTCTATTCCTCCTTACCATATGGCCCCTGCAGAACTTAAGGATTTGAAAGAGTAACTCAAAGATCTACTAGATAATGGTTTCATAAGGCCCAGTGTTTCTCCTTGGGGTGCTCCTATGTTGTTTGTGAGAAAGAAAGATGGCTCTTTGCGTATGTGTATTGATTACCGCCAACTAAATAAAGTCACCATAAAAAATAAGTACCCCCTTCCGAGAATAGATGATTTGTTTGACCAATTGCAAGGTGCAAGTTATTTCTCAAAGATAGACCTTCGTTCCGGCTATCATCAACTCAAAGTTAGGGAGTGTGACATCCCGAAAACCACTTTCCAAACTCGTTATGTCCATTTTGAATTTCTTGTTATGTCTTTCAGATTAACTAATGCCCCAACAGCTTTCATGGACCTCATGAATCGAGTTGTCAGACCATATCTGGATATGTTTGTCATAGTGTTCATCGATGATATACTGGTGTACTCCCGTAGTGAGGATAAACATTATGATCATCTCTGAACTGTCTTGCAAACCCTTAGAGATCACAAGTTATTTGCCAAGTTCAGTAAGTGTGGATTTTGGCCAAGGTCAGTTGCTTTTCTGGGTCATATCATTTCTTTCGAGGGTATTAGAGTTGATCCCCAAAAGATCGAAGCTATTAGAAATTGGCCTAGACCTATTTCTCTGACTAATATCCAAAGTTTCTTGGGTTTATCTGGCTATTATCGCCGTTTTGTTGAGGGTTTCTCCTCTATATCATCTCCTATGACTCAGTTGACCCAAAAGAAAGTGAAGTTCTTGTGAGAAGAGTTTTCAAGAGTTGAAGACTCGACTCACTTCAGCCCCTATTTTGACTTTGCCTGATGGTCTTGATGGTTTTATGGTGTACTGTGATACTTCGAGAGTTGGGTTGGGTTGTGTATTTATGCATAAGGGTAAGGTGATAGCTTATGCTTCTAGACAGTTGAAACCCCATAAGAAAAATTACCCCACCCATGACCTTGAGTTTGTTGCTGTTGTGTTTGCTTTGAAAATCTGGACACACTATTTTTATGGTGTCCATGTTGATGTTTTCACTGATCATAAGAGTCTGTAGTATGTGTTTACCCAGAGAGAATTGAATCTTAGGTAGAGACGATGATTAGAATTGGTAAAGGACTATGATATGAGTGTGTTGTACCATCCGAGCAAGGCCAATGTTATGGCGGATGCCCTAAGTAGAGTGTCCATGGGTAGTGTTTCGCATGTGGTAGAAGGTAAGAAAGAGTTGCCTCGTGATGTACATCATTTGGCTAGTTTGCGGGTTAAGTTGTTTGACTCTGCTAAAGGTAGTATAGGGGTTTAGAGTAGTTCCGAATCCTCCTTTGTTTTGGAAGTTAAGGAAAAGCAATACTTAGATACTAGTTTGGTCAGACTGAAGGAGTCAGTCAAGGACCAAAAAGTAGAGGTTTTCTCCCAAGGGGGAGATGGTGTGTTGAGATTGCAGGGTAGATTGTGTGTCCCGAATGTTGATGATCTGAGACAGAGGATTATGGCTGAAGCGCACGTGGCGCGATATTCTATTCATCCTGATGCCACCAAGATGTACCGAGACTTGCGGGAAATCTATTGGTGGAGTTGCATGAAGAAAGATATAGAAGCATTTGTAGATAAGTGTGCAATATGCCAACAGGTTAAGGTTGAACACCAAAGACCTGGTGGTATGATGCAAGAGTTTAGTATTCCCACCTGGAAGTGGGAAGAGATAAATATGGACTTCGTGATTGGTTTACCTCCTACCCGACGCCATCATGATTCCATTTGGGTTGTGGTTGATAGGTTGACTAAGTCTGCTCATTTCTTGCCTATTCATACTTTATATACTGCTGAGGATTACGCTAGATTGTATATCTGAGATCTAGTCAGACTACATGGAGTTCCCTTGTCTATCATTTCGGATAGGGGTACTCAGTTCACTTCATAATTTTGGAAAGTTTTTCAGAAAGGTCTTGGTACCCAAGTGCTTGTGAGTTCTGCTTTTCATCCGCAGACCGATGGTCAGGTTGAGTGGACCATCCAGACCTTAGTGGATATATTCAGAGCTTGTGCACTTGACTTTAAGGGAAGTTGGGATGATCACTTACCATTGATAGAGTTTGCTTACAATAACAGTTTCTACTCTAGTATTGGCATGGCTCCGTTTGAAGCCTTATATAAGAGGAAGTGTACATCACCCTTAGGTTGGTTCGAGGTGGGTAAAATGGTTGTGAGTGGTCCTGATTCGGTATTTGAGGCTATGGAAAAAGTTAAGTTGATTATGGAAAGGTTAAAAATTGCGCAGAGTCGTCAGAAGTCATATGCGGATGTTAGAAGGAGAAACCTTGAGTTTGAAGTTGGTGACCTAGTGTTTTTGAAAATTTCACCCATGAGGGGGGTGAAGAGATTCGGAAAGAAGGGGAAGCTTAGTCCCCGTTATGTTGGTCCTTACAAAATTCTTAGCCGTGTTGGTAAGGTAGCCTATGAGGTCGAGTTGCCTTCCGAGTTGTCCTCTGTTCATCCAATATTCCATGCCTCCATGCTTAGAAAGCATATTAGCGATGCTGTGGTAGTGGATTCCTCTGTGAGTGCGGACATTCAAGAAAATCTTTCTTTTGATGAGATTCCTATTGAAATTCTTGATTTCAGTGTCCGAAGACTAAGGAACAAAAAAGTTCCCTTGGTCAAGGTGTTGTGGCGAAACCAATCTGTTGAGGATGCAACTTGGGAAGCTGAGGCGGATATACGATCCAAGTACCCGCACCTATTTTCCGCGAACTCCGATCAAGCCGAAGGTACTGTTCTTTCCTAAATCATGCCCTTTTGATAAAAGTTGCAGCAGTTCAGCTGCCATTTATTATGTGTTCAACTGTAGTTTCTTGAATTTATGCATTCTATGTTGCATTCAGAGTGAGCAACGATGTGGTGATGAGTCTAATGAATGGTTTCAGCTGTATGCTCTATTCCCTATCTAATCTTGGCATTTCTAGCGTCATTCGAGGACAAATGTTTCCAAGGGGGGATGATGTAATACATCGGGAAATTTTTCCTTGAAATTTTGTGCGTAAACGTGTTGGGTTCTATCTTCTAGAATGAATAATAAATTTTTCATGCGGAATATCTTAGATTATGATCCACCATTGCGTAGAGTATCGAATAAGATTTCCAACGATATGTGGATCATCCAAAACGGACACCCGAGCGACGAGTTATGAACATTCCGATCGAATAGTGAATAGTAGTGAACAGTAAAACGTGCAGGAAAAAGTACTGAGGCCTGGCGTATTTTTTATCCAACTTTAAACGATCATAACTCCTTATACATAATGAGCTGGGTGATCTAATATATATCAGCGGAAATATCTGCAAGTCCTCTTTCCAATGAAATTGGTTTCATCCAATTTGTCTTTCAGAGAAAAAAGTTATGATCGATCTACTTCAGCCTATCAAAAGTGAATTTTTGGGTCAACTTCAAACGATCATAACTCCTCGTACACAATTATCTGGGTGAGATACTATATATCAACGAAAATATATGAGAGTCCTCTTTCTAATGAAATTGGTTTTATCCGATTTGGATATCGGAGTAAAACGTTATGGTTGATCTACTTCAGACTATCAAAACAGTCCACTAAAGGACAGATTCGAGAATTTTTTTGATTTTTAGGGGCGTTTTGGTCATTCCCCCTCACCCAAAATCCATACAAAACCTATATTAAAGCCTATTAGAAGCATTATATGTTATATTTTGTCAAAGTCCCTCAAAAAGAAAACCCTAAGCTCCTACATCCAACTTCAAGAACCTCCAAAGTCTACCATTAATTCTGCAAATTTATTCAAGATTCCAAGTTCGTAGTTCAAGTACTCCAAGAACCATCATTCAAAGGCACGATTAACATCTCAAAAATGAGTATCGATCTAAAGTTCATCTTTCAAGGTATGTGGGGTTTTTCAACAAGAACTCTCTTTCCTTCTTGTGCCCAAAAGTAATTTTCTTTACAAAGGCATTATTTTTATTTGATTTTTACGAATTTGAAGCATGAACCCATATCTTATGATGATTATTATGAAATCTTGATGTTTATGATTTTGAAAGATGAATTTACATGTGTGGAGATATAAAGCATGAATCTTGAATGATATTTATCATGATTTTGATATTTGGGTCGTGAATCCCCATTGGAAATTGTTTTTTTTTTGAGAAAGTGTGTGTTATAAGCACGTTGATGTTGAATATTTGAGATATTTTGAATGATTTGACCTTTTGGTCTTAATGGAGTTGTTTTGAACTTGAGTGTGAAAGTAATCCACAACGTGGTTGATTTGATAGATGGAAAGCATGATGGCTCCCGATGTATCTTTATATATTACTGAAATTGTTTTGTTGTGGATTATCTTTGAAATGATCTGAGCTAAGTCCGGGAGAAATCTTTAGCACCGAGTGGGAGGTATAAAGAGACCTTACTTCCCTAGAACTACGTGCCCCCGTAGGAGTGGGCCTGAGGCTAATTTATATAGTGATCACTAGTTTGTGTGGATTTGATATCGATAGTCCAACTCCGATGGCAAGGATAGGACGACTCTCACCAACGTGGGTTGTACGTTGGACTCCATGTATCTCACATGGTTTATGTCGGTTATAGGATCTCCCAGTGTGTGTGTGTTTCCTTGTGTCTATGGTGAATGGTGAAGTAATTTGAAAGAGGAATTGTGAAAGTTATTCTTTTGAAAGATTTAAATGATATTTACATTATGATAATTGATATTCTTGATGAACTGAAAGTGATTGACAAATTATATGATGACTCACATGTGTTATTGTACTTATTTCATCCTCTCATGATTATGATGATTTTCTTCGGGCTATGTGATTCTTTCATACATCCTGGATATTTCTTATTAATATTTATGATGATGATGTCTATACAACTGCATACACCCCCATATACTCGATTCCTTTCCATGGTACTAACCAACATCTTCGGATGTGGGCTGCATTTTCTCGGAATGTAGGTTCAGGTGCTCAGTTCTAGGTTCGACAGTGATTCTTCGGGCACGCTGTTCTACATCCTCTGTTGTGGTGAGTCCTCATGTTCTGAGGACATGATGTCTGATGTTGGTTTCACGGAATTACTTACATTTGATAACTGATTATGAGTCAGTTGGGGCATGTCTCAATGGCTCGCTGGTTTTATTGATTTTCTTAGAGGCTTGTCAGACTAGTATAGATGTTGGGAGTTGACTAATAAGTCGTATTTTGTTATCTTTCTGAAATTCTTTTATTCTTGGTTGATGATTACTCTGTTGATATTCTAGGGTTATTTATGGAAACCCCGTTGATTCGTGTTGAACTGAATAAAAATGGCTCAAAGGGTTAGCTTGGGGCTACTCGTAGCCTCAAACACCGTGTGATGCTCCGGGACCCGTTTTCGGGGCGTTACACCTAGATAGTTGCTTCTAGTTTATATTCCTATTTAGCTTGTTATCTATATTTGTATTATCTTTGAAGCTCAGTAAGCAGTTGCCTAAAAACTACTACATGTATGGTACTCATACTACACTTCTACATCCTGCAGATCACAGTACAGGTTCTTTTCACTGGTGTGTGGATTGCTGAGTAGATATGTATCAGAACTTTGGGGTAAGATTCCCCAACTGACTCATACTCAGTTATCAAATGTAAACAAAGACTATTTGTGAAAGGTGCCTCAAGCCTAATCGAGAATGGATACCATCCCCAATACCAAACTATAACCACCCTACGCCCAATGTTGGAGGAATTCCTAATATATATACATATCATAAAAAATGGAACAATCATAAATCAAATACATTCAATTGGTCTCATCCCCAATACCAATACGAATGCCAAGCATGACACCAATACCAACACTGCCCATACCAACCCAAAGTAGTCCCACAAAACCTCTATCCGAAAGTAAAACAATACCTGGTAGGGACAGGCCCCAACCATAGCAAAAACCAAAGTCTATGATATGAAAAAAGTATGTAGAGAAATACATAACATGATATAGAGCCATCTAGAGTATGGAAGCTCACCACTTCAATCCAACATAAGCTATCCCCAAATCCAATCACTGAGCAGGAGGTGTAGTATGGATGGTTCCTGAATCGCGTGGGGATACAACGCCCAAAGATGGGTTAGCTAATGAACATTATCATGCATTAAGGATAAGGATAAAATAATACAAACATTTGAAACCAAGTAAATAACCACATGCAAGCACATCCATACATATACATATATAATCCGTGCTGGGAAAGGGAACCGGTTTAGCGTGCCTTTAAAATTATTAACTTGGGTATGTGTAGATTAACCATCTTAGAACCACCCACGGACTATATGGGTCCATTGTTACCCCCTCAACGGGTCCCAGTGTGTATAGCCGTATGAACCAGAGATATCATAGGGGCAGGGGATTCCCGTGTACTCTTTACCCTCTATGTACATATATACAAGTATATCTTAAGGGATTACCATGTATCCCACAAGTATATGGTCTCCATGACCAATGATCATGTCGGCAAATATGAGTTTCCAGTGTCCGTCCATTGGACTCACACATTCATGGTTAGCTACCACAACTCACCATTATTACCCAAATAAAACTATTAGCACATAACCAAACCACCAATTTCATATATTATTAACCAAGTCTATAAGAAGTGGTATCATCATACCGACTATAGATTGCATGTAATGTCATTAGAAAACACATAAGGAATTCCCATGTACCCCGTAGGTTCCATTATTGGATTCGCTAGGGGAATTTCCATGTACCGCACAATGTTTTGAATTAAAGCCATGGCCAGCAAGGCCTTATTATTTAGCAATTAAAACCATTTAACTAATTTAGGTTCCATTACCATATTATACCATGCAAAATTTTCAATGAAAGTCCAATTAGCAAACATGTTGAGGGCATGTAGTTTCCAAAACCAAAACCAAGTTTCAATTGACCATTCCCATGCCACCATATGTTCAAACCACCATTATAATATGAAAATCATAAGCAAAAACATGGGAAAACATAAATCAACCATTAATAACCAAAACCCCCAACATATAATTCAAAACCCAAAACCATATCTCTATTATACCATGAAAACCATTCATAAAACATGACTTTATTTGAACTAACAATAAGGGAGGAGTAACATACCTTAGATACCAAAGAAAATGGAGATAAATCACCCTTGAAAGCCCCAATTTATATGCTTAATGAAAACCCTAAGTGTTCTTGACCTTGAGGATTTGGGAGTGTTTGAGTGTCTATTTGATGTGTTTTTAATAGATAATGATGCCCTATGAAAGTTATAAGACGTGGATTTTAAGTTGGGAAAGAGGAAAAATGTCCAGAATACCCTCATATTAAAAGCTAAAAAATGTGCGCAGGGGGGTACGGCTTCCCCCATTGACTCGTATACACAACTAAAGAGTAGTACCAACCACTCGTACCCTATACAAAATGGTGAACATCACAAACTTTCCACCATACGAGTTGAATCTTGCCACTTGTATCATCTCCATATGACTCGTATGGAGTCTAGTCGTACCTAGGACAGTACATGAGCAAGACACACTATTTAACATATGATTTGTCCCCCCAAGTCATACTCACATCATACGACTAGTAAACCTAAGTCATATGATGTCTAGAGAGTTCAAAACTCATGAAATTTCTAAGGATCAAAACCTAGGGTGTTTCAATTCTCCCCCACTTAGATCATTCATCCTCTAATTATGGCACAAGGTAGTACAAGAATGATTTATCCCAACACCCCTTCTCCAACCTTTAACTAAGTTAGAAAATAAAGATGCAAGGAAATTGATCATTCCTTTAACTAAGTTAGAAAACAAAAGTATGATGAAGAATACATACCTTCCACATGAATTTCTGGAGCAGAAAATGGAAATGGATACTTGGACTTCATGTCCTCGTTCTCTTCCTAAGTAGCCTCTTCAACCTTATGGTTCCTCCATTGGACCTTAATTGAAGCTACATTCTTAGTCCGTAACTGATGAACTTGCCGATCCAAGATTTCAACCAAGACCTCCTCATGAGACAAAGAATCCAAAATACCAATATCCTTGATAGGCACAATTTGAGATGGGTCACCCATTCACTTTCTCAACCTAGAAACATGAAACACTAGATGAATAGAGCTCAAACTAGGAGGCAATTCCAACTTATATGCAACATAACCAACCCTTTCCAATACAAAGTAAGAACCAAAATACCGGAGATAGATCTTCCCCTTTTTACCAAACCACACCAGTCCCTTCATGGAAGATATCTTTATGAACACCCTATCCCCAAACTCAAACTCTAACTCTCTTCGCCTCACATTCGTATAGGACTTTTTGTGAATTTGGGCAGCCTTAAGTCTATCCCGAATTATCTTCACCTTCTCCATGGCTTGTTGAACCAAATCCAAGCCAAACATCTCCGCCTCACCAACCTTGAACCACCCTATAAGGGACCTACACGTCCTACTATACAAGTCATTAAATAGAGCCATACAAATGCAAATGTGGTAGCTATTGTTATAAGCAAACTCCACAAGGGGTACATACAGAACATAACTATCTCCATAGTCACTAACACAAGAACGAAGCATGTCCTCCAATGTCTAAATAGTCCATTCTACTTGTCCATTCGATTGTGCGTTAAAAGAAGCACTAAGGCTCACCTTGGTTTCCAAACCCTTCTGAAACGACCACAAAAAGTGAAATGTAAATATCATACCACGATATGAGATGATAAAGATAGATATCCCATACAACTTCACAATCTCTTGGAGGTACAACCTCGCATAATCTTCAACAAAAAAGTTAGTCCTCAGTGTTAAGAAGTGAGCCGACTTTATCATCCTATCCACGATGACCCAAATCGAATCAAATTAGTTCCGAGACCGTGGAAGACCAGTAATGAAATCCATGTTGATCACTTCCCACTTCCATTATGAAAACTCAATTTCTTGATATTCCCCATTCCTCATGTGCTCAACTTTTACTTGTTGACACACCATGCACTTGGCCATAAAATTAGCCACATCTTTCTTCATATTATTCCACCAATACATCTCCTTAAGGTCATGATACATTTTCATCAAACCAGGATCAACAACATAGCACGACTCATGCACCTCAGACATGATCCTTTCTTGTGAACAATCAACATAGGGAACACATAATATCCCCTGGTACCGCAAAGTACCATCACCACTAATCTCAAAGGCCATCACCTTCTGCCGACTAGCATCACCCTTGATCCTCATCAAGAAAGGATCTAACATTTGCTTCTCCTTAATCTAGTACCAAGAGACGACTGTGCCACTTTATGAATGAAAATTCTACATTCCTCAGAGTCCAAGAAGAGAACTCCAAGGTTAGCCAAACGTTAATGTCCTTTACCAACACCTGCTTCTTGATAAGCACATGATCTAGACTCCCCAGAACAACTTGCTAAGAGTATCAACAACCACATTAGCTTTACCTGGATGGTAGTGAAGACTCATGTCATAATTCTTGAGAAGAGAAAGCCATCTATTTTGTCTGAGGTTAATCTCTTTCTGAGTAATCACATATTGCATGCTTTGATGATCAGAAAAGATATCCATATGTACTCCATACAAATAATGACTCCAGATTTTCAACGCAAATGCAACATCTAACAATTCCAGATTATGAGTTGGATAGTTCCTCTCATGCACCTTTAACTTTCTAGAGGCATATTCTATCACCTTGCCATGCTGTATCAAAACACACCTAAGCCTCAAACGGGATGCATCATAATAAACCACAAACCCCTCATTGCCTTTAGGCAATGTCAAAACTAGAGCCAAAGTGAGCTTATCCTTCAACTTTTTGAAACTACCCTCCCAAATATCAGACTACGAAAACTTTACCTTCTTTTAAGTCAACTTAGACAATGTGGTAGCTATAGAAGAAAAGCTCTCCACAAACCACCTATAATAACCCTCTAAACCCAAGAAGCTATGAATGTCAGTTGGAATTATGGGTCTAATCCACTTCCTAACCACTGCAATATTTTGTGGATCCACCATGATCCCCTCAGTAAAAATGATATGTCCTAGAAAAGTGACAACATTCAACCACAATTCAAATTTCAAAAACTTGGCATACAACTGCTGCTCCTCCAAGGTTTATAGCACCACACGGAGGTGATCGACATGATCCACCTCACTCTTAGAGTATACCAAAATAATGTCTATGAACATAATGACAAACAAATCCAAAAACTAACGAAAGTCCCTATCATCATATCGATAAATGTTGTTGGGTCATTGGTCATCCCAAAAGACATAACCAAAAACTCATAATTCCAATACCAAGTATAGAAGGTAGTCTTAGAGATATACTCCTCCCTAATCATTAAATGATGATACCTAGATCGAATATCAATTTTGGAGAAAAACTTAACACCCTGCAACTAATCAAACAAATCACCTATCCTTAGAAGAGGATACTTATTCTTTACCTTCACCTTATTCAACTGCCGGTAATCAATACACATACTTAGGGAACCATCTTTCTTATGTATAAATACCACCGTTGCACCCCATAGGGACACACTAGGATGGATAAAACCCTTATATAAAAGATCCTACAATTTCTCTTTAAACTCCTTCAACTCAGCTAGAGCCATTCTATACGGAGGAATAGAAATTAGATGAGTGTCTAGAACAAGATCAATCCTAAACTCAATATCTCTATCTGGAGGAACACCAAGAAGGTCATCATGGAAGACCTCAGGAAATTCATTTACCACCAGGACAAAATGTAAAGAAGTACCATCCAATTTAGAATCTTTAACCCAGACTGGATGATAGAGACAACCCTTGGAGATCAATCTCTGAGATCTAAGATATGATATAAACCTCCCCTTAGGATCTAGGGAACCACCATCCCACTCAATAATACACTCCTTAGGAAATTTAAAGATGACCTTACGAGTCTGACAATCTAGAGATGTATAGCACGAGTGTAACTAATCCATCCTCAAAATGATATCAAAGTCAACCATATCTAACTCAAATAAATCCACCCAAGTCTACTCAATACCAACAGATACCATACACCCCTATAGACTCTTTGAGAAATTACCGAGTCACCTACCAGGGTAGAAATAGAAAAAAGGTCCAAAACATACTCTGAACCAAAACCAAAATGCACAGCCATAAAAGAAGCCACATAAGAGAGTGTATACCTTAGATAAAGTAAGAGATACACATCACAGAAAAAAGTTGCAACATGCTAGTCACGACATTATGTGATGCCTCAGACTCCTAGCGGGTAGTGAGAGCATAAAGACGGTTTTTACTAGTGTCGGAGCCATATGGTGCACCCTTTGATGCTGGAGCTGAAGAAGATGAAATTGGAACCTTATTTCCCCCAGAGGCAACCTTACCTACATGATAGTTTCTAAGAATATGGCCTGGCTAACCATAGTTGAAGAACCTATACCTTTTCTCATCACAGAAACCCTAATGCAAATGACCACAGAATCTACAAGGAGGATATGATGGAGCCGAATGAGTCCTGCTATCCTGAGACTGGGCAGCCTATGCCCTTAAGTTATCTCCACCATAGAAACACCTATCACCCGAAGGCTTTGGGTAAGAAGCACTAGCCGTGGAGAAGGAACCAAAACTCTCACACTTTTTGTTTTGCCACTTACCACCATTTCTATCACTCTGTTGTTGGCCACCATCTTGCTTAGAAAATGTAAACATCTTTCCCTACCTCTTACCTAACTCAGCCTGATCTTTTTTTCTTCCTCTATCTACCGTATGTGCACAACCAACCTGGAGATATCCATGTCCCTAATTAATAAGGAAGCCTTAATCTCAAGGATCAAATCATAAGACAATCTCGAAGAAAACTTTCTCATTCAAGCTCTAATGCTAGAAAAGAACTCCGGAGCATACCATGATAATTGGTGAAATTTCAAGACATACTCCTTGACTGACATCTTATCCTGCCTCAGATTAACAAACTCTTCGTTAGCCTCCCTTAACTTCTAAGGAAAGAAATGGTCTACAAAGTATTAGAGAAATCTTCCCATAATGATGACTCATCAGTCTCACCCCTTGCTTTGTCCTATTTCTTGTACCATTGGTACGCCACATCCTTTATCTGATAGGAAACAAACTTCATGCCCTCCACATTCGTATCATGCATAACTCAGAAAATCTTTTCCATCTCATCTAGAAAACCTTGAGGATCCTCCTCCACCTTAACACCCATAAAGGTTGGAGGGTTCAACCTCATAAACTGGCTAACCCTTATAGCTCAGATGATGGAGTAGCAGATGCACCATGCTCAGCCTATAAAGATACCAATTAAGAAATTAAATAAATCGACTGACAAAACTCAACATTCATCATGTCATCTTAAGGAGTACTATAGGGAACTGGTGAAACTCTAAAAAAATCCAAAATCGGACCCCATGAGTAGAGCGTGCCCTATCAACATTGTCCCTAGTTGGGATAAAGGAGTTTAGGTGAACTTTAGATTATCGAGGCATGATCTGAAAAGCGAACAAATGGGAATAGAGAAAATTCTATACTTAGACTCCAAAGCTTGAAAATAAAACACAAGAAAGAGAAATATTCCTAAATGCCTTGTAGCCTCTCCCTTATGAGTGTGGCGTGCTACATACCCTTAAAAGAGACTCTACTTGACATGGCTTTGTGGATTCCCAATTGACCATGAACCTAGGTCTCTAATGCAATCTTATAGGACTCGAACTAAGGCCTAGTTATGTCGGGTACCTCAAGACCAACTGGGACTAGAGACCACCCCCAATACCCAATCATAACCACTCTATGCCTAATGTTGGATGAATTCCAAATATATATACATATCATAACAAAATGGAATAATAATAAATCAAATATAGTAAATCGGTGTTATCCCTAATACTAATACCAATTCCAAGGATAACACTAACACCGATACCACCCATACCAACCCAAAGTAGTCCCACAAAGCCTCTATTTGAAATTAAAATAATACCCATTCGGGACAGACCCTCGACCAAAGCCAAAACCAAAGTCTATGAAAGAAAAAAGTACGTAGAGAAATCCATAGCACAAAATGGAGCCTTTAAAAATATGGAAGTTCACCACTTCAATTCAACACAAAATGCCACTGAATCCAATCACTGAGCAGGAGGAGTAGTATGACCGATTCTTGCATTACGTGGGTGTACAACACCCAAAAATATTTTAGTGAGTGAACTCTAATATGCACTCAAGATAAGGATAAAATAATGGAAATATTTGAAACCAAGTAAATAACCATATGCAAACACATCCATACATATACATATGTAATCTGAGTCGGGAAGGGAACTGGGTTTAGAATACCTTTAAAATCATTAACATAGGTGTGTGTAGCTTAACCATCCTAGAGCCATCCACAACCTATATAGTCCTAGTGTTTCCCCTGAATGGGCCCTAGTGTGTGTACCCACACAACCCAGAGATTCTTAGGGGTAGGAGATTCCCGTGTAACCTTTACCCTCTATGATACATATATACAACTATAACTTAAGGGATTCCTATGTACCCCACAAGTATATAGTCTCCATGACCAATCCTCATGTCGGTAAACATGAGTTTCTAGTGTCCATCCATTAGACTCATATCTTTATGATTAGATATCACAACCCGCCATTATTTCCCAATAAAAATTATTAGCACACAACCAAACCACCAATTCCATATATTATTAACCAAGGCTATAAGAAGTGGTATCGTCATACCCACTATAGCTTGCAAGCAATGTCATTAGACTATACTTAAGTGATTCTCATGTACCCCACGAGTTCCATTATTAGATATACTTAGGGGATTACCATGTACCCCACAAGGTTTTGAATAAAAGCCATGGCTACCAAGGCCTTAAAATTTAGCCATTAAATCCATCTAACCAATTTAGGTTCCATTACTATATTATACCATGAAAAGTTTTCAATGTAAGTCCAACTATGTAATAAAAACATTCTCATAGGAATTTTAATAAACATGTTGAGAGCATATAGTTTCCAAAACCAAAACCAGGATCCAATTGACCATTCCCATGAAACCACATTTTCAAACCAGTATTATAGTATGAAAACCATAAGTAAAATCATGGGAAATATAAATTAACCATTAAAAATTAAAATCCCCAACATATAATTAAAAATCCAAAACTATATCATTATTATGTGATGAAAACCATTAATAAAACATGACTTTCATTGAACTAACAATGTGGGAGGAGTAACATGCCTTAGATACAAAAAAAGATGGAAAGAAATCACCCTTGAAATCCCCAATTGATATGCTTGATGAAAACCCTAAGTGTTCTTGTCCTTGAGGATTTGGGAGTGTTTAAGAGTCTATTTAATGTGTTTTAGATAGATAATAATTCCCTAAGAAAGTTGTGAGATATGGGTTTTAAGTTGGTTAAGAGGGGAAATGTCTAGAATACCCCCAACTTAAAGGCTGAAAAATATATGTAGAAGGGTACTAGTCCCTCCTTGACTCTTATACACAACTTTAGAGTGGTACCCACCACTCATTCCCTAGACACAATGGTGGACATCACACATTTTAGACCATATGACTCCTCTTGAAAAAATCTTACCCATAACATATGAGTAGTACCCATAAACCGTAACCAAGATAGAATCAAAAGAGGTTGACACCGTCTATCATACGAGTTGAATATTACCACTCATACCATCTCTATCTAACTAGTTTAGAGTCTAGTCATACCTAGGATAGTACATGAGTAAGACATAGTGTTTAACATATTATTTAGCCTCCCCTGGTCATACCATATCATATGACTAGTAAGCCTAAGTCATATGATGTCCATAGAGTTCAAAACTCAGGAAATTTCTAAGCATCAAGACTCAAGGTGTTTCAATTAAACTATAACAATTCCCGAGATGAAAAATTTAGAGTTATAGGGTAATTTTATGCCTACTCATGATAGAATTTAGCCATTTATTTGTGCTTAGAATTAGTAAAGAAAAGGTGTAGGGAATTTTCCAAAAAGGTAAATCAATACTTCCTCCTATAACTATAGTCCCAGTTGTGTGAAAATTCTTAGAAGTATTTCTTGATGACATTCTTGGTATGCCTTAGGACCATGATTTTGATTTCGGTATAGACTTAGAGCCCAAAACTTGCCCCATTTATATCGCATCTTATGGTATGAAACTAATAGATTTGAGGTAATTCAAGTCATAGTTGTAACAATCATTAGAGAATGGGTTTATTCTCCCAAGTATTTTTCCATGGGGTGGTCCCATTTTGTTTGTAATAAAGAATACAAATATGCATAGACTACCATTAGTTGAATAATGTAACCATTAGCAAAAGTATCCCTTACCTAGGATACATGACCTATTTGACTAGCTGCAGCAAGCTGTAGTATTTTCAAAATTTGATTTAAGGTCAGGTTATCATTAGCTTAGATTAGGGTGGAGGACATCCCAAAGACTACTTTTCATACTCGTTATAGACATTATGAGTTTCTAATCATTTCTTTGGCTTGACCAATGCCCTACCTTCTTTTATGAGTCTAATTAAGTGGATTTGAAAGTTATTTTTAGATTTTTTCATCATTATTTTTATTGATTACATTCTTGATTACTCCAAGATTTAAAAAGAGCATAAATCTCATTTGTGCATAATATCAAGATTGCTTAAGGAAAACTAATTATATGATAATAATCTAAGGGCGAGTTATGGCTATTTTTCAGTGTCTTTCTTAGGGCAGATAGTAACTAAAGAAGGGGTTATCTTAGACAGAAAAAAAGATAAAGGTGTTAAGAATTAGGATAGATCAATGAATCTAACAAAAATTTATAGTTTTGTGGGGTTGGCCAATTATTATCGCCGATTCATCAAGAGGTATGCTGCCACTACTTCAAACATGACTCACCTAACATAAAAAGTAGTTCCATTGGTATGGGATTAAAAGTATGAGTAGAGCTTTTAAAGGCTCAAAACTTTGCTAACCTTGACCAAAATTCTCACCTTACTTGTTGAAGGCAAGGATTTAATTATATTTTATATTGTGTCACGATTGGATTGAGGTATTTTCATGATGCACGACCAAAATATGATTGCTTATGATTTGAGGAAATTTAATCCTTATAAGGTAGAAGATGTCGATTTCTAATTAGATAGTTTGACATATTTGAAGATAGGCTTTGGGGGTACTAATATGCTAAAGAATTTGATGGAAAAGATAATGTTTATACTGAAAAAACTCACAACATCATAGAGCCGATAAAAAGACTATGAGGAAAATAAAGTGAGGGATATGAACTTCAAAAAAGAGGAGAAGGTGCTCTAGAAAGTGTCACCCATAAAGGGTGTAATGCATTTTGGCAAGATGGTCAATTTGAGTCTGTGGTACACCGTACCCTTTGAAAAGGAGTAGGTTCAATAGTTTATAAGCTAGCCTTGACTACTTTCATGTCTAGGGTTCGACCAGTATCTTACATATCCATGTTAAGAAAGTATTATGGAGATAGGGATTACATCATTTGTTGGGACCCCAAGTTTTATGATAAAAATTTATCTTATAAGGAGGAAATAATTGCTATATTGGATTCAGATGTGAGGAAATTAAGAGCCAGAGTCATTCCTTCTATAAAGGTTCAATAAAGAAACTCTCCAGTTAATAAGAAACTTGGAAGATAGAGGCAACATGCGCAAGAAATACCTGTACTTGTTCATAAAATCAAGTATATACACTTGCTTATCTGTGTCATTTTGGGCTAGTTGTAATTTTGAGATGAACTAATGGTAAATTGGTAACTAATGTACTAACCCGAATCATTGTTACTCTAAAATAAGAACTAAGGTTCTTGCTAAATTTTTTCTTATCCAATTTTTAAAGAAATTTAGGGTTGGCCTAGTATAAGAAAATTTTTTAGGGTGTACAATTCTAAGGAAATTTGGTTTTATTATGAGTATTGGTGGGGTGTTCGACTTGATATCTTAACAGATGACAGTCTTAGGAAGTCGTATCAACTCCCGATAAGTAAAACAAATTTATAGAACTCCAGTTGTAGAGTTTACTATGAAGGGTTTGGTTTAAAATGTCGTATTTCAAGGGATGTGTTGTAAAATAGACTCAATTAAGAAGAGTCTTGAATATCCTACCTCAATATCATAGAAGTTGTAGACTCAACTTCACCATGAACTGCTACGGTGACAACTTTTTTGCTACAATGATAACGTTTTTACTCTGGTGGTAAAAACATAGTTTTAGTAGTTTTAAAACTAGAAACACAACTTTTCAATCCACTCTTCTGAAAAATGAACCAAGCCTCTGGGGAGGCAATTTTTTGCCACTTTTTAAGGTTTCCATCTTTGGAGGTAAGATTCTTTAACATTTTAAAATTTAATTACTTCTAAAAATGTTAGAAATTGCTAAAATCATATTCATGGTAGAAATTGAGAATTAGCACTAATTTGTGAACTAAACACAAATTGATGGAATGGGTGTAAAATCAGTTTCTAATGATCCTATGGAATTAGAAAATATTATTTGGATTTGAATTATTGTTAATCATGCTAAATAAAGTGGAATTCATTTGGTTTAAAGGATAGAAAACCCTAAAATGATGAACTAGGGCAATTTTATGGACAAAAGTTATTAATTATTGATCACTAGCGGTTAGAAAAGATAAAATGATTAAATTGGGTATGTAAACTTATTATGTCATAACATATTGACAAAAATGAATAAGTGTAATATACATAAATATAAGCTTGTATCCCCTTTTGAGTAAAGTGTCTTAAACATGTTTTTCTAGCTTTAGTTATAAGTTTTGTGATGATTGATGTTGCATTTATTTGGATTGCTTATTTATATGGTGTTGAGTTGAGTCGACCTATGATGTATACTAGTACTTGTTGATGTACTAGTTCTACTGTACTCTTTGTTTTGTTGAGATTAGAACATGTTCTAGCATTTGAGACGAGACTTCGAATCTAGCCAACTGTTCCAAACTTTGATTCGAGGACAAGCACTATATTCGCAATCATTGAGCCATCTAATTTTCATTATTGCTCCTTGTTTTAGGATTAAGACATTTATTTTTCCTTTATTATTACTGGATAATCTCTAAGTTTTAGTTTTGGATATTCTTAGTCATTTTTATACGGTGACTTCAGGTCCCGAGGATGTAATAAATAGAGAATTTTTGAACTATTAATGGTTTGATGATTGTTTTGGATTTGAAACTTATTTCTTTAGTAAATAACTAGTTTTTAGAACTTATTAATGATAAGGATTGTAGAAAGTAGATGCTAACAATTTGTAATGACCCTTAAGGTTGGTTTCTATATTTCCACTTATTTTTACCATTTAGAGCTTTCCTATAGTTGCCCCAAGTAATTTATGACTTGCTGAAACTGATAGTTTGGTTGTCGGGATGTTCATTTGGTTTTTAGATAAAATTCTTTATTTTGATGTCTTTGCTGGTTCAAATTGGCTACCAGGAAAAAACTTTAGTCAAACAACCTCGTACACCAATTTTGACAGTCCCAACATATTTGGAACATCAATTTTAGGGTAGGTGGACCCTTGGTTCGGGTCTCTAAGATTCTAGACTCATTTCGAGCTATTGACCAATAATTAGAAAAATGGAAAATAGGCGTGGGATATTTTTTTTATTGAAATGACCTTGGATGGAAATTTTGGCTGCACCATTAAGTTTGGAATATCAAATTTCATAGGGTACGATTGTCTGTTTGCGTATATGGGACTCTGAATAAATCTCGAGGGGTTGGTGTAGACTTGAAAAATTCTAAGTCTAAGATGGTGCAGGTGCACCGCTTAAGAACCCTTTTGGGCCACCTAATAATAGGGGGCCACTAAAGCAGCCGGCCCATCGCTCAACAAATTGGCCAGGCCAGCGGAGGTCCACTTAAGCAAAACCCCTACTGTTTAAGCGGTAGCTGCTAAGCGGTAAAGGAATCGCTTAAGCAGTACCCAAGAAGATTCTATGTTCCACTAAAGAGACTCTAGGTCCCTTAAGCAGTGACTGCTTAAGCGGCCAGTGTTCGCTTAAGCGGTACCCGAGCACCTAGGAATAGTATAAAAACCCCACTTAGCCTTATGTTTTCCAATTTTTCATCCATTCTAAAGAATATTGAACCCTAAAAAGTGGTAAAACTTGGGGAAATTATTTGTGGGTTATTTTGGAGCCGAAGTTAATTTACACGTTTCTTCTTTGAATTTGTGGTGAGATTTTATCAATTTCTTGGTTAATTCTCCTTCTTTTTTCTATAATCCTAAAATCTTGGTGACTTGATTTTAGCACCATTAGAGCTCAAAATTCACCCATTTTAAGGTAAATGCATCTTTAACGTAGAGGGCCGTTGGGTTAGTTTAAAAAGTACAACTTCATAAATGGGCCACATATGGAAATTTAGATTCAAATCACGATAGTTGAATATGGGTATCACATTCTTATTTTGATGAGTAGATTGTGATTTTGATAGCGTGGAACATGGAAAACCTTCTCATAAGGGGAAATCAATGGTTTAGTGGATTCTTTAGGCTTTTCTTTGGCATCCACCTAGGCTAGGTTTACCTTCCTCATAGAATTAGCTAATTCATTATACAATTATGATATTATTATAGATATTTGATGTGATTGGTATTGGAAGTGTGATTGGTATGATTAGTCTTATTTGGACTATTTAGGCTATCTGAGAATCATAATTTAGGTAAAATTAACCTAGTTGCTCACTGTTTAGGTGGGGTTGAGTTAGATGCTAATGTTTTAGAAACAATTATTACCCTAGGTCTAATTATGACCTATTTAACATATATATATGAATTTAGACACCTTAGCCTAGTCCAGGGTAGAATTTGCCTAAAGATGTATTTTAGGGATAAGAAGTGGACCCCTTCAGCTTACCTTAGGCCAAGACTTGTGTTAGTGTTTGTAAAATTATTTACTCATGTTAAACCCTTATTAATGATTCTTTTGGGACTTTGACGAGATTGAACACTAAATAAGTATGCTAATTTGGTATTTGGGAGTTGGTGCTAATTTGGGGTAAAATCCAATGGTTAATTGATATAGAGTTGGTGCTAATTTGGGGTAAAATCCAATGGTTTATTGATATAGCTTACCTATATGGTTTATTGATATGGCTTATGGATATGGCTCATTGATAGGGCTTATGTATATGGTTTATTTGTATGGTTTATTTATATGGTCTATTAATATGAGTTTTGGTTCAAGTCTAGCAATTGATAGTGATGTTGATAAAATAAGTTCCAGTTTAAGTCTGACAATTGATAATGATATTGATATTATAAGTTTCGGTTCGAGTTCAGCACATGATTATGATGTTAATACTATTGAGGATGCTATGATGATGATGATATTAGTTTTGGTTCGAGTCTGACATTGAGAGTTGAGTATGATATGATAGCTATTGATGGTTTTATGGTTGTAGCTGATATGCAATAAAGTTATCGATCTTCGATTATTTATTTTCCTTTGAATACACCCTCGGGGCTTATGGGGGCCCACATTGGTGCATTTTGTTATTTAAATTTTTGCGCTTATTGTCTTATGGGGACCAAGTTAGTAGTTATAATTATGTGATCATTATTTATTTATTTATACACAGCAGTGTTTCAGCTTATTTCTAGGTTTACCATATTACCTTGACTTATCTTACTTTATCTTGCATCTTATCATACTTATATCATGATTTAGCTCAGTCGGTAAATAATTCTTACTGAGTACCTATGGTTTTGATACTCATACTATACTTCTATACCTTTTTGGTGTCGATCCAAGTACTAGTAGCTGCCACTGACATGACATTCGTGTTGAGTAGATTTCAGAGATATGGTGAGCTCTCAGAGTTGGAGTTGCCCCTTTTTTCCTTCTATTATATCTGTCAAGTCTTTCATTTTTGATACATATTGAATTTGGTCTATTTTAGTACTTATATTCCATTTGTAGTAGCTCTTGTACCAAAATTACTAGGTCATGGGATGATTATTGATCTTTTATCTATCTATTAAACTATTATGAATGTTTTATTGCTATTTTAAGTCATTAAATGTTGATTTCCGTGTTTTAGGCCATTTTTCACCAAGTTAGACCATTGCGTGTAGCTTCAGGCTACGGTTTGGCTTACCTATTAGTGGGATAAAGTAGGTGCCATCATGACTCATAAATCAGGTTGTGACAATATTAAATAGGTTAGTGAGGGTTGGATTAACTGGTTCTCCTCGCATAGTATAATGGTAGGTACCAATAATGAACATTTGGTTTGTGATAGATATACCCTACAAGGGTATAGCAAAATTAGTATCAGTAGAACCACACATACTGGAACGTAGCATCAACCGACCAAAGTTAAATCACATAAGTATTAAACAAAAATTCAAAATCAAACATGAACTCGTATAATAAGTTACTTTAATTATTTAACCTCATGTCCTCAATGACTATTATCTGTACTATATACTCATTACGAAACCTTATTCAATTCTTATCACTTCTAACTAATAGTTAGTTGACTTATAATACAACATTCATCTCTAGTTAATAACCTTCTCACCATTACATTCCAATCCTATCTACATATTTATCAGTTGTTCAACTAACTAAACGAAGGGCATATATTTTACGAAAAACACAAAAGGCAATTAATAACTATTTAAGTCAGACTTATCCATAACAATCCCTTAGAGTATCATCCATATAAGGGAAATACGCAACTTCATACATATTTAATACACAATTCAAGGCCAAACACCACAATTCCTTAGAGTATCAACCATATCAACTCCATAGCGTTAGGCAGTCAACCAATACTTCCACAATAGTTCTACTTTAAAACAACCAAGTCAAATAAATAAATGAATCACACTTATACAATCAATAACTAATTTAAGTCAACTATAAAAGAGTCATAAAAGCAATTCCATTCATTACTTTCTCAGGAAACCTCTTCTTTTTGTAAAACATCATGCATTATCCCATTTCAAGTACAATATCACATAATCAAACCAGACAAGGATCCCAATATAATGATCAATAAAATATAATCTATTTCACTCAAGGAACTATCAAAATCTCAAAATAATGGTGTATACATAAGCTATTTGTTTTAAAAATGACCAGTAGCCATGACTTGAAGGGGATGAGCTCAGTCCATGTACCTAATATACTAAATAACTAGTACATGCCACCCTTATTTCAAATAATGTGTTATACCACCCTTATTCAAACCTCTCTACCCTTATCCTCCTTGAAATTTACCAATTTTATCTTGATCAATCTTTATCAATTCATCTTATAACAACAAACAGTGTCATATATATGCACGATCTCATAGTGAGTTAAATGAACCATCCTTGCTATCAAACAAGGTCCTTTTAACCGATTTTATTATAGATTATTAATTTCTTACCTGTATCCAACAATTAATGCATTTTATATGCATTGAAACATACGTAAACAAACAATCAATCAACAAGCATACAACTAAATTTATCCTTAACTCCAATTCAATCTTAGCCTACTCCATAAACATTTATTTCCCGAGGAACAAGCAATTATAATAAGTGAGTATACACACAATCAATCCTACTAACTTCCTATTTTATGATAGAGATATCTTATCACTCTTAGACGTCCTTAATTCCTCTCTAACTACAACACCATTAACTCCTCAACTTCCATCTTAACACTATATCGTTGTAAATTTGTTACTTCCTAACTATTACTAAGTTTTCTTATCAATATGTTAGTACATCATATTTCACAATCTCTAATTAGAACTTATATATTGTACAAATAAATTATCACTTAATCGAATAAGGTTTAAGGTATTGGCAGTAGCATTCGTACTAACTCATTAAAACTTAACAACAGTCCTCCAAATATAACTAGTTCATTCTCACTTACTACTCAATTGGCATATATGACAAAAGAGAAGGTAAGTATTAATAATAGTTTAGCACACAATTACATAAAACTAAGTTCATTCAGGTTTCCCTTATATACTTACTTAATCTATCCAATCACTTTTCCCGTAGGCCTAAGCATTGAATCTCACATCAATCTATATTATGAACTCATTTCGTGACTAAGGTATACTACTCAAATAAAACGTAGCCTACGTAGACATCAAGAAATTGCTATGGAGGTATGAACTCTCATTCTTTGACTCATTCTAGAAATTTATAGTATGAACACTATGAAAAAAATTCAAGATTTATCCTTCTAAAGTGTATCTCTTTAGTCTCTTCATTATAAGGTATGGTGGCATCTTTAAGTGGTTTCTAAAAAGAGGCAACATTCTATTTTAAAGCTGAAATAAAAATTTAAGATTTATAGAGAGACTGGTTGATATCCTATTATAGAGGCCTACATGCTGCTATAATAAGAAAATATTTGCTATAGCAGGGTGATAACAGCCCATTCCCCATTATATTCTCCCAACAAAATCATCTAAAAATAATCTTTAATAGACCTTTTAAAATTTTTTAAAAGGGATTCTCATACCTCATGCCCTTCGGACGTGGTGATTATAGTAAAAATGGAACAAATTGTTACAACAAATATCGATTTATCCATCATTTGTCCCTAAATAACAATAGTATAAAAGGAACTAAGTTGATACATTTATCTAGTTATAATTACTCATTTATCTATTTAAAAGTTCTTATTCTAAATTTTCACCCACTAGACTTACGACAAAATTGTACAAATTGACAATATACCTACTCACTACAACTGCCTCATATTACACACTATACATGAAAAGCTACAAAACCTATTTTTGACATGTGTATATGAGTACCTAAGATAAATAAGGCCACACCAAAACACCCAACATCCAAGTAAATGCAATTAAAAAGGGAAATAAAATTTCCACCACCTTCATATTTCTTTGTCCCCACTATAGTTAGACCTCAACCAATATGGAGGGAGGGAGGCCGCTATAGCGGGTTGCTGGCAGTTTAAAGAGAAAGATAAATTGGTTTCTAAAATGACCCGATTTGCTGAATCGGAATGCTACATGGTGGTCATGACCTAGAAGGACCACAAGCTAACCCATGACTGATATCTATACCTATATACTGCATAAGATAACTGAATAATGCGGAAACATGCACTGAAAGGCCATAAGGTTCAATACTGAACATAACTGAATGATATAACATCTATGTGGGGTAATAGAATAACCAAAACAAAACTGAAAATATTGAAGTCTGAACATGTTAGTCTGTATCTAGTCTGCATCTAGTCTGAAAGCCTCAACTGTCTGAAAAATCTGAATAAAGAGTTGATGGGACATGTCCCCAACTAACTCCAACTAATAAGCTAGTTAATGAGATAATAGAAAACCATTATTTCATCAAAAGATGAGGACTCACTTCTATTCTGGCTGCTGAAATGGGAATCTACTGCTGATCTGTAACTCGTGTCTCTAAACCTATGGTGACACATAAAAGAAAGCACCATATCATGAATGCATCAGTACATATGTACCGAGTATACATGTGAGGTAAGCTATATACAATGGTTCACATGTATGAATAATGCTAACTGACTGTCTAACATGAACGTGAGAATACATGCATAAATACGTAACTGTAACTGACAACGTGATTTTATGATTTCTGAGTCTGTGTAATGATAACGTGACATGGTAATAACTGATATGACTAATAACATGAAGGAATATATCTGAATAATACTGATAACATGGGTGACTATGTCTGACAGTCTTAAATCTGATAGAACTATCTGAGTTCCGTACTATGTCTGAGTTGACTGTGTCTGACAGTCCTACAATCTGAAGAACTATCTAAGTTCTATTACTAAGACTGTTGACTGTATCCAACAGTCCTGATTCTGCAACATTAAATTATAGGAAGTAGTATCTAACCGACATGCCCCAAAAGTTCTATAATGCTAAACTGGGGTCCAATCTATGCCCTGATTGGAAAGGTGTCAATACCGCGCCATTAGTAAGGACAAAATGTGAGTAAGCCTCATATAAAAGGCAACTCTAGCAAGAATGGTGGGAACCCTCACATAACAGGTTAAGCCACCTCATCTACCTATGCTAGCTACATAGTTCTGGAACGCAAGGATTGCTTCTAAGAATCACACCCTCATATAACAGGTGAGTTCCCATACTTGGGTTCACTCGGTGATAATTACTACTCCATTTGAATACACAATGAAAATGATTTACTGAGCTAAACTGAGCAAGAACTGAGTTACTGAATTTTCATAGCTGACGGAATACTACTGATATCTGACAACTGATTGAGTCATGAGATCATGGAGATTTTTCCTTAGTCATAAGACTATCTAAAGTCTAAGAGTTCATAGATTGAATAAGAGTATCATGAAAACATGACATGGATCTAGGTACACAACTAATATTTTGGGTACAAGTAACCCCAGGACTCGATGGAAGGAAACTGACATGACTTGATATTCTTGAATACATGATAATCACCACAATACGTTTAATGAAGCATTTTATCAAACATCTAATAGTAATAAATTTGTACATTCATGGTAATTTTCATGATATTATGCTAGTTAGGAAAATTTCCTTCATCTAGGAATTTTATCAAACATATGGCAGACATAGTACATGTAAACATCATGGTATAGAAATTAAACATCATGGTTCACTTCCAATTTCATCATACAAGGTTTTAGTTATGAGATTTCGTAAATCTTTATCTATACTAATCAACCTACATGGAATATATCATCAAATCATGGAATAGAAATCAATTCCTTATTTATCAACATGAAAAAGAACATACAAAGCATGAACACATGAAGAAAATCCATATCTTGTAGTTGAAAAGGGATTCATGAATGAACACTATGCATACCTTAGTTCGTGATTTCATGAAGATTGATGGTGAAACCTTCCTGAATTTTAATCCCCAATAGAAACCCTAGTTTGTTCTTGAGATAAACTTGAGAGAAACTATTATGTTTTGGGTGAAAAATAGCTGAATCACATGTTAAAGGGATTATACAGGGGTAGGAAGTTGACCCTTTTAACCCTGGACACATCATTAAATTTCCATTAAAATTTCCCGAGGTTGGCCCTTGGAGCGACGCAGCACTATCGCGTCGTGTCACTACAAATTGACAATTTGGAAACTGCAAGGTGGCGCGACACGGAGCTATCGCGTTGCCACCTCGTCTACGACCTAGAAGTTTGGCGTGATGCACCATTATCATGGATAAACACTGGAAATTGACAATTTCCATTTGAGCTATCTCCGCGACGCACTGAAGACTCAGGTCATACACTGTCTCACTAAAAAGGCTCTAACTTTTCGCCCGGGTGTTGGATTTGGGCGAATTATATATCGATGGAAATATTATTAAATTTCTCACATGATAGAAAGTGAAAATTATGGAAATACCACATGTATAAGAATGAATTCTTATTTCAAAGAAAGTTCTAACATCCTTGAGATAATTTTCGAGCTGAGAAAAAGCACGGGTATTACAGTTTCACACTATTTCTCTTTTAAAAATCATACCTCCTCTCTCTTATAAAATCAACAACTCCCTCTTGATGCCAGAATTAAGGTGAACTCTTTAATTTATTATCCTCGTTACCGATGATTAAGGCTAGGATTCAAAGAAATATATGAGAATTAGGGTTAATTTTGATAATGATTGATTTTTCCTAATTTTGAATGAAATTCTTAGGCATGCTTACTTTTATTACATTTCCAACCTCTATGGATTTCAAAGCATAAGATTAATAAAGTTCTTGAATAATTTAGGACTTCAACAATGGATATAATGTCAAGGGTCACTTTTTGAAATTTATTAACCATTGGGGCTTAAATTAGGATTTAAACACATGGATTTTGGTATTTAGTACTTTTGTAGTAATTCACTAACCTTTATCTTAGTTAAAAGTTATATATGACAAAAATTATTAAAAAATCTGAGATGCGTCATAGGTAGGATGGGGGATATTGATTAGTTAGTAATTTGTAACTTACTTGACTAAATCGATGAGAAATTAGTTCCTCTGCCAATTTGAGTTAATTTTAATATTAGTTTGGTTATTGTTTCGGGTTAAAGCTAAAAAGTGGTAGATAGAGTATAAGGAAGTAAGAAGATAGAGAATTGGAGATAAAAATCAAAGATGACATCGCCCAAGAAGTTTAGCAGATTACCAAACATCAATGGCATATTTCAAAAGTAAAAGTTCCTTGCTGAAGTTCACAGTTCATTCAAGTTCCAAAGAATGTAGTTCGGAAAAAAAGAGGAAGAGTTCTACATATAGCCATGTAGTTTGGTTATAGTAGAATCCATCACCAAATTTAACTGTTGCCAACCACTTAAGCTCATGTTTCGATAAATTTGGTGATGCTGTTTGTCCATCGCAAAAGTAAGTGTGGTGGCATTTTAATAATTTCTTATTCTATTTTTTGTCAACTCTGAAAGGATTTTTGACAGCTATCAAACATAATTTTTTTCTAAATAAAGATTTAGACACTTGTAATTGAAACCCTAAGGTTGGAATTAGTCTATTTTTTGATTTTCTACATTAGATTTGGATTTCTACTAGTGAATATGTCACGACCCGAGGCTACCCCTAGTCACGACAATGATGTTTACGGTCATAAGTGACCACAAGTCAACCCATGAGCTGGTACCTGCTGCGAGCACTAAGTAAACTGATAATAAGCAATATATGTGGAAAAACAACTGAGAATGCCATAATGTTTTAAATATTGAAACACGATTAAATCATATAAATAAAACATATGAAGACATACTAAAAAGACTGATAAAACAACTAATAAATCGACTAACTGTCTGAATGACTGAAAATCCTCTAACTGACTGACTGTGGAGTTGTGGGACAAACCTCTAATTAACTCAGACTAAATGGAAATACTGGACTAATGAGATAAAATAAAATTAAACAATCATGTCCTCGATAGATGACGACTCCCTATAATAGCTAAATCTAATAAGCTCAATTTTCTAAGAGCGGTAAAAAAATTACGCTTCTAAACCAATGATATAAGACATCATAGTGTAAAGAAAAGTATGCGGATAGTACTTTGAATAAATTGTTATATGGGATGAGGTTAGGCTGTAATGTAAGGGTTAACTGTGCGTGAAATAATGACTGGCTAAATAGAATGAGATAACTAAAAATGCATGCATAAAAACTGAAATACTGAGAATGCAAGACCAAACATATAATGTTTCTGAAATAATCTGTAAACTGAATTACTGAAAATGGATAACTGAATAACTGGAAGTCTATATTCTATGGTCAAGTAAACCTAAACTGAATTTTGGACTAAATACTAACCTAATACTATGGGAGGTATCATCTAACCGATATGCCCCAATCTGAGCTAATTAAGGTTCAACCTGTACCCCAGTTGGAAGGGTGTCAGTACCGTACCACGGGTATTAACACATAGTTGTGTGATCCACTCAACTGGTGTTCCAAAGGATTAGGGAGTCAGTCCTATACTGGCGGGTGACCCCTAAGAGAATGTCAGTGCTTAATCGGTGGGTAACATCTCAAAGAATGTCAGTCCTAAACTGGCGGGTAACATCTCATAATCCTACACTAGCTATGTAGTTCTGGAACTTAGGGACTACTTCTAAGGACCTAATCCTAGTTGGCGGGTGAGCGCCCATCCCAAGATTTGCTTGGTGCTAAATCCTACTCCCATCTAAACTGACACTGATACTGGACCGAACTAAGCTTAACCTAACAAATAACTAATCATAATAACTGACTGAATGATAATGCTCATGGTATATCTGAAATCATTCTGAAGATACTAAAATTATGTACACAACTAGGTATCGGGTATTCATAGCCTACCAACACTAAATATAAATATGAATAAAGACATGTAAAAGCTTTGAAACCATAGTAAGGGATCGTTAATCGAAATCAAACACTTAGGCATTTCATAAAGCACATGATAGTCATGAACTTGAACATGGGAATGGGTAAATAATGTGATAATAACATAATTACAATACTAAAACCATGAGTTAAGGATTTAACATGAAAACTTTATCATTTAAATGTGTAAAGGATCATTCCATGGAAATACTTTAAAACACAATCCATAAATCAAAATTCATAAGTGCTTCATGGAGATAATTCATTATAAACATTTAAAATTCACCATTTCAAACATAAAAATGGATTCTTGGACTCCATGGGGTAAAAGGACCCATGTATGAACATTACATATAACTTAAACCTTAAAACTTTAAAGAGAAACACAAAAATTTAAGCTTTCTTTAAGGTTCTTGGATTTGGAAACTTGATTTCTTGGTTTTCTTTGGGGAGAAAGGAATGGAATTTGATGTTCTCGAAAGATGATTAAGGTTTATTTTTTAAGAGAAAATTAGAGAATATGGGAAAATAATGTCCTAACTGAACCTTTAATTCATATTTTTATGAATTGGGTCTATGGTAAAAGACATAACTACCCCTTAGGAGATTAAATTCATAACAAGAATACAAATTAAAAGGTGTAATACCCTGTACTTCTACCTAGATTGAATTCATTCCGAAGATGTTAAAGACATGCTTTAAAGATGAATACACTTTTATATATATGTTATTTTCAATATTTTCACTTTTTATCATATGGTAAATTGAATAATCTTTCCAACGATATAAACTTTGCCTAAATCTGATGACCGGGTAAGAAGTTATGACTATTTCAAGTCCCCATCGTAAAATAGCACCATGTTAGTCAGTGGCGCACTGCGCCACAATCAAAAATGGCATTTGTCAACTTCTAGTGATCCTAAAATTTCACTGTATTTTGGATAATTTGCAGGTCCCAGTTGTCCAATTCCTGTAGGGGTCCGCGATTTGTCCTGTGTCGCGCCATAACTAGATTTCTGAATTTGTATGGCACCGCGATAGCTCCACGTTGCGACATCATCCCAGTTACTAATTTTCACTTTCTAGTGACATGGCATGATAGCGCCGTGTTGCGCCAGGTGCCAAAACCGAGATTTTAATCAGTTTCAAGTTTTTAGTGTCAAGGGCCTTTAAGTCTTTTTCCATAGCCCTAATCAGCTTAAGCACGTACTTAGCCCTTAAATTATATGGTCATATCATTACTCATCCAATTTTTCCCCAAATTGAGTTACTCTCTCTCAAGACAAGAAACCCTAGCTTTAAAGAATCAAGGTAAATCTCAAGAAATCCATACAAAGACTCCAAAAACCTTCAAGGTTTCCTTTTTAAGGTAAGCATAGTGTTCATTCATGGACTCCTTTAGTCCATGAAGCCCAAGAATATCTTTTCAAAGTTCAAGTATATGGATTTTTATGAATTCCAAGTTAGGTTTGATTTTGGTCATGTTGATAATGACCAATTGAATTCTAATCCATGTTTGATGATAAATTCTAAGTGGAATTAATTATTATAGGTGTAAATTCATGTGAACCCATGATTAAATCATTGAATGGTGAAATTAGAAATGAATCATGATGTTTACTTATTGCGTAATGTTGTCTACATATACTAAGCTCACTATGTGTTTGCTTAAATTCCTATAAGAAGGAAAAGTGATATACTAGTATTAGAATATGAAATACCCATCCATATACAAGTTCTTGCATGTCAAGTGTTTGATGAAATATCTTAGTCAATGGATTATGGATTTATGTGTAGCAATTGTTGTGCTTTAGAATTTATTCCATGAATTACTTTCATGATATCGAGTCCTAGGGGTATTTAATACCCAAAAATTTAGCTGTGATGAGAGCCAATGTCATGTTTCCACGATACTCTCAGTCAAACCATGTTTCATAGAATTCAGTCAGTCATTTGACTCAGGAAAGCTTAGTAACTCAATAATCTCAATAGTATTTTTTCAGTCAACAAAACTGAGTGAACTTAGTCTAGTTCATCTCAGTATAATAAGTTCAGTGTCTATTAAGTTGGGAGTAGGATTTAGCACCGAGTGAATCCAAGGATGAAGGCACACACTGACAGTAGAGGGTGTGATCCTTAGAAGCAATCCTTGCATTCCAGAACTATTTATCAAGCATAGGTTGAGACATCAACACTTACAATTAAGGGTTAATGAGGTGGATTAACACTGCCAGATGAGAGTCCCACCATTCTTATTTAGGGATACTGCCAGATGAGGATCACTCATAGCTTGTCTTTACCAGTGGCACGGTATTGACACCCTTCCTATTAGGGTTATAGATTGGACCCTAACTCAGCTATAACATCTTAGTAGGGGCATGTCGGGTAAGATCCCACAAAGTTTCCTCGCAGTTTGAGCCTTTAGAACGCATCAAGTGAGGCATAATTCTGACTCTAAAAGATTAATGAATGATTTCTGAAGTGAGTACTATTTAAACCATGTTGAATTTTCCTAATAAAGACTTTCTATTATGTAGAGAATTAAATAAACTTTCCGTCGATACCAATTTCATCCAAATCCGACATCGAACGAGAAAGTTAAGGCCGAATTACAAAAAGCAGTTTGAACTACCCAGGTGCGACGGAGAGGTCCGACAGACTGTCGAGTTAGTGACGGACCATTGCCCAGACCATCGTACCCCACCGTCGCATGTCCCAATCAGTAATTTTAAGTAATTTTTAAAAAAGTGCTTTTCGGTCTTTTCCACCCTTTTAACACCTTAATATACCCTATACTGACTAGATTACTTCATTATCTCCAAAAATATCCAAAGGCCAGGGTTTCTTTCTCAAGAACAAAACCCAAAATACTTCTCCAAGAAATTCAAGAGTTCACCATAGATTTTACAAATTGAGTTGAGATTCACGTTCCCCAAGTCAAAGGCTTCAAGAACCCTCTCTCAAAAAGTAAGAAGAAGAGTATCAAGAAAGTTTGTTCATCTAAGTCATAATCTAAGGTATGTGGTATTATAACAAGGACACTTCTTTCATCCTTGTGCCCAAAAAGTATTTTAATTACAAGTATATATGATTTTCCAAGTCTTATTATGAAATTGAAGTATGGGTTTATACCCTATGTTGTTATTTCTTAAGATTTTAATAGTTCCAATGTTCTAGAAATTGAAGTATGTGAGTATGTTAAGGTTTTAAGACAAATTGCTGAAGATTCCAGATTTCTTTATGAATTATGAATCCATATGATATCTAACATACATTTTGATGAGATTTAACTTGAGATTGAATTATGGGTCACTAAGCCCTACTTGAGATTTCAGTTTTGATGAACTTTTGTCAATGCTCACCCCTAATTTGAGTATTTTGAGAAAGTTTTAACCTTAATGGTTATAGTAGCTTTGAAATCAACTTTACTAAATGAGATTTCAGATTTTATGGTTGGGTTCTTCATGAACCATGAGATTATTTTAAAGTGGATTTCCATGAGATGAGCGTATCTAACTAAAGGGAGTAGTATTTAGCACCGAGTTGGGTAAGTTACTACGATTTCATACCCCAGAATTACGTGTCACTGTAGGATTGAGATTTATGGGCCCGAGACCGAGATAAGTGGTCACTGAGTTGAGGTTATACTCCCTGGCAAGAGTATCACGCTTCTCCCCAATGTGAGGTTTCTTCCTTAAGAGGACAAGACGTTGGACTCCATGTAGCTCGCATGGTTTAAGTCAGTAAAGAGAACCTCCCTGCTAGTAAAAAGTAAATAAACAACTTTTTAGTATTTTTCCCCAATAGTAAGATTTTTAGAGTATTTTCTTGAATTTAAATTTTCCCAAGAAGAAAGTAGTTTTCGCTACTAGTAAGAGTAAATAATTAGTTGTTAAACCAAATTTATATAACTCTAAATTCCAAGTGTCTTGAGTCGAAAAGAGTCCTAAGTTCTTGAGTTTTAAAGAAGATTTAGTCTCCATGAGATAAAAATATAAGTTTGACAGTATTGTCGAAAGCTTCCCTTAGTCTTTGAGTATTGAGAATAAAAAGAGAGTACAGATTTTAAAGCTAAAGTATAATGACTCACGAAATTTTTGTTACATGTTTCATTATGCATGATTTATGAGCTTTACATTTCAGACTTATTCAATCTATGTGAGTCATTCTTAACTGCATGCATGATTTGATTAAAGAGTATTGATATTGTTTTATGTAAATGCATACACCCTCGTATACTCAGTACATTCCTAAGTGTTGATCCATATATATGTCTATGTTCTACATTGTCTTATAATATAGGTTTAGGTGCTCAGTCCCAGCCTCGTTAGTGATTTTCGAGTACCTTTGTGTACGTCTCTACAGTGGTGAGTCCTCATGGTTTGAGGACCTATCTTCAGACATATCAGTATTTTAGTAGATATATTATTGCTTTTGGTTCAGTTTGAGTTAGTTGGGGACCTATCCCAATGGCTCTCTAGTTCATGGAGTAGTAGAGACTTTGTCAGACTAGTTATCCGATTGTTAGTATGTTTAGATAACTGGTATTGTGGTCATTTGGACAGAGTATTTTCTTTGTATTTTCTATCATTTGATATGACAGTGTTAGTGTTTGTTTATTTCATCTCGAAATAAGTTATTATGTATAGTGACAGGCTCAAAGGATTAGCTTGGGGTTACTTGTATCCTTAATCATCGTGTGACATCCCAGGAGGAGATTTTGGGTCATTACAAACTTTGTATCAAAGCCTACAGTTTAATGATTCCTAGGGAGTCTAACAAACCACATTAAGTAGAGTCTTGATCATCGTTGTATAGCATTCCACATCTATGAGTAAGAGGCTACAAGATGTTTTAGGAAAAAGTTATTTCTTTCTTTCAGATTCTATCGTACCTATAGTGTTCCCTCTCATCTAATAATTCGTGCTCTCCTATTTCATAAAATGCTTCCCCAAAGAGCGAACAACTGGAAAAATGATAATAAGCAACCCCATCTTGTTGATCCTTGAATGAGACTGTTTCTCATGCCGAGTTTTGGGTGGCCTTTCAGGCGTTAGCCCAAGTAGTCACCGCCAATTTTCAGGCCAATAACCAGGCCACAGTTCTAAATCAGTAGGGAGGTGATTTAGCTACTGCTATGATTTATGATTTCTTGTGGATGAATTCTCCAGAGTTTTATGGGTCTAAGGTAGGTGAGGACCCACAGTTATACCTTGAGTAGGTGAGGAAGATCACACAGGTGATGCATGTTTCTGAGGAAGAAAGTGCTGAGCTAGTGTCTTACAGGTTGAAAACAATAGCTTATGACTAGGTTGTAGTGTGGTAGAAGGGTAGAGGTGAGGGTGTTGCTCCTGTGACTTGGCAGGTATTCTAAGATGCACTTTTGGACAAGTTCTTTCTGCTTGAGATGAGGGAAGCTAAGATTGAGGAGTTTATGAACTTAAGGTAGGGATCCATGACTATTAAGGAGTACTGCTTGAAGTTCAACCATTTAGCCAAGTATGCTCCTGATTTGATTACGGACACTCGAGCTTGTATGAGCAAGTTTGTGATAGGTATTTCTGGTGTGGTACTAAAAAAGTATAGTACTATAATGTTGAATAGGGATATCGATCTATCTAGATTAATGCAATATGCATAATAGATAGAGGTGGATAAGATAAAGTAGAGAGATATATTGAGTGGTAACAAGAGGGCTAGGTCCAAGAAACATGAGTATAGTCAGGCTAGGTCCCATGGAGAGAACCACCCACAGTTCTAGAGTCATCGGTCTATGCCAGCGCCTTTATCAGCTAGTACTACCACTCTTAGAGGTAGGCAGGAGCAAGGGAACAGGTCTTCTATGTCTAGGTCACAGAACAGTGTAAGTAACAGGCCCTGCTATCATCCTTGTGCTAAGAGTGGTAGGGATCATCCTGGTGAGTGCTTGGCAGATCAGAGGGGTTGTTTTTATTATGGTAAGCTGGGCCACAGACTTAGAGATTGTCTGCATGCTAGGTAGGGGAACAGAGATGCCCGACCTCAGGCACAGACTACTAGTGCACCAGCTCCTGTAGCCCGTCCCGCCTCTGCTCATGGCGCTTCATCTAGTACTGCTGGTGGTCAGTGCCAGAATAGATTTTATGCCTTACCATCCCATCAGGAGTAGAAGAATTCTTCCGATGTTGTTACTGGTATGCTCTGTGTCTTTTGCTTTGATGTTTATGTGTATTTGGACCCCGGGTCAAGTTTCTCTTCTGTGACCCCACTTGTAGCTGTAAATTTCAAAATGAGTCCCGAGAATATTCCTGAGCCTTTCCTGGTTTCTACTCCCGTAGGGAAGTCAGTTGTTGCCAAGTAAGTGTATAGAAATTGTCCTATTAAAGTTCTTCATAGAGTCATATTTGCTGATTTGATAGAGTTGTACATGGTAGATTTAGACCTTATTCTGGGTATGGATTGTCTTCATTCTTGTTATGCATCTATAGACAGTCGTACCCATGTGGTCAAGTTTCAATTCCCTAATTAACCAGTTTTTGAGTGGTCCGAGAATTCAGTATCTCCCATGAGTCATTTTATCTCCTATCTCAATGCCAAAAAGCTAATATCCAAAGGTTGGATCTATAACCTAGTTAGAGTTAAAGACACAAAGTCTGAGGCTCCAACTATTCAGTCAGTCAACATTGCTAATGAGTTTCCTAACGTTTTTCTTGAAGATCTCCCAGGGGTACCTCCCGATAGAGAGATAGAATTCAGGATTAACCTTCTTCTCGACACTCAACCTAGTTCTATTCTGCCATTCCATATGGAACCTGCAGAGCTTAAGGAGTTGAAAGAGTAACTCAAAGATCTTTTAGGTAAAGGTTTCATATGGCCCAGTGTCTTTCCTTGGGGTACACCTGTTCTATTCGTGCGAAAGAAAGATGGTTATTTGCAAATGTGCATTGACTATCATCAGCTTAACAAGGTCACAGTAAAAAATAAGTATCCTTTTCTGAGAATTGATGACCTATTTAATCAGTTACAAGGTACAAGTTATTTCTTCAAGATAGACCTTAGATCCGGCTATCACCAACTTAAGGTAAGGGAGTGTGACATCCCAAAAATAGCCTTCCGAACCCGTTATGGTCACTTTGAGTTTCTTGTCATGTCTTTTGGGGTAACCAATGCTCCATCAGCCTTTATGGACCTCATGAATCGAGTGTTCAAGTAATATCTTGATATGTTTGTCATTATTTTCATAGATGATATTCTTGTTTACTCCCGTACTGAGAATGACCATGCAAATCATCTTAGATTTGTCTTGCAATCTCTTAGAGATCCCAGTTGTTTGCCAAATTCAACAAGTGTGAATTTTGGCTAAGATCAGTATCCTTTTTGGGTCATATCATTTTAGCCGAAGGAATTAGAGTTTATCCCCAAAAGACAGAAGCTTTAAGAAATTGGTCTATACCTATCTCTCTATTTGACATTAGGAGTTTCTTGGGTCTAGCTTGCTACTACCGCCATTTGTTGAAGGTTTCTCTTCTATTGCATCTCCCATGACCCGATTGACCCAAAATAAAGTTTTGTTCGAGTGGTCAGACTCATGTGGAAGAGTTTTCAGGAGTTGAAGACTCGACTTACTTCATCCCCTGGTTTGACTTTGCCTAATGGTACTAAATGGTCCTTTCTGCTTGACCATCTGTCCGAGGATGAAAGGTTGTACTAAGATGAATTTGGGTACCAAGACCCTTTTGGAATGCTTTCCTGAAATGTAACGTGAACTGAGTACTTCTGTCTGAGATAATGGACAATGGAACACCGTGCAATCTGACCAACTATTTGATGTAGAGTTTGGCGTAATCCTTGGCCAAATAAAAGGTATTAACTGGAAGGAAATGAGCTGGTTTGGTCATTCTATCTACAATGACCCAAATTGAATCATGGTGATGACGAGTTCGAGGCAAACCCGTCATGAAGTCCATGTTCACAACTTCCCACTTGCAAGTAGGAATACTCAACTCCTGCATAGGACCACTAGTCTTCTGATGCTCTATCTTAACTTGCTGACATGTAGAGTACTTAGCTATAATTCTGCAATATCTCTCTTCATCCCACTCTACTAATAGATCTCCCGCAAGTCGCGGTACATCTTAGTGGCCCCTAGATGAATAGAGTAACGCGCACTATGTGCTTCTGCAAGAATTCGCTGCCTTATGTCATCTACACCTGGAACACATAGACGAACCTAACAATAGAGGACACCATCTCCCCCTTTGGAGAAAACCTTTATTTTCTGATTCTGAACTGACTCTATTAGCTTGACAAGGCTAGGACCTTATCTTGCTTTTCTTTCACCTCGGAAACTAGAGATGATTCATAACTACTCTGATCATATACACCTCCCTCTGAAGAGTCGACTAAGAGAACACCTAGGATAGAAAGCTAGTGTACTTCTTGATCTAACTTCTTCTTACTATCATCAACATGAGAAACACTATCCATATAGAGTCTACTGAGAGCGTCGGACACTATGTTGGCCTTGCCCGGAATATAGAGGACACTCATGTCATAATCTCTTAAGAGCTCTAACCACCTTCTCTGATGAAGATTGAGATCTTTTTAATAAAAGACATACTAAAGGATCTTATGATCTATGAAGACATCTACATGAACTCCGTATAGATAATGCCTCCAAATCTTCAAGGCAAATACTACGGCTGCTAATTCAAGATTATGAGTAGGATAATTCTTCTCATGGGGTTTAAGCTGTCTGGAGGCGTAGGCTATGAACTTACCATGCTAAATAAGGACACAACCTAAACCCACTCTAGATGCATCACATTAAACTACAAAATCATCTGAACCATCTGGATGAGCTAGAACTGGAGCTGAGGTGAGACGAGTCTTCCATTCCTGAAAACTCTTCTCGCATGAATCTGACCACTGAAACTTGACCTTCTTCTGAGTCAATCTGGACATAGGGGATGTAATAGAAGAAAATCCCTTAACAAACCATCTGTAATAGCCATCCAGACCCAAGAAATTCTTGATATCTGATAGAGAGACAGGGCGAGGCCAATTCCTTACCGCTTCGGTCTTTTGAGAATCTACTTTAATTCCATCACCAGAAATAATATGACTAAGAAATGCTACTAATCTTATCCAAAATTTGTACTTACTAAATTTGGCGAATAACTGATGATCACTGAGAGTCTGAAGTGCTATTCTGAGATAGTCTGCATGACCTCGCTCAGTGCGGGAATATACTAGAATATTATCTATGAAGACTATGATAAACATGTCCAAGTACTACTTGAAAACACGGTTCATCAAGTCCATGAAAGCCGCTGGGGCGTTGGTAAGACCAAATGACATGACTAGAAATTTGAAGTGACCATACCGCGTACGGAAAGCTGTCTTCAGGATGTCACATTCTCTAACTCTGAGCTGATGATAGCCGAATCTGAGGTCTATCTTAGAGAAATAACTTGCACCCTGAAGTTGGTCAAACAAGTCATTGATTCTGGGATGACGATACTTGTTCTTGACCGTAACCTTATTGAGTTGATGGTAATCAATGCATATTCTGAGAGAACCGTCTTTCTTGCACATAAATAAGACTATTGCGCCCCAAGGGTAAATGCTGGGTATGATGAATCCCTTATCTAAGAGATCCTTCAACTATTCTTTCCATTCCTTGAGTTTTGTTGGTTCCACTCTGTGTGGCGAAATAGAGATAGGATGAGTGTCTAAAAAAAGATTAATACCGAAGTCCATTTCCCTTTCGGGAGAAATTCCTGGAATATTTTCAGGAAAAATATCTGAATATTAATTCACTACTGGGACTAATTCGAGACTGGAAGCCTCAGAACTGGAATCTCTAACATGAACTAGATGATAAACACATCCCTTAGATATCAATTTTCTTGCCCAAATATAGGAAACAAGCTGACCCTTGAAAGCGGATACGCTACCCTTCCACTCTAGGACAGGTTTATTTGGGAACTAAAACTGAACTATTCTATTTCTATAGTTAACCGTGTCATAGCAGGAATGAAGCCAATCCATGCTGAGAATGACATCAAAATCAGTCATCTCTAATTCGACTAAGTCTGCTGAAGTGACTTTCTGACATATAATAACCGGGTAGTTCCTGTATACCCACTGGGCTATGATGGTTTTACCCACTGGGGTAGAGACTGAAAAGGGCTCTGCTAGAATTTCAGGACTGATTCCAAAATCAACTACAATATAAGAAGTAACGAAAGACAAAGAAGCTCCTGGATCTCGCAAATCATAAAAATGCATATGAAAGATCTGTAACGTACCAGTAACTACATTAAAAGAATGTTTCTGATCCTGTCGAGTTTGAAAAGCATAGAGACAATTTAGGCGTTGCCCGCTAGTAGCACTGAAAGTGGCACCCTGCTGATTTAGGCGACCGGACTGAGCTGAGGAACGAATCTGTTGACCCTGAGCACCTAGCTGAGGAAAGTATCTAACCTTATGGCCTGGATTTTCACAATCAAAACAAATGCCACTACCCACTCTACAAACACCCTGATGGTGCTTACCATAAGTCTGGCAAAGAGGATAGGTGCGGGCACTGCTAACACTGCCCTGGGACTTAGATCCTGGCACTCTATCTTTGTTACCCTCTCTGAACTTAGGAACTGGAGCACTGGTTGTAGAGGGTCCTGGATTGATTACTTAGGATGAAACTGGGAACGGTTTTCTTCTTCTAACTTAGGCTGAGCAAAGTTTAAACTACCTATCTTTTCTCTCATATTCTCTTTCTCCTTCTGCTTAATCTTCTTCTCCTCTATCTGCTAAGCATGAGTCATAAGCCTGTCTAAGGTCATGCCATTATTCAGTATGGTAGATCTGCACTCATTAACCACACTATCGTTTACCCCTGAAGAAAACTTACTCATTTTAGCTCTACCTTCTGCAACCACATGAGGGGCATATCTAGCTAATTGAGTAAACTTTAGATAATACTTTTTCACCATCATATTACCCTACCTGAGGTTGATGAACTCTTGCACATTAGCTTCTCTAAGCTCTTGGGGAAATAATCTGTCTAAGAATGCAGTGACAAACTCCTCCCACTCTATAGGATCTGTGTCATCTGATCTTTTGGACTTCCACTGTTTGAACCAAACATGAGCCATATCCTGCAACTGGTATGCAGCTAGCTCAGTACTCTCAACAATAGTCACCCCCATGGATTCTTCCACTTTTTGAACTTGATCTAAGAATTCCTGAGGGTCTTCATCCACCTTAGACCCGAGGAAGGTTGGAGGATTCATTCGGGTGAAGTCTCGAATCCTCGTTGCAGTTGAGTTGGCCACTGGGTTAACTGAAATGACTATTGGTCATTCATTATGAGCAGTGAATGATTGAGAAAGAGTGGTAAATGCGGTCCTGAACTCCACATAAGAAACATGATCTCCCAAAGGTTCTTCGGGCTGAGGGGCTGACTGATTTCTTCTCTTAGGAGACATGTTCTTAAATAAAGAGAAGAAGCTGATTAGACTGAGAGACTGACGTTTGATTATGCTCACTGGCACGACATGAATACTAAAAGAGGGGAAACTATTCTTAAAACATCTCATAGCCTCTTGCACATAAATGTGGCATGCAACACACCCATGCAAAAGACTCTACTAGATGCGTCTTACAGAATTCCTAGGACTCTATTGAACCTTAGGCTCTGATACAAAGTTTGTAACGACCCAATTTTCTTAACCGGAATGCTACATGGTTCTCATGACCCCGAAGGACCACAATCTAACCCATGACTGATATATGTACCTGTATACTACATAAGCTAACTTAATAATGCGGAAACATGCACTAAAAATCCATAAGGTTCAATAATAAACATAACTAAATGATATAACATCTGTGTGGGGTAATAGAATACCCAAAACAAAATTGAAAATACTGAAGTCTGAACATGATAGTCTATATCAAGTCTGCATCTAGTTTGAAAGCCTCTACTGTCTAAAGAATCTGAATAGAGAGTTGATGGGACATTTCCCCAACTAACTCTAACTAATAAGCTAGTCAATGAGATAATAGAAAATCATTATGTCCTCAAAGGATGAGGACTCACTTCTACTCTGGCTGCTGAAACTGGAATCTACTACTGATCTGGAACTCGTGTCTCTGAACCTATGGTGTAACATAAAATAAAGCACCATAGCACGAATGCGTTAGTACATATGTACCGAGTATACATATGAGATAGGCTATATGCAATGGTCCATATGCATGAATAATGCTAACTGACTGTCTAACATAAACATGAGAATACATGCATAAATACGTAACTGTAACTGGCAACATGATTTCATGATTTCTGAGTCTGTTATACTGATAACGTGACATGCTAGTAACTGTATGACTGATAACATGAAGGAATAAATTTGAATAGTACTGATAACATGGGTAACTGTGTATGACAGTCCCGAATCTGATGGAACTATCTGAGTTCCATACTATGTCTGAGTTGATTGTGTCTGACAGTCCTGAAATCTAAAGAACTATCTGAGTTCTATTACTGAGACTGATTGACTATATCTAACAGTCCTAATTCTATAACATGAAACTCTGGGAAGTAGTATCTAACCGATATGCCCCAAAAGTGCTATAATAGCTGAACTGGGGTCCAATCTATGCCCTGATTAGAAGGGTGTCAATACCATCACACTGGTAAGGACAACATGTGATTAACCCTCATATAATAGGTAACTCTAGTGAGAACGGTGGGAACCCTCACATAAAAGGTTAAGCCACCTCATCTACCCTCATATAACAGGCTATGATGTCTCAACCTATGCTGGCTACATAGTTCTAGAATGCAAGGATTGCTTCTAAGAATCTCACCCTCATATAATAGGCGAGTTCCCATCCTTGGGTTTACTCGGTGCTAATTCCTACTCCCATCTGAATACACACTGAACTGAGCATGGACTGAGTTACTGAATTTTCATGGCTGATGGAATACTACTGATATCTGACAAATGACTGAGTCATAAGATCATGGAGATTTTTCCTGAGTCATAAGACTATATAAAGTCTAAGAGTTCATAGCTTGACTGAGAGTATCGTGAAAACATGACATGGATCTAGGCATACAACTTATATTTTGGGTACAAGTACCCCCAGGACTCGATGGAAGGAAACTGAAATGACTTCATATTCTTGAATACATGATAATCACCACAATAAATTTATTGAAGCATTTCACCAAACGTGTAATAGGCATAAGCTTGTACATTTATGGGGATTTTCATGATATTATGCTAGTTAGGCAAATTTCCTTCATCTAGGCATTTTATCAAACATATGGCAGACATAGTACATGTAAACATCATGGTATAACAATTAAACATCATGGTTCACTTCCAATTTCATCATATAAGGTTTTAGTCATGAGATTTCATAAATATTTATCTATACTAATCAACCCACATGGAATTTATCATCAAATCATGGAATAGAAATCAATTCTTCATTTATCAACATGAAAGAGAACATACAAAGCATGAACACCTGAAGAAAATCCATAACTTGTAGTTGAAAAGGGATTCTTGGACTTCATGGACGAAAGGAGCCCATAAATGAACACTATGCATACCTTAGTTTGTGATTTTGTAAAGATTGAAGGTGAAACCTTCTTGAATTTAAATCCCCAATAGAAACCCTAGTTTGTTCTTGAGATAAACTTGAGAGAAAGTAATATGTTTTGGGTGAAAAGTGGATGAATCACATGTTAAAGGGCTTATATAGGGGTAGGAAGTTGACCCTTTTAACCCTAGACACATCATTAAATTTTCAGATAAATTCCCCGAGTTGGGCCCTTGGCGTGACGCGGCGCTATCGCGCCGTGTCACTGGAAATTGACAATTGGGAAACTGCACTGTGGTTCGACGTGGAGCTATTGCGTTGCCATCTTTTCTACGACCTAGAAGTTTTGCAGGACGCACCAGTATCATGGAGAAACACTGGAAATTGACAATTTCCATTTGATCTATCTCCGCGAAGCGCTGAAGGCTCAGGTCATACAATGTCTCACTAAAAAGACTTTAGTTCTTCGTTCGGGTGTCAGATTTGGGCGAATTATATATCGATGGAAAGATTATTCAATTTCCCACGTGATAGGAAGTGAAAATTATGGAAATACCATATGTATAATAATGAATTCTTATTTCAAAGCAAGTTCTAACATCCTTGAGATGATTTTTGAGCTACGAAAAAACACAGGTATTACAGTTTCACACAATTTCTCTTTTAAAAATCATACCTCCTCTCTCTTATAAAATCAACAACTCCCTCTTGATGCCAGAATTAAGGTGAACTCTTGTTGTTCTCCATATCTTTAATTTATTATCCTCATTACCGATGATTAAGGCTAGGATTCATAGAAATATATGAGAATTAGGGTAAATTTTGATATTGATTGATTTTTCCCAATTTTGAATGAAATTCTTAGGCATGCTTTATTTTATTACATTTCCAAACACTATGGATTTCAAAGCATAAGATTAATGAAGTTAATGAATAATTTAGGACTTCAATAATGGATAAAAGGTCAAGGGTCAGTTTTTTAAATTTATTAACCTTTGGTGCTTAAATTATGATATAAACACCTAGATTTTGGTATTTAGTACTTTTGTAGTAATTCACTAACCTTTATCTTAGTTAAAAGTTATATATTACAAAAATTATTAAAAAATGCGAGAAGCGTCAAAGGTAAGATGGGGAATATTGATTAGTCAGTAATTTGCAACTTGACTAAATCGATGAGAAATTATTTTCTCTGCCAATTTGAGTTAATTTTAATATTAGTTTGGTTATTGATTAGGGTTGAAGCTAAGAAGTGGTTGATAGAGTATAAGGAAGTAAGAAGATAGAAAATTGGAGCTAAAAATTAAAGATGACATCGCCCAAGCAGTTTGGCAGATTACCAAAAATCAATGGCATATTTAAAAAGTAAAAGTTCCTTGCTGAAGTTCATAGTTCATTCAAGTTCCAAAGAATGTAGTTCGGCAAAAAAAGGAAGAGTTCTACGTATATCCATGTAGTTTGGTGATAGTAGAATCCATCACCAAATTTAACTGTTGCCAACTATTGAAGCTCATGTTTGGATAAGTTTGGTGATGTTGTTTTTCCATCGCAAAAGTAAGCGTGGTGGCATTTTCAAAATTTCTTAGCCTATTTTTCTGTCAACTCTGAAAGGATATTTGATAGCTATCAAACATAATTTTTTGCTAAATAAAGATTTAGAAACTTGTAATTAAAACCCTATAGTTGGAATTAGTCTATTTCTTGATTTTCTATATTAGATTTGGATTTCTACTAGTGAATATGTCACGACCCGAGGCTACCCCCTAGTCACGACAACAGTTCTTACGGTCATAAGTGACCACAAGTTAACCCATGAGCTGGTACCTGCTGTGAGCACTAAGTAAACTGATAATAAGCAATATATGTGGAAAAATAACTGATAATGCCATAATGTTTTAAATATTGAAACATGATTAAATCATATATATGAAACATATGAAGACATACTAAAAAGACAGATAAACCAACTGATAAACCAACTAATTGTCTGAATGTCTGAAAAGCCTCTAACTGACTGACTGTGGAGTTGTGGGACAAACCCCCAATTAACTCTGACTAAATGGAAATACTGGACTAATGAGATAAAATAAAATTAAACAATCATGTCCTCGATAGATAAAGACTCCCCATAACAGCTGAATCTAATAAGCTGAATTTCCTAAGGGCGGTAAAAAAATTATGCTTTCGAACCTATGATATAAGAAATCATAGTGTGAAGAAAAGTATGCGTCTAGTACTTTGAATATAATGGTATATGGGATGAGGTTAGGCTGTAATGCAAGGGTTAATTATGCGTGAAATAATGACTAGATAAATAGAATGAGATAACTGAAAATGCATGCATAAAAACTGAAATACTGAGAATGCAAGACCAATCATATAATATTTCTGAAATAATTTGTAAACTGAATTACTGAAAATGGATAATTGAATAACTAGAAGTCTGTATTCTATGGTCAAGCAAACCTAAACTAAATTTTTGACTGAATACTAAACTGAGACTATGGGAGGTATCATCTAACCGATATACCCCAATTTGAGCTAATTGAGGTTCAACCTGTACCCCAGTTGGAAGGGTGTCTGTACCGTTCCACGAGTATTAATACATGGTTGTGTGGATCCACTCAACTGGTGTCCCAAAGGACTAGGGAGTCAGTCCTATACTGGAGAGTGACCCCTAAGAGAATATCAATCCTTAACTGGTGGGTGACATTTCAGAGAATATCAGTCCTAAACTAGCAGGTAACAACTTATAATCCTATGCTAGCTACATAGTTCTGGAACTTAGGGATTACTTCTAAGGATCCAATCCTAGTTGGCGGGTAAGCGCCTATCCCTAGGTTTACTTGGTGCTAAATCCTACTCCCAACAGAACTAACACTGATACTGGACTGAACTAAGCTTAACTCAACAAAAAACTAATCATAATAACTGACTGAATGATAATGCTCATGGTATATCCGAAATCATTCTGAAGATACTGAAATTATATAAACAACTAGGTATCGGGTATTCATAACCCACCAACACTGAATAGAAATAAAAATAAATACATGTAATAGCTTTGAAACCATAGTAAGGGATCGTTAGTCAAAATCCAACACTTAGGCATTTGATAAAGCACATGATAGTCATGAACTTGAACATGGGAATGGGTAAATAATATAATAATCACATAATTACAATACTAAAATCATGAGTTAAGGCTTTAACATGAAAACTTCATCATTTAAACGTGTAAAGGATTATTCCATGAAAATACTTCAAAACACAATACATAAATCAAAATTCATAAGAGCTTTATGGAGATAATTCATCATAAATATGTAAAATTCACCATTTCAAACATAAAAATAGATTCTTGGACTCCATGGGGGAAAAGGGCCCATGGATGAACATCGCATATACCTTTAACCTTAAACCTTTAAAGATAAACACAAATCTTTAAGATTCCTTTAATGTTCTTTGATTTGGGAACTTGATTTCTTGGTTTCCTTGGGGAGAAAGGAATGGAATTTGATGTTCTTGGAAGATGATTAGGGTTTGTTTTTGGAGAGAAAATTAGAGAATACGGGCAAATAATGTCCTAAATGAAGCTTTAATTCATGTTTTTATGAATTGGGTCTATGGGAAAAGACATAACTAACCCTTAGGAGATTAAATTCGTAACAGGAATACAAATTAAAAGGTGTAATACCCCGTGCTTCTACCTAGATTGAATTCATCTTGAAGATTTCAAAGACATACTTTAAAGATGAATAAATTTTCATATATGTGGTAATTTCAATATTTTCACTTTTTATCATATGGTAAATTAAATAATCTTTCCAACAATATAAAATTCGCCTAAATGCGATAACCGGGTAAGAAGTTATGACTATTTCAAGTCCCCGTCGTAAAACAACACCATATTAGTCAGTGGCGAATTGCGCCACAATCGAAAAAGGAATTTTTCATCTTCTAGTGAGCCTTCTCAATTTCACCACATTGCGGAAAACTTCCAGGTCCCAGTGGTCCAATTCCAGTAGGGGTCCGTGATTTGTCCTGCGTTGTGCCATAGCTAGATTTCTGAATTTGTATGGCACCGCGATAGCTTCACGTCGCGCCGTCAGGCCAGTTTACATTTTTCACTTTCCAGTGACGCGGCGTGATAGCTCCGTGTCGTGCCAGGTGCTAAAATTGACATTTTAATCATTTTCGAGTTTTTATTGTCAAGGGCCTTTAAGTATTTTCCATGGCCCTGATTAGCTTAAGCACGTACTTAGCCTTAAAATTACATGGTCATGTCATTACTCATCCAATTTTTCCCCAAATTGAGTTACTCTCTCTTAAGCCAAGAAACCCTAGCTCTCAAGAATAAAGGTAAATCTCAAGAAATCCATCCAAGGATTCTAAGAACATTCAAGGTTTCCTTTCTAAGGTATGCATAGTGTTTAGTCATGGACTCCTTTCATCCATGAAGGCCAAGAATCTCTTTTCAAAGTTCAAGTATATGGATTTTTATGAATTCCAAGTTGTGCTTGCTTTTGTTCATGTTGATAATGACCAATTGAATTCTAATCCATGTTTGGTTATAAATTCTAAGTGGAATTAATTATTATAGGTATAGATTCATGTGAACCCATTATTAAACCATTGAATGGTGAAATTAGAACTGAATCATGATGTTTACTTATTGCATAATGTTGTCTACATATACTATGCTCACTATGTGTTTGATTAAATGCCTATGTGAAGGAAAAGTGCCATACTAGTATGATATTTTGAAATCCCCATTCATATACAAGTTCTTGCATGTCATGCGTTTGATGAAATGTCTTAGTCAATGGATTATGGATATATGTGTAGCCATTGTTGTGCTTTAGAATTTACGCCATGAATTACTTTTATGATATCGAGTCTTGGGGGTATTTAATACCCGATAATTTAGTTGTGTGCCTAGAGCCAATGTTATGTTTCCACATTACTCTCAGTTAAGCCATGATCCATAGAATTCAGTTAGTCATTTGACTTAGGAAAGCTCAGTAACTCAGTAATCTCAGTATTATTTCGTCAGTCAAAGAAACTCAGTGAACTCAGTCTAGTTCATCTCAGTATAATCAGTTTAGTGTCTATTTAGTTGGGAGTAGAATTTAGCACTGAGCGAATCCAAGGATAAGGGCAAACACTGACAGTAGAGGGTGTGACCCTTAGAAGAAATACTTTCATTCCAAAACTATGTAGCCAGCATAGGTTGAGACATCAACACTGACAATTGAGGGTTGATGAGGTAAATTAATACTGCCAGATGAGGGTCCCACCGTTCTTCTTTGGGGATACTGCCAGATGAGGGTCACTCACAGCTTGTCTTTACCAGTGGCGCAGTATTGACACCCTTCCAAGTGGGGTTATAGATTGTACCCCAACTCAGCTATAACAGCTTATTAGGGGTTTGTCGGGTAAGACCCTGCAAAGTTCCCTCGCAGTTTGAGCCTTTAGAACGCATCAAGTGAGGTATAATTCCAACCCTAAAAGATTAAAGAGTGACTTCTTAAGTGATTACTATTTAAACCATATAGAATTTTCCTAATAAAGACTATCTATTGTGTAGAGAATTTTATAAGCTTTCCGTCAATACCAACTTCATAAAAATCTGACATTGGACGAGAAAGTTATGGCCAAATTACAGAAAATAGTCTGGACTACCTAGGTGCGACGGAGAGGTCCGATGGACCGTCGAGTTTGTGATGGAACATTGACCAGACTGTCGCACCTCACCGTCGTATGTCCCGATCAGTAATTTTAAGTCATTTTTAAAAAGGGCTTTTCGGTCTTTTCCAACCTTTTAACACCTTGATATACCCTATACAGACCAGATAACTCCATTATCTCCAAGAATATCCAAAGGCTAGGGTTTCTTCGTCAAGAACAAAACCCAAAATACTTCTCCAAGAAATTCAAGAGTTCACCATAGATTTTATAAATTGAGGTGAGATTCAAGTTCCCTAAGTCAAAGGCTTCAAGAACCCTCTCTCAAAAAGTAAGAAGAAGAGTCTCAAGCAATTTTATTCATCTAAGTCACAATCTAAGATATGTGGGATTTGAACAAGGACATTTCTTTCGTCCTTCTTCCCAAAAAGTGTTTTAATTACAAGGATATATGATTTTCCATGTCTTATTATGAAATTAAAGTATGAGTTTATACCCTATGTTGTTATTCCTTGAGATTTTAATCGTTCCAATGTTTTAGAAATTGAAGTATGTGAGTATGTTAAAGTTTTAAGACAAATTGCTGAAGATTCCAAATTTCTTTATGAATTATGAATCCATATGATATCTAGTATGCATTTAGATGAGTCTTAACTTGAGATTGAATTATGGGTCATTAAGCCCTACTTGAGATTTCAGTTTTTATGAACTTTTGTCTATAAGCACCCCTGATTTAAGTATTTTGAGATTATTGAGAAAGTTTTGACCTTAATGGTCATAGTAGCTTTGAAATCCACTTTACTAATTGAGATTTCAGATTTTATAGTTGGGTTCTTCATGAACCATGAGATTATTTTAAAGTAGATTTCCATGAGATGAGCGTAGCTAACTAAAGGGAGTATTATTTAGTACCGAGTAGGATAAGTTACTACGATTTCATACTCTAAAACTACGTGTCACCGTAGGATTGAGATTTATGGGCCTGAGGCCGAGATAAGTGATCAGTGAGTTGAGTTTACACTCCCTGGAAAGAGTATGACGCCTTCCCCAATGTAAGGTTTCTTTCTTAGGAGGAAAATATCTTGGACTCCATGTAGCTCGCATGGTTTATGTTGGTAAAGAAAACCTCCCTTCTAGTAAAAAGTAAATAAACAGCTTTTGAGTATTTTTCCCTAATAGTAAGATTTTCAGAAAAGTTTCTTGAAGTAAATTTTTCCCAAGAAGAAAGTAGCTTTCGCTACTAGTAAGAGTAAATAATTAGTTTTTAAACCAAAGTTATATTACTCCGAGTTCCAAGTGTCTTGAGTCGAAAAGAGTCCTAAGTTCTTGAGTTTTAAAGAAGATTTACTCTCCATAAGATAAAAATATGAGTTTGACAGTATTGTATAAAGGTTCCCTTAGTCTTTCAGTATTTAGAATTAGAGGAGAGTACAAATATTAAAGCTAAAGTATAATGACTCATGAGATTTGTGTTACATGATTCATTATGCATGATTTATGTGCTTTACATTTCGGACTTATTCATGCTATGTGAGTCATTCCTAACTGCATGCATGATTTGATTAAAGAGTATTGATATTGTTTTATGTAAATTCATACACCCCCATATACTCAGTACATTCCTAAGTATTGATCCACATATATGTCTATGTGTTACATTGTCTTATAATGTAGGTTTAGGTGCTCAGTCCCAGCCTCGTTAGTGATTTTTGAGTACCTTTGTCTACATCTCCAGTGTGGTGAGTCCTCATGGTTGGAGGACCTATATTTAGACATATCAGTAGTTTAGTAGATATATTATTGCTTTCAGTTTAGTTTGAATCAGTTGGGGACCTGTCCCAATGACTCTCTAGTTTATGGAGTAGTAGAGGCTTTGTCAGATTAGTTATCAGATTGTTAGTATATTGAGATTTCTAGTATTGGGGTCATTTGGACTGAGTAATTTCTTCGTATTTCCCATCATTTGATATGACAGTGCTAGTGTTTGTTTATTTCATCTCAAAATTAGTTATTATATATAGTGACAGGCTCAACGGGTTAGCTTGGGGCTACCTGTATCCTTAAGCACCATGTGACATCCTGGGAGGAGATTTTGGGTCATAACAAATTGGGCATCAAAGCCTAAAGTTTAATGAGTCCTAGGAAGTCTGACATGACGCGTTAAGTAGAGTCTTGACCATCATTGTGTAGCGCGCCACATCTATGAGTAAGAGGCTATAAGACATTTTAGGAAAAAGTTGTTTCTTTCTTTTAGATTCTATCGTGCCTACAGTTGTCCCTCTCATCTAATAATTCTTTCTCTCTTATTTTAGAAAATGCCTCCCCAAAGAGCGAACAACTGCAAAAATGATAATGAGCAACCCCAACCTATTGATCCTTGAATGAGACTGTGTCTCATGCTGAGTTTTGGGCGACCTTTCAGCCGTTACCCCAAGTAGTCATCGCCAATGTTCAGGATAATAACCAGGCCATAGCTCTAAATCAATAAGGAGGTGATTTAGCTATTCCTAGGATTCGTGATTTCATGTGGATGAATCTTCCAGAGTTTTATGGGTCTAAGGCAGGTGAGGACCCACAGTTATACCTTGAGGAGGTGAGGAAGATCACACAGGTGATGCATGTTTCTTAGGAAGAAAGTGTAGAGATGGTGTCTTATAGGTTGAAAGACATTGCATATGACTAGGTTATAGTGTGGAAGAAGGGTAGATTTGAGGGTGTTGCTCCTGTGACTTAGAAAGTGTTCCAAGATGCATTTTTAGACAAGTTCATTCCGCTTGAGATGAGAGAAGCAAAGATTGAGGAGTTTATGAACTTAAGGCAGGGCTCCATGACTGTTAAGGAGTATTTTTTGAAGTTCAACCAGTTACCCAAGTATGCTCTTGATTTGATTGCTGACACCTAAGCTAGTATGGGCAAGTTCGTGATAGGTGTTTCTGGTTTGGTACTAAAAAAGTGTAGAACTGCGATGTTGAATAGGAATATGGATCTATCTAGATTAATGATACATGCACAAAAGATAGAGGTGGATAAGATAAGGGAGAGAGATATAATAAGGGGTAACAAGAGGGCTAGGTCCGAGTAGCATAAGTATAGTTAGGCTAGGTCCCATGAAGGGAACCGCCCACAGTTCCAGAGTTGTTAGTCTATGCCAGCGCCTTCATCAGCTAGTGCTCCCACTCCTAGAGGTAGGCAGGATCAAGGGAATAGGTCTTCTATGTCTAGGTCGCAGAACTGTGAAAGTATCAGACCCCACTATCCTCCTTGTGCAAAGTGATGTAGGGATCATCTCAGTGAGTGCTTGCCAAATCAGAGGGGTTGTTTTGGTTGTGACAAGATGGTCCACAGACTTAGGGATTGTTCGCATGCTTGGTAGGGGAACAGAGATACCCGACCTCAGGCACAGACTACTAGTGCACTAGCTCCTGTAGCCCATCCCACCTCTGATTAGGGTGCTTCATCTAGTACTGCTGGTGGTCAGTGTCAGAATATTTTTTATGCCTTACCATCCTTTCAGGAGCAGAAGGATTCTCCCGATGTTGTTACTGGTATGGTCCGTGTCTTTTGCTTTGATGTTTATGTGTTGTTGGTCCCCGGATCAAGTTTTTCTTATGTGACCCCACTTGTAGCTGTGAATTTCAAAATGAGTCCTGAGAAGATTCCTAAGCCTTTCCTAGTTTCTACTCCAGTAGGGGAGCCAGTTATTGCCAAGAAAGTGTATAGAAATTGTCCTATTACTATTCCTCATAGAGTCATATTTGCTGATTTGATAAAGTTGGACATGGTAGATTTTGACCTTATTCTAGGTATGGATTGGCTTCATTCTTGTTATGCATCCATAGATAGTCATACTCATGTGGTCAAGTTTCATTTCCCTGATGAACCAGTTTTTGAGTGGTCTGAGAATTCAGTATCTCCTAAGAGTTATTTTATCTCCTATCTCAAAGACGAAAAGCTAATATCCTAAGGTTGCATCTATCACCTAGTTAGAGTTAAAGATACTAAGTTCGAGGCTCCAACTATTCAGTCAGTCAACATTGCTAATAAGTTTCCTGTTGTTTTTCCAGAAGATCTCCCAGGGGTACCTCCCGATAGAGAGATAGAATTCAAGATTGATATTCTTCCCGACACTCAGCCTATTTCTATTCCGCTATTCCTTATGGCACCTGCAGAGCTTAAAGAGTTGAAACAACAACTCAAAGATCTTTTAGGTAAAGTTTCATAAGGCCAATGTCTCTCATTGGGGTGCACCTGTTCTGTTCGTGCAAAAGAAAGATGGTTCTTTGCGAATGTACATTGACTATCATCAGCTTAACAAGGTCACAGTAAAAAATAAGTATCCTCTTTCGAGAATTGATGACTGTTTGATCAATTACAAGGTGCAAGTTATTTCTCCAAGTTAGACCTTAGATCAGGCTATCACTTATTTAAGGTTAGGGAGTGTAACATCCCAAAAACAACCTTCCTAACCCATTATGGTCACTTTGAGTTTCTTGTCATGTCTTTCAGGCTAACCAATGCTCCATCAGCCTTTATGGACCTCATGAATCAAGTGTTTAAGCAATATCTTGATATGTTTGTTATTATTTTCATAGTTTATATTCTTTTTTACTCCCGTACTGAGAATGACCATGTAAATCATCTTAGAATTATCTTGCAACCTCTTAGAGATCACCAGTTGTTCGCCAAATTGAACAAGTGTGAATTTTGGCTAAGATCAGTATCCTTTCTGGGTCATATCATTTTAGCCGAAGGCATTAGAGTTGTTCCCTAAAAGACAAAAGCTATAAGAAATTGTCCTAGATCTATCTTTCCATCTGACATTAGGAGTTTCTTGGGTCTAGCTGGCTACTACCACTATTTTGTTGAAGGTTTCTATTCTATTGCATCTCCTATGACCCGATTGACCCAAAAGAAATTTAAGTTCCAGTAGTCAGACTCCAGTGAGAAGAGTTTTCAGGAGTTGAAAACTCAACTTACTTTATCCCCTGTGTTGACTTTGCCTAATGGTACTGATGGTTTTGTGGTGTATTTGGATACCTTTAGAGTTTATTTGTGTTGTATATTAATGTAAAGAGGTAAGGTTATAGCCTATGCCTCTAGAAAGTTGAAGCTGCATGAAAAGAAATACCCAACCCATGATCTTGAATTAGCTGCTATGGTCTTTGATTTGAATATATGGAGACACTATTTGTATGGTGTTTATGTTGATGTGTTTACTGATCATAAGAGCTTGCAATATGTGTTTACTCAAATAGAGTTGAATCTTAGGCAGATAAGGTGGTTAGAGTTGTTAAAAGACTATGACATGAGTGTGTTGTATCACTTATGCAAGGCCAATATAGTGGCACATGCCCTTAGCAGGTTGTATATAGGTAGTATTACTCATGTAGAGGAGGAAGGCAAAAAAGAGTTAGCTCATGATGTGCATCATTTGGCTAGACTGGGTGTTAAGTTGCTTAATTCAGCTAAGGGGAGTATCTTGGTGCAGAGTAGTTCCGAATCCTCTTTAGTTTCAAAAGTGAAGGACGAAGAAAGACAGAGATCCTAGTTTGGTCAGACTGAAGTAGTCTGTTAAGGACCAAAAGATAGAGGTTTTCTCCCAAGGGGGAGATGACTTATTGAGATTGCAGGGTAGATTATGTGTTTCGTGTTATGATGATCTGAGGAAGAGGATTATGGATGAAGCGCATTCATCTCGACACTACTAAGATATACCGCAACTTGCGAAAAATCTATTAGTGGAGTGATATGAAAAAATATATAGCTGAGTTTGTAGCGAAGTGTGCAATGTGCCAATAGGTTAAGGTAGAACACCAAAGACTTGGTGTTGTGGTGCAAGAGTTTGGTATACCCACTTGGAAGTAGGAAGAGGTGAATATGGATTTTTTGATGGGTTTACCTCTTTCGTGTCATCATCATGATTCTATTTGGGTGGTTGTGGACAGGTTGACTAAGTTTGCATATTTCTTGCCTGTGCATACATCTTATACTGCTGAGGATTATGCTAAATTGTATATTCGGGAGTTAGTCAGGCTGCGTGGAGTTCCCTTGTCTATAATTTTGGATACGGGTACTCAGTTCACTTCTCAGTTTTGGAGAGCGTTTTAGCAGGATCTTGGTACCCAAGTTCATTTGAGTTCCACTTTTCATCCACAGACAGATGGTCAGGATGAGAGGACCATTTAGACTTTAGAAGATATGTATAGGGCATGTGCTCTTGACTTCAAAGGTAATTGGGATGAGTATTTTTCATTGATAGAGTTTGCTTATAATAATAGTTACCATGCTAGCATCAAGATGGGACCCTTTGAGGCATTGTATGGTAGAAGGTATAGATCCCCCATAGGTTCGTTTGAAGTGGGTGAGGCTACTGTGATTAGGCCTGATGCAGTGTTCGAGGCTATGGAGAAAGTTAAGTTGATTAGAGAAAGGTTGAAGACAGCTCAGAGTCGTCAAAAGTCATATACTGATGTGAGGAGAAGAGATCTTGATTTTGAGGTGGGTGATTTGGTGTACTTGAAGATTTCACCCATGAAAGAGGAGAAAAGGTTTGGGAAAAAAGGGGAAACTTAGTCCCCATTATGTTGGCCCTTATAGAGTTTTGAGCCGTGTTGGTAAAGAAGCCTATGAAGTTGAGTTGCCCGTAGAGTTGTCAGTCGTTCATCCTATTTTTCATGTTTCCATGCTTAAAAAGTATATCGGTGATTCTGTTGTAGTAGATCCTTCAGAGAGTGCTGATATTCAGAACAGTCTTTCATTCGATGAGATTCATGTTGAGATCCTAGATTTCCAGATCCGTAGACTGAGGAACAAAGAGATTCCCTTGGTCAAAGTTTTATGGTGGAACCAGTCAGTTGTGGGCGCTACTTGGGAGGCAAAAGCAAACATGCGAGCCAAGTACCCACACCTCTTCTCTGCCATTTCAGATCAAGCCGAAGATATTATTATTCCTTAATTCAGACCTTCTAATCTAAAGTTTAGCTATGTATTTATTCCTACATGAGTTCTTGCAATTTCTGAAGTATTCAAGAGTTTAAAAAGATTTTGAGCCCGTTTAGTAAATTGCTTCAGCTATGTGTACTCAGTTTTTCCTGTGTCCCTAGTCTCGTTAGCAACAATCGAGGACGAATGTTCCAAAGGGGGAGATATTGTAAGACCCTGCAAAGTTCCCTCATAGTTTGAGCCTTATGAACGCGTCAAGTGAGGTGCAATTCCGACCCTAAAAGATTGAGGAATGACTTCTGAACTGAGTTGTGTTTAAACCATAGAGAATTTACCTAATAATGACTTTATATCGTGTAGAGAATTGAATAAGCTTTCCATCGATACTAATTTCGTCAAAATCCAACATCGGACGAGAAAGTTATGGACGAATTACAGAAAGCAGTCTGAACTACCTAGGTGCGATGGAGAGGTCCGACGGACTGTCTTGTTAGAGATGGACCGTCGACCAGACAGTCGCAACTGAGGTAGTGAGTCCACTCTCTATCTAAGTGCGATGGAGAGGTTCGATGGACCTTTGAGCTAATGACGAACCATCGCACCCCACAGTCGCATCGAGGCAATAAGTCCTAGTTCTGGTCCATGTGCAACGACAAGTCTGACAGACCGTCTATCTAGCGATGGACCGTCTCACCCCACCGTCGCATGTCCCGATCAGTAATTTTAAGTCATTTTTAAAAAGGGCTTTTCGGTCTTTTCCAACCTTTTAACACCTTGATATACCCTATATGGAACAGATAACTCCATTATCTCCCAAAATATCTAAAGGCTAAGGTTTCGTCCTCAAGAACAAAACCCAATATACTTCTCCAAGAAATTCAAGCGTTCACAATAGATTTTACAAATTGAGTTGAGATTCAAGTTCCCCAAGTCAAAGGCTTCAAGAACCCTCTCTCAAAAAGTAAGAAGAAGAGTCTCAAGCAAGTTTGTTCATCTAAGTCACAATCTAAGGTATGTGGGGTTTGAAAAAGGACACTTCTTTCGTCCTTGTGCCTAAAAAGTATTTTAATTACAAGGATATATGATTTTACATGTCTTATTATGAAATTGAAGTATGGGTTTATACCCTATGTTGTTATTCCTTGATATTTTAATAGTTCCAATGTTTTAGAAATTGAAGTATGTGAGTATGTTGAGGTTTTAAGAAAAATTTCTGAAAATTCCAAATTTCTATATGAATTATGAATCCATATGATATCTAGCATGCATTTTGATGAGTCTTAACTTGAGATTGAATTATGAGTCTTTAAGCCCTACTTGAGATTTCAGTTTTTATGAACTTTTGTGCTATGAGCACCCTTGATTTGAGTATTTTGAGATTACTGAGAAAGTTTTGACCTTAATGGTCATAGTTGCTTTGAAATCCTATTTACTAAATAAGATTTCAGATTTTATAGTTGGGTTCTTCATGAACCATGAGATTATTTTAAAGTGGAATTCTATTAGATGAGCGTAGCTAACTAAAGGGACTAGTATTTAGCACCGAGTTGGGTAAGTTACTATGGTTTCATACCCCAGAACTACGTACCACCGTAGGATTGAGATTTATGGGTCCGAGGTCGAGATAAGTGATCACTGAGTTGAGGTTATACTCCTGGCAAGAGTATGACACCTCTCCCCTATGTGAGGTTTATTCCTTAGGAGGACAAGATGTTGGACTCTATGTATCTCGCATGGTTTATGTCGGTTAAAAGAACCTCCCTGCTAGTAAAAATTAAATAAATAGCTTTTGAGTATTTTCCCCCAATAGTAAGATTTTTAGAATAGGTTTTTGAAGTAAAATTCTCCCAAGAAGAAAGTAGTTTTCGCTACTAGTAAGAGTAAATAATCAGTTTTTAAACTAATGTTATATAACTCCGAGTTCCAAGTGTCTTGAGTCGAAAATAGTCCTAAGTTCTTGAGTTTTAAAGAAGATTTACTCTCTATGAGATAAGAATATGAGTTTGACAGTATTGTCTAAAGCTTCCCTTAGTCTTTGAGTATTGAGAATAAGAGGAGAGTACAAATTTTAAAGCTAAAGTATAATGACTCACGAGATTTGTGTTACATGCTTCATTATGCATGATTTATGAGCTTTACATTTCAAACTTATTCAAGCTATGTGAGTCATTCCTAACTTCATGCATGATTTGATTAAAGAGTATTGATATTGTTTTATGTAAATGCTTACACCCCCATGTACTCAGTACATTCCCAAGTGCTAATCCACATATATGTCTATGTACTACATTTTCTTATAATGTAGGTTCAGGTGCTCAGTCCCAGCCTCGTCAGTGATTTTTTAGTACCTTTGTCTACATCTCCACAGTGGTGAGTCCTCATGGTTCGAGGACCTATCTTCAGACATTTCAGTATTTTAGTAGATATATTATTTCTTTCAGTTCAGTTTGAGTCAGTTGGGGACCTTTCCCAATGACTTTTTAGTTCATGGAGTAGTAGAGGCTTTGTCAGACTAGTTATTTGATTTATAGTATGTTGAGATTTCCAGTATTGTTGTCGTTTGGACAAAGTATTTTCTTCGTATTTCCTATCATTTGATATGACAGTGCTAGTGTTTATTTATTTTATCTCGAAATGAGTTATTATATGTAGTGACAGGCTTAAAGGTTTAGGTTGGGGCTACTTGTAGCCTTAAGTACCGTGTGACATCCTGGGAGGAGATTTTGTGTCGTTACTATCGGTTAGATGACTACTTCCCACAGTTACAGTTTCAGGCTCAATCTCTGTAATAGAACTCAGATAGTTCTTCAGAATTTTTGGACTGTCAGATACAGTCAACTCAAAACAGTACGAAACTTAGCTAGTTCCATTAGAACCTACACTGTCAGATATAATCACTCAGTATCAGTTATTTTAGATATACAGTTATCAGTATCTCATGTTATCAGTACTCGAACTTAGTAATCCTGTTATCATGAATTCAGTTATAGTCTCTTATTCATGATGTATTCTCACGTTCATGTTATATAGTCAGTTAGTATAGCTCATGCATATGTACCTTTTGCATTCATCCTACCTCACTTGCATACTAGTACATTCAATCGTACTGACGCATTTGCGCTATGGTGTTTTATACCATAGGTTTAGCAGCTCGAGCTCCAGAGCATCAATAGCATTTTCAGTACTCAGCAGTGAGTCCTCATCCTTCGAGGACATGCGCATTATTTTATCATTTCAGTAGTTGGAGTTAGTTGGGGACATATCCCATGAACTCCTTAATCAGACAGTTAAGGCCTTTTCAGACTATCATGATTAGAAAGTTATTTCAGTTGTTTTTGGTACTTCATACCCCACCCAAATATTATATTTTATTAGATATTATGTCTCAGTTTTGAACCTTATGGCCTTTCAGCCTTTATTTCCGCATTTATATAGTATATTATGCAGTATTCAAGTACTTATATCAGTCATAGGTTAGCTTGTCGTCCTTCGGAATCATGAGTACCGTGTAGCGTTCAGGGTACCAAATTTGGGGTGTTACAAAAGGGCACTGAAACATGGTGAGTGTCTCATTGCTATAAGTAGTGCGATGCAATGCTATCATGGTTAGCTGCTGGAATCAAAATCCAAACATGACCCAATCCTCGTCCAAAAAATTCAAAACTTCCCGAGACATGCCCCTTAAACCCCTAACATGAATTAACTCAAAAATCTATGTCTTGGGGTTTGGAAGACTGATCTAAAAATCCTCGAAGTTAAGAGAAAAAAATAAGACTAAATCCCAAACACTTAGTGAAATTTTCAGGCTTTAAGCCTCTTATACATGCAACTAGGGGATAAACAGAGCTAAGAAAAGTATGGGGTATTACAATATCTCCTCCTTGGGAACATTCATCCTTTAATGAGACTGATTAAGATAAGGCTACTAGGTAAAATGAGATCATATACTGAGCATGACTGACAGGAAACATTATTAAATGACTGAGTCTTACACATGATACATGACTGAACTGATTTCGTGAATACATGCAATGACATGAGAATGGTTATAAGGCTGAGATAGAAATGATATATTCCACTTATGAGTACCCATTAATTCATGCTAGATCTTGCTTTGTGAGGAAAAGTTGAGAGATTTAGTATATGAAAACTCGAGGGTATTACAACATATCCCTCTTGGGATAGTTCGTCCCCCGAATGATACTGCCTTGGCTGAAATACCAAGGAAAGACTAAGATAATGCACAATGCACTTATAAACTGAATCATGACTGGATTTTTTAATTTGAATCATGATGCATGAACTGAACTGAATTCACAATTTACATAGATATAAATAAACTATCTCTTGGATATTTGTGAAACTTTTGATAGTAAGTCTAGATTGGAAGATGGAAAAACCATAGGAACTTGTCTGTCTCACTGCTAAACTCAATTGTTGGTTATACACACTGAATTATACTGAAAGCTTGTACTCAACTAGAGTATTTCTTCAACACTCCTTCTAAGAATTTACAATAACAGTAGGAAGCAAAGAACTTTGGCTTGATCTGAATAAGATATATGAGTAAGGACTCTTAATATGGCTATAACTCTGTAACATGGAACATAAGCCTATGAAACTTAAACTGGAATTTCTATGCGTTAGACAATGCAAATTCTACTCTCAAGCTTAAACATACTCCTCAAATACTCCCTCAACTATATGCTCCCCTTCAATACTGCACTCCATTTGAGGCTACTTATAATCTACGCATGGGCACTGATAACTCTATCTACTAAAGTCTGAGCTAAACTCAATTCTCTAACTATGTTCAAGCCTACTCAAATCTACAAAGTGCTCACATAACACTGTAATACTGGTATGAGTCATGAATTCAACACACCCTACATTTTCATAACTCCTTATCTCATGAATAATTCTTACTACCTCTTCAACAACTACATTCAACCTCTTACTAGCCATTCACTAATGTGAAATGCGTCTATCCACTTACACATCAATATGAAATTTAAGATGATATTAAAAACTACTTCTGAACTTCTAAACAACACCCATAAAAGCATCTTTCTCAAATTCTCTAATACATCTATCAATAAAAACTTCTAGGAGCTGTCCTTAAGAAAACACACATGAAATTTAAACTAACCATGACATGTGTCAAAAGCCTTGCCTCAATAATTCTTCAAAACTATAGCCACGTGTAAAACAAGCATGCAACAATCTTTCCTTAACATGAAATATTTACTCTCTCACATCTCAAAAAATTACTCATCATCACCATTATTTCACAGGTGGTGGTCACTGGAAGGTTAGACCATGAGGACCTGAAGCATGAATGAATACTATGCATAACTTGGACGCTTAACTGAGGACTGGGAAATAGAGTATCCACGACCTGGATTTATTACAAAGATAAAAAATAAGGATATACATAACATAATCTGAATTTCACTGATCATTAGAGAGTAGAATGAGTACTAGAACTGAACATATTGTAAAGCATGAGTACATGAGTCATTAGTTGCATGACCTGAGTTTGGAGTTCATAAATTTAATGGAATATGATTCGTACAGCTGAGCAAACTTGAACACTATTTACTAAGAACCGAAAGCGTACATGATTCTATGGAAAGTTCATGAATTTGACCTATGATCATGGAGCTAACATGTAAGGCATGAGTTGATATCGTGATGACTGAGAATCAAACTTTTCACTAAGATAAGGATGAGTTGAGAATCATCTTCCCTTACTGCTATTCCACAACACACTAACATCACTACTATAATTTGAGAGCCTGACTTGGTTAATTATTCTATCATCTCCCCATTAGCTATATGCCATTACACTAAGTCTATGGGACCCTTTTAGTAAACTCTAAACTGAACTACAACCACTTTACTCTAAAGTTTGGAATATGACAATACTCATCAGTAATAAATTCACCCTGAAAAACTATACTTGAAAGGAAAAAACCCACTATTAATACTTTCTTCTAAGATACTACTCTTAGCTTTTTATAGCCCAAATAGTCATCAAACAATAGCTTTAAACACTGCCTAACTTAGAATCCTTATGAGTATCACCATAAATTGAGTTCACACTATAAAGAATTTTAACACTACTTTCTATTAGCTCAATCTTCAAATATTAAAACTTATATTCTAACACTTAATATGGATATCCCCAAACCATTAATGAACCACACTAACTTCCTTCATAGCCTACTAATATCACATCTCTAAATCACACCCATATCATCATACTTAATTTTGAATCAACAAACATAAATTCTCATATATACTATTTCAAGCCTTCTGGTTCACCTATCATACAACTAACCACATAGATACAAAATCTGCTACATTCAGATAACACTATCCCCACTTTACTACTGCTAAACTTATGAATTCATTCTTTTAACTCTAGATCAGATACTATCATAGGATTCCGAGAAGGGATCTCAAATTACATCCCTTAGACATCATCTTTCTCACTCTAAGATATGAAATAATATAACCCCTAAGCACTGAGATACTGTCCCTCCAACTAATAACTGGTTCATTGGGGAAACTAAAAATAAATGTCTCTATTTCTTCAGACAATTAAGGAATAACATGAGTGGAGCCTATCTATGTCGAGAATGACATTAAATTAGACATCTATAAATCCATAAGATCTATTGAAGTGATTTGTTGATATACTGTAACTGGGCAATTTCTGTATACCCGTCTAACTGTAATAGATTTACCCACTGGGGTAGATACTGAGAAAGGTTTTACTAGTAGTTCTAGACTAATATCAAAATTAATAGCTATATAGGGGGTTATAAAAGAAAATGAGGCTCTAGAAACATACACATAAAGGTGAAAGACCTATAACGTACTCATAACCACATCAAGAGAGCTTTACTGATAATGTCGGGACTGGAGTGCACATAATTTGTCCTACCGTTGATCACTGGTGGCACTGGAAGTGGAGCAACTGAGTTGGGTGACCTGTTGGAGCTGATGACAAATTAGACTGGCCCTACTGACTATCACTAGGGTAATCCCTAACCCTATGGCCTAACTTGCCAAATCTAAAACACACACCACTACCAGCCCTACACATACCCTGATGATTCCTACCATACCTACTGTAGAGTAGATTAGTACGACTACTGTTCGTGCTACCCTGGGGCATAGAGCCTAGTGATCTACCCCTATTGTCATTCTTAAACTTTGGCACTGGCACACTAGCTAAGGAAGGATCTGGGGCTGGGAATTTTTGGCAAAATTAGGAATGGTTACAACTCTCTTACCTTGACTTAAAGCTACCTATTCTAGCCCTCTTATTCTCTTTCCCTTTCTCCCTATGCTTCTTCTCCTCACTCTTTTGAGCATGAACCATAAGCATAGATAGAAAAACAACTTGATGATCATTCTAAACAACTACTAAATGAGACAAGTTAGTGAAAGTAGCTCTAAATTTGATGTGAGAGACATGCTCATTTAAGGAATCTTCCTAAACAGGATGATGTGCGGGCTTCTTACCGTTACTTCTTTTGTTGTTTCTTTTAGGAGGAATTGCCTATAAATAAAATGTAGGATGAGTCAGAAAGAGAGTTTTAGATAGAGATCATTCCTATTCACACGACATAAATACTGAAAGAAGAGGGAAAATTTTCCTAAAACATCTTATAGCCTCTTGTCCATTAGTGTGGCACACTTCACACCTGTGGACATGACTCTACTCAACGTGGATTTTCAAACTCCCTAGGACATTGTAAAACGTTAGGCTCTAATACCAAGTCTTGTCATGACCTAAGGCTACCCCCAATCGCGACAATGGTGCTTACGGTTACAAGTGACCACAAGCTATCCCATGAGCTGGTACCTATTATGAGCAATGTGTAAAATGAAAATAAATAATATATGCTAAAAATCAATTGATAATTCCATAAGGTTTTAAATATGAGAATTCTATTAAATCATAGATTTGAAATATATGAAAACATATGAAAAAGACTAATAAAACAACTGATAAACCATCTAACTGTCTGAATGTCTAAAAAGCCTCTAATTGACTGATTGTGGAGTTGATGGGACAAACCCTAAACTAAATCTGACTTAATGAAAATACTAAATTGCTGAGATAAACTTAAATGAAACAATTATGTCCTCGATATATGAGGACTCACCACTACTGTTGCGGATAAGTTGAACAATCTAAGCGCAGTCAGGAAACTATGATTCTAAACCTATAATATAAGATATCATAGTGTGAAGAAAAGTATGCGGTTAGTACTTTGAATGTACTTGTATATAAGATGAGGTTAGGTTGTAATGAAAGAGTTAATTGTCCTTGAACTAATGATTAGTTAAATAGAATTAGATAACTAAATATGCATGTATGAAAACTAAAATACTGAGAATGCAAGACCAAGCATATAGTGTTTCTAAAATAATCTGTAAACTGAATTACTGAAATCTTATAACTGAGTAACTGAAAGTCTATATGCTATGGTTAAGTAAAACTGAATTGAATTCTATACCGAATACTAAACTAAGACTGTAAGAGGTATCATCTAATTGACATGCACCAATATGAGGTAATTGGGGTCCAACCAGCACCTTATTTGGAAGGGCGTCAGTACTATGCCACGGATACTAACACATGGCTCTATGAAACCACTCAAGTAGTGTACAAAAGGACTAGAGACTTAGCCCTATACTGGCGGGTGACCCCTATGAGAATATCAGTCCTAAACTAGTTGATGATATCTTAGAGAATGTTAGTCCTAAACTTGAGGGTGACATCTCATAATCGTACGCTTGCTACATAGTTCTGGAACATAGGGACTGCTTCTAAGGACCTAGTCCTAGCTGGTGGGTGGTCCCCCATCCCTAAATTTTCTAGGTGCTAAATCCTACTCCCAACTGAACTGACATTGGTTACTGGACTAAACTAAGCTTAACTGAATAAATAACTTATCATAACAACTAACTAAACGATAATGTTTATAGTATTTCTAAAATAATTCTGTAGATACTAAATTTATGTAAACAACTAGGTATTGGGTGTTCATAACCCACCAACACTGAATTGAAATAAGAATAAGGACATATAAAAGCTTTGAAACCATAGTAGGGGATCATTGTTCAAAATCCAACACTTAGGCATTTTATCAAACACATTAGAGTCATGAACGTGAACATGGGAATGGGTAAATCATGTGATAATAACATAATTACAATATTAAAACCATGATTTAGGGATTTAACATGAAAATTTCATCATTTAAATATGTAAAGGCTTATTCCATCAAAACGCTTGAAAACATAATAAGTAAATCGAAATTCAGAAGAGCTTCATAGAGATAATTCATCACATATAAAATTCATTATTTAAAATATAAAAATGGATTCTTGGACTCAATGTGTGAAAAGGGCCTATGGATGAACATCACACATACCTTAAACCTTAAACCTTGAAAGAGCAACACAAATCTTTAAGATTTCTTGAAGGTTCTTAGATTTGGGAACTCAATTTCTTAGTTTTCTTAGAGAGAAAGGAATGGAATTTGATGTTCTTAGAAGATTATTAGGGTTTATTTTTGAGAGGAAATTGGAGAATATGGGCAAGTAATGCCCTAACTAAAGCTTTAATTTATGTTTTTATGAATTGGGTTGATGGGAAAGACATAACTGCCCCTTAGGAGATTAAATTCCTTACTAGAATACAGATTAAAAGGGTACCACGATGTGGTGAGTGTCTCATTGCTATAAGCAGTGTGACACAAGGCTATCGTGGTGAGCTGTTGAATTGAAATCTAAACATGACCCAATTCTCATTTGAAAAATCCAAAACTCTCCGAGGCATGCCTCTTACACCCCTGAATATAAATTAACTCAAAAACCTATGTCTCTGGGTCAAGAAGATCAATTTAAAAATCCTCGAAGTTAAGAGGCCAAATATAAGACTAAGTCCCCAACACTTGGTGAAATTTTTGTCTTTAAGCCTCTTATACATACAACTAGGGGCTAAACTTAGCTAAGAAAAGTATGGGGTATTATAGAATATTTGGATCCGATGGTAATATAGGTATAATTTTTCTTCTTACATTACTTGGCTAATTTCCTCAACTTGGGATTGTGTTATGATTTAATAGTGATTATTACATAGGTATCATTTATTTTCTTTTCTAATTGATTAATTGTTATTGCTAGTAGTTCATTTGTTGATCTTACATTCCCAGAGGCTTCAGAAATGTTTGGGAAAATAACCAAACAGAGTCGAGCATGGCAGACTAGAGACTCTGTGGTAGCTATCCCCATTGTTGTTATGGGTATTACTGCAGAACAACGCAAAAGATATGATGAGCGTGACCAAGACATGGCTCACCTAAAAAAATAGATGGATATTCTAACCAAGAACTTGCTATCAGGAAAGACTGAGAAGGTGAAAGCTGTGGAGTCTCAAGATAGAGTTGATCCTAATGAAGAAGAAGAGGCAAACTATGTTAATAATCAGGCTGGTTTCCGAGGCAATATCCAAGGGAATAAAGGTCAAAATTATTATGATAAGCTTAGTTATAAAGATAGGGATCAGGGAAATTAGAGGAACAATAATGATAAGAGCGGGCTCTATGTCCCTCTTGGAAATCATGAGGCTGCAACAACAAGTTTTAAAAATATGTCTTTGGAGGATATGATGTCTAAGTTGTTAAAGGAAGTAGAGGATACCAACTATGGTGTGACTACCATGAAGACAGATATGTAATCTATTAGTCAGTTGGTAAACTCAGACTCTACCACAATTAAATAGTTGGAGCAATAGATGAGCCAACTCTTCGCAGCATTCAACTAGAGGAAGAGAAGAACATTACCAAGTGATACAGTCCAAAATCAGGGGAATGATGGCTTAATTATGGATATTACCACTAGAAGTGGTAAGATATTACCTGACCCTTCTGTGGGCAAAAGTTTGGTTAAAGATGTGACTGAGGTAGATGATGAATCAAAAGAAGAATGTCTAGTGGAGTCTGAGAAGCTAGATGGTGCTGATGATGCTCCGGAAAAAGGGTAAGAGAAGGAGAGGAAGGTAGAGTTGAAAACTCTCCCATGACCACCACCTTCCTTTCCTCAATGATTGAGGAAAAAAACTAATAATGAGAAATTCAACAAGTTTATGGAAATGCTTAAACAATTGACAATAAATATATCTTTGGTGGAGGCACTCGAGTAAATACCAGGATATGCGAAGTTTATGAAAGACCGTGTCACAAAGAAACGGAAGGTTAGGCATGAGCCGGAGTACAATCTCTTTCATTATGAGGCTATCTCCACAAGGTCTTTAGTGCAGAAAAAAGTAAACCCGGGAGCATTTACCATCCCGTGCACTATTGGGTCCCTGAACTTTACAAAAGCACTATGCCATTTGGGAGCCAGTATAAATTTGATGTTGCTGCCTGTATATAGAAAGTTGGGCCTGGGAAATCCCTCACCCACCAATATGTGACTCGTGATGGTGAATAGGTTGGTAAAATGACCGGTTGTTATTTTTTATGATGTGTTGGTGAAGGTAGCTATCTTCATATTCCCTGGAGATTTCGTGATTCTGGATTGCAAGGCGGAGAGGTGCCCATAATCTTGGTTTGACCTTTCCTCTCAACTGGAAGTGTATTGATTGATTTGAGAGTGAATGAGCTCTTATTTAGGATAAATAGTGAGGTGGTATGATTTGACGTGTTCAAATCAATAAGGCAGTATAAAGAAATAAGTGTGTTCTTAGTAGTTGATGTGTATTATGAGGACGAATAAGAGATGTCAATAGAGGAGCAATGTGTTGTTGAGCCTTTAGCCGCAGTTCTATGAATTTTAATTGTGAAGGAATTGAGGAATACAGAGATACTATTTGTGCTTTGTCAGGAATGGTTTCATACCCTTATGCACCTAAGAAGCTAGACCTTGATCTTGCGAATCGACCAACACCACCGGCTAAGACATCCATTGAAAAGCCACTAGTGTTAGAATTGAAAGAGCTGTCTGGGCATTTAAGGTTCGTGTTTTTGAGTCATGAAAACACGCTACCCATTATTATTGTGGCTGATTTGGGCGAGCAGCAAGTAAAAAAACTTATTTCCTTAGTTCAGAAGTACAAGAGAGCAATCAGATAGACTATCATAGATATTATTGGCATTCCCCCTGGCATCTGCACACATAAAATATAACTGGAGAAAGATTATATTCCAACTATCGAGCACCAGCGCCGTCTTAACCTACCAATGAAAGATGTGGTTAAGAAGGAAAATATTATGTGGTTTAGCCTATTTCAGACAATAAATGGGGGAGCCCAATTCAATGCATGCCCAAAAAAGGGGGCATGACTGTGGTTGCAAATGAAAGAAATGAGCTAATTCCACTTAGGCCTATGACTGGGTGGAGATTTTGCATGGATCACCACAAACTAAATTCATGGACTCTGAAATACCACTTCCCGATGCCCTTTATGGACCAAATGCTTGATCGATTGGATGGAAGGGGATGGTATTGCTTCTTAGATGGCTATTATGGATATAATCAGATCTATATTGCTCTTGAAGATCAGGAAAATACAACATTCATATGCCCATATGGAACCTTTCCATTTAAGAGGATGTCGTTTGGGCTATGCAAATCACCCACCACTTTTCAACGGTACATGATATCTATGTTCTTGGATATGGTAGAGGACACCATAGAGGTATTCATTGATGATTTCTCTGTGGTGGAAGACTCATTTGAGTTGTGTTTGGAAAACCTGAGTATGGCCTTGCAACGATGTGTTTAATTTAATTTGGTGCTTAATTGGGAGAAATGCCACTTTATGGTAAAGGAGGGCATTGTTCTTGGGCATAAAATTTTAGCAAAAGGAATAGAAGTTAATCAATCCAAGGTTAAAGTAATTGATAAACTACCACCTCCCATTTTAGTGAAGGGAGTGCGTAGTTTCCTTGGGTATGCTGGCTTTTACCGGAGGTTAATAAGAGATTTCTCAAAAGTTGCAAATCCACTTTGCAAATTTTTGGAGAAAAAAGTAAAGTTTTCCTTCGATGATGAGGGCTTGCAGGCATTTGAATAGCTTAAAAAGAAGCTAGTTGAGGCCCTTATCATGGTTGCACCGGACTGGTCAAAACCATTTGAGATCATATGTGATGCAAACGGTGTTACCCTTGGAGTTGTATTGGGATAAAAGAGAGACAAACTATTTCATCCAATATATTATGCCAGCAAAGCACTGAATGGAGAGGAAAAGAACTACACTATCACTGAGCAGGAACTCCTGGCTATAGTGTATGCTTTTGAGAAATTCAGGGCTTATCTACTTAGGACCAAGTTGGTGGTCCACACTAACCATGCAGTTTTGAGGTATTTAATGGCTAAGAAGGATATGAAATCGAGGCTGATTAGATAGGTGTTGCTGCTATAAGAATTTGACTTTGAAATCAAAGATAGGAAAGGTTGTGAAAACCAAGTTTCAAATCATCTGTCTAGAATGGAAGGTGTGTAGGCAATTTATGATGAAATGGAGATAAATGATGCATTTCCTGATGAGGAGATCTTGGCTAATGCTGTGGAGAAATTGTCTTGATACGCTGATTTTGAAAATTATGTTGTGAGTGAGGTCATTCCAGAAAATCTTTCTTTCCATCCAAGAAAAAAATTTCTGCATGATGTGACACATTACTTTAGGGATGAGCCATATCTTTTTCCGCGATGTGCTGACAATATTATAAGGAGATGTGTGCTAGAAGTGGATGTATTATGTATATTGGAAGCATGTCATGCTTCCCCAGTTGGAGGTCACCATGCAGGTGACCAAACGACTAGGAAGGTGTTGCAGAGTGGCTACTATTGGCCAATATTATTCAAGGATGCCCATGAGTTTATGCTGAAATGCGACCAATGTCAGAGGGAGGGGTCAATCTACAAAATACATGAGATGCCTTTAACTAAGATGGTTGAAGTGGAATTGTTTGATGTCTGGGGCATCGCTTTCACGGGTCCTTTTGTAAGCTTGTATGGGATGAAGTATATTTTAGTTGTTGTTGACTATGTCTCAAAATGGGTTGAAGCTATTCCCTTGTCTGATAATGAAGGAAAGAGAGTTGTTTCTTTTCTCAAGAAGAACATCTTCTCTCGCTTTGGAGTATCAAATACTATTATAAGCGATGAAGGATCTCATTTTTTCAACAAAGTGTTTCGAGCGGCTTTAGCAAAATATATGGTGAAATAACATAGAGTATCCACTCCATATCACCCACAAACTAGTGGGCAAGTGGAGGTCTCAAATCGAGAGATTAAAGCCATCCTAGCCAAAAAGGTGAATTCTAGTTGAAAAACTTGTCTAGGAAGATCGATAATGCCTTGTGGGCATATCGGACTACTTCAAGACACCCATTGGCATGTCACTATTTTAGTTGGTCTATGGAAAAGTATGCCACTTACCAATAGAGCTGGAGAACAAGGCCTTATGGGCACTCAAAAGGTTGAAATTAAGTTGAAGGAGGCATCACAGTTGAGACTGAGTCAACTGAATGAGATGGATGAATTCCATCTCAGGGAATATGAACGAGCAAACTTATATACAGAAAAGATGAAAAAGTATCATGATTAGAGGATAGAGAAATGAGACTTCCAAAAAGGTGACTTGCTGCTTCTGGTCAATTCCAGACTCAAACTATTCCCAGGTAAGTTTAAATACAAGTGGTCAGGCCCATTTAGAGTTAGTCGAGTCTACTCATCTGGAGTAGTGGAACTTGAAAATAAAGATAGAAAAACTTTCAAGGTAAATGTGCAATGAGTCAAACTTTATATTGGTCCAAAAGACTCGATGAAAAGTAGTTTTGCTATCTATCTTGATGAAGTCTGAAGTAATTGAGATGAGTCATGCCGCGATGTTAAATTAGGCGCTACATGGGAGGAAATACATGATCCTCATGTGTGATCTACTCCAGGTATATCCTAACCCTTAGTTCAAATTTTCTTTGATTTTAAGTTGAGGGTGTAGGGAAAATTATTGTTGTAATATTTTGTAGCCGACTAGGAGAAATACTAGTACTTGAGGTAGTTAACTTGTTTTTGTAATTCTTGAGCACCTCTCCAATGGAATGAGTAGTTACTTGTGTGAATTGCATCTAAGTGTGACCACTGTGTATCTTTGTATGGCATTAGTTCTAGTGATGAAATACTCAGTGCTAAATACCTGCATGAATTGAATGAGTAGTAACTTGTGATATACTTGTGTGCCATGTGCGTGTGAGATCTTACTCAGTTCCCATTGTATGTTGACTACAGAACTTGCCCGGTTAGTCTTATCTAGGTTGAAGGATAGGGGTTAGTAAAGGATCATAGGCCGTTTTGATATTAGCTCACCTTTAGCCTAAATAACCTTCCTTGTATATATAATATCCCTTGATCCCTGCTTTGAGCCTGAGTAACCTATTTTTTTATGACACCTGTCACCTTCCTATTTATATCACAATGAACCTGTTTTGTCCCTGGTCCTCCTTGGACACTATGCACCTTGACTTAGGCAAATGGCCTAAGTTGAGGGTAGCTATCATAGGGGTGCATGATGTAAAATGAGTAGGAAGAAAGGTAAAGTAAAAGAAAAGAATAAAAGTTGGGTGCGGTGGAAAAGAGCAAGAAAGAAAAAGAAAAGTTGTGAAAAAGAAAAAGTGATTGTAGAAAAGACCGCACCTATCCTGAATAAGTGTGATCTAGAAAAGAGAAGAATATAAAAAGGCTAATGAGTGAAACCCCAAAAACCTAGTGTAGTGTCAAGGAGGCTTAGTCACTTTAAATATCATCGAGTATCATACCAGCCCCTGGCCTACATTACAAGCCAAAGAGAAGACCTATAGTGATCCTAACTGACCTGTCTAAAGATTGGGGTAATGAAAATAAGGGCAAGCCTATAGTATTCGGCATAAATTGATTGGAACTTTATTCTAAGAGTGAGTGTCTTGTTATTGTCCCCATGGTTATATATGTGATGACTGATATGAGGAAAGGGGGATTTTTTTTATAGTGAGGGCTTACTGGTTATATTGCAAGTTACTGACTTTTTGGAAAGTGTAAAGTTGATACATGCACAGTTGTGTTATTGAGTTGGTGCCATATCTTGATCCCTGTGTGTTGCATTGTTTTTCTTCAATAATATACACAGTTGTTCTTGAATTGACTGACCTTGGAGATGGTGAAGATGTTTTGATATGATATAGATGATTGGCTGCCAAATGTACTTTGTATCCTCTTAGTTATGTTTGAGTTGCTTGAGGACAAACAATTGTTTTAAGTTGAGGATGTTGATGTGTGAGCAAACTCTAACACATTTAAGGCTTTTAACTGAGAATAATTGTAATGTCTTAAGTAGCTTTAGACGTTTTTGATTGTTTTATCTTTGATTTTTGAGTAGAAGCTAGGATGCATGAGAACCAACAAGGATGGAAGCAAAAGAGTTAAAATCGGAAGAGAATAAAATAAAAGTGTGGTTGACGACATTCTTGATAAGTTGTCAGACCTTTGATAAGTTATCAGCTTCATCGACAACCTTAGACAGAAAATGGACCTCAGCTGAAAGTTGTGACGACATTTCCTGATAAGCCGTCAAAGAGTTGATATGACGTCAAAGTTGCCGTCAGCCTAAGGCAGAACATAAGAGATGAGGTAGAGAAGTGACTACATCCATGAGAAGTCATAAAGATCTGATAGGTCATCACATTTTGTCGTCAGACTTAAGCAGGAAGTGCTAAAACTGAAGAAGGAGCTGACGACATTTGTGATAAGTTGTCAGGCTCTTGATAAGTTGTCATGAATGTCTTCACCTAATTCGAGGAATTATTAAACTCTGTGATTTTGTTTCCTTATTTAGACTAAACTATTTAAAGTCTTGTTTAGGGTTTTCTAAGGGGTTCGAACCTAAGTTGGAGACACGTATTTTGTTACTTTTCTCTCTAGTTTCTTGGCTTGAAAACTAATTAACTTTGAAGAGATTTTCATCAATACTTTGGGCTTTTCATTGTGATCGAATTGGAAAGTCACTAGTTATTATTCATCTAGTGGTAAGGTTATCTTTTAAATCATGAATACAACTAGTTGTTTTGATTTTTTGCATTATGAGTGGCTAAATCCCTTTAACCCGAATTATGGGATCTAGGGGTAAGTCTTGATAAGATTCTAAGGGTTCAAGATTCGAAAGGTAATAGGAATCCTTGATAATTTTGAGGTTTTTATTATCATCTATTGGTTGCAAACAATAGATAACACATGCTTTGATTTGCTTCAGATAAGAAACCAGTTATAGTAGAAGGTGAACTATCAACAGGGACTTGGAAGCACTAAAAAACTTCCATTTAATAATTGACGCTGTAACAAGGTTGATTAACCTGAGGTAAAGTCTGGTCAGTGAATATAAATTCCCTTAGTCCGAGAGGATTAGGTAATTAAATGCTTAAGTAGGTCGAGAGACATTTAGGCATAACTTCGATAAAGATAATTTGTTTTCCTACCTACTGTGAGAATCTTGAATCTATTCACATCTGTCAAGTACCAAAATCCCTAGTGAACATAACTATGGTTTTTCCATAAACTCTTGATTACAAACACGAAGATAAAGTGACCAACCATTATTTGTTAAACTCAAAACCCCCAATCTCAGGAAACATCTAACTATTAGTTAATTAAATCATAAACGACTTAAGTTCACACCATATTCCCTATGGAATTTGACCCAAACCTATTTGGGATATATATTTACAACGATCGCTTACATTCTCATTTGGGAGGTGTAGTTTGAGCATTATCACTCCTTTATGGCAGTCATCATCCTGCCCTTAACTCTAGCCTCAGAAGCTTCTAATATGGTTCAAACCCATGATGTGGTCTGGCTGAATAGTTTGGCCAACTGGGGCTCTATCTTTGTAACGTGATCAACCAACTCTTATAAGATTTCTTGAGGCACACTTACAAAACTCGTAACTAACTGGCGAGGGGCCAAAGTAGAAGCTGCAGCTGGTACTGATGTAGAAGTTATGGATGACAATGATGTTCCCATAACCCTTTTAACTCGTGTAGTAGTAGTGGCATCTACTCTTTGAAAGCCCATATCAGCATCCACACTCACACTCGACCTCTCAATAGGCTCATAAAAAATAGATGGCCCTTCAAAATGGGTTGTACCCAAAGAAGTAGGAGACTGAGATTGATATAGTATAATTGAGTTGGCCACATCCTTAATCATGACAATATATACCACATGGGTCACCTTAACCCTCTATTCAATAGCTGGAATAGGCTACACTATGACATCATCACATAATCGCTCCACCAAACATAGGAAGGAAAAGGCGGTGAACTCTCTTAATGCTCTCTTATGGATCTCATCCCGAATACATCTAACAAATATGATTTCAAAACCAGTTATCAATCTAACAATCAATACTATTATATCCCAACTGAGCAAATTTTTCGTAGATGTCGTACTCAAAAGATGCCTCACTATTAACCTCCAAAACTTTGAGACCCCATAAAACTTTTAATCATTTTATTTTTTACTTTCTCGCATGTGTAATATCAATTTTTGACCTTTATTGTCTTTAGGGATGTTAAAAGGTTAATTTGGGTAAGTTTTGGAATTCTTGTAAATGCTTTGGGGCTATTTTAGAACTCTGAGGTAGTGTGCCTCCACGATATCACCGTTCCACGGAGGTTAATCCTCGCAAAATTAGCGAGGCATGAATATTAACCTCTGCGATAAGGTTATGCCACACTGAGGTGCAAATGTTATCCAATTTTATTTTTTTCACTTAGGGGTGACTGGCTTTTAGTCCTTTTACCCCTTGTATGACTTATAAGCATAAAATAAGCCTTTTTTCTTTAATTTTCAAAGATCGAAAGCATCCATTCTCTCTTAAAACTTAAAACCCAAGAAAATTCAAGGGTTTCGCTATGCATTCATCACCGACCTCAAAACTTCAAGTTGACTTCAAATTCTTGTGTGTTTCAGGCATGGTTCTCTTCCCTAAACTTTAATCATACATTGTGGCATAAATTGAGTGGATTTTAATGTTATTAAATTATGAGTATTGAAATTGGGTTGAGGGTTTTTGGCTATAATTGATTGAATTATTTGTCCCTTAATTTGATTTGATTATTCATGCTTTAAATTGATGTTTTTAGGACTGAATTGGTACTTTATTTAATTGGTTAGAATGAGGGAATGAGTTTCCCCAAATTGGATATATTTTATCTTGGAATTGCATGAACCTCAACCCACTTTGTAAATTTGATCTTTATTATGAAAAATTGCATGGTTTCACATTTTTTTGAACTCAATGCATTGTATTAATGGATAATGGATATAAATGTGGATTTGGATAGCCTTGGTGTCCATGGTTTTGATTTTAGTGAAAATTTGGAGTCCAATTTGGTTGTGTGTATTGGTTTATGATCTTAGGTATATTTATACATCCAAGTGCCAATTATTATCCATATATGTACTTTTTCTCTGATCTAAAGATTGCAAAATGTCTTGTGTTTGAGCAAATTTGTATTCTCGAGGTAATGGATATAATTATTGATACATGTCTTGAATATGATGAAAATTATTATTGGTGGGATAAAAGATGATAGAAATTTCTAGGGAACATACATAATATTAGCGTGCCACACCACTTATCCTCTACAATAAGTGAGTGGAATGGAGTCTTCATAAAAGTGGATTAGAAAATTCCAGTATGCTTTTATGATATTGGCATGTTGCGCTACTTATCCTCCGCAAAAAAAGGGAAGGCACATTGAGGTATTACAATCATACAAATCATCCCTACAATAAAAGTAATACTTGTGATATTAGAGTACTATCTTTGGCATATGAAATATAAGGAAAAACACTTACGAGGGCTTTGTTAGGGTTCTTTATAATTCAACTTTCTACTTTGAATTTGGTATGACAATTTATATTTTGTGCATATTAATTTTGAACATGAGTGGTTAAATTCCTTTGTTCTAGGGTTAAGGCCGAACACATGATTGTAGTTTGATACTCTTATAGTTGGTTAAACATTGGTTTATCGCATGGATTGATCTTATTCTCTTGCTCTTACTATCTTATTGATTGGCCATCATTGAAATACTTGTTTACTCCTCTTGTAAACCTAAAAGGAGGAACATTATGATAGATCGAAGGTTTTAAGGAGCAAGTTATTATTCTTTTAAATAACAAAGGATTTGATGTAGCATCTAGTATAGAAATATACCTAGATCACTTTCTTTGGTTCAATTCCAGGAAGATAACTTAAAGCATCTAAAATAGATTTCGCATCCCTTATCAACGATGTAGTTGTGATGTCCATTTAGGTAGAAGATTAGAGTCTCAAAAGATCATAATCATAATATTAACCCTATGAATCAACAACCAAATAAACAACATGGCCAACAATAAGGATAGCAAATTACATGATTGCATATAGTGCCTTAGCCCCAAAATTTCCTCGCATATTTTTTACATCTTTCCATACATTGCCATTGTCACACTTTATTATAGGCTTTTTAATTATTTAGTTACTAAATTTTCACAAATATTTTGATAATATATAACACTTGAATATAATATCATCGGAACAAAAATTAAGTGAATTTCTAAATAAGAAGTCCTTGTGGGTTTAATATTTGATTTGTTTGAGTCACTATATTACTTGTTCAATCATATACACTTGTGTCTGCAGTAGACCGCAATAGTTTGGCATAAATATATTAGCTTTCAAGCATATTGCTATGAAGATATCAAGTGGTAAAGTCCTTAATGAATGACTCTTAGGTTAATGGTTGGAATTATGTGCAAAGTGATTTTATTTTATGCTTAAAGAGGATTGTGTATCTCATCATGAAAGTGTAAGTCCCTGAGGAAAGAACACTAGAAACTATGTTTTCCAATGTTTTGGGGTCTATATGATTGTGTCCTTGAAACTCTCTTGATATATATTTTTTGGGTGCCTACTTGCCTTTGTCGCTTTATCTTTCCCTCATTTTTTCTTTAATTCATGATGCTAACATACACTGGGACCCTTTCAGCAGGGGGATTTAAACCCATATAACCCATGGGTGCCTTTTGGATGAATCGAGCTATAGAGTCCAGGTTAAAGGTTTTAAAACCCTTATGTTCATGACCCTTTCCCTATCCCAACATCTTATATATATGTATATATATACATACATATATGTTTATATATATATGAATATGTTCATATGGTTTTAATTAATTTTTGACATGGCCTTATATTATAACTTTCCCTGAGTTACATGCTAGTATTTATCTCACTGACCATCCTAGGATTCTACATCATTTCATGATGTAGGGTCCAAAAACTTTTTTGTTTCTCCTTTGTAGTGTTAGATGGTTGAGTATGTTTGTTTAGTAGTTGTGAAATGGTGAGCCTCCATCCTTCAGAAGGCCTTATCATTTCTATATTTTATCTTTTTTGACTCAATAATTTTTTATTATTTTTGGTCATAGTCGAGGGCATGTCCTGACTTAGATGCTATTCTACTTTTAGAGGCTTTCATGGACAGATATGGGTTGTTTATTATTTTGACTATTAATCTACATTTAGTTATCTATTTATCTTCCTATTACTATTTAATTAGCTTCCATATTCTTATTATTTTTGTGCTCATGAAATTAGATAATGGGGTGGTCTTCGCTCCATGATGGGCTTGAGATACCCATTATGGCAAGGCCCTAGTTTGGGTTGTGACAAGATTTGCATTAGAGCATAGTTTTAGGTCGTTGGGTATCCATAAAGCATCATCGAGTAGAGTCCTTTTTATGGGTGTGTAGTATTCCACACTTATAAGGAGGAGGCTACAGTACATTTAGGAATATTTTCCTTTCTTGTATTCTATTTTGGGCTATAGAGTTTAGTGTTGTGAAAGTTCTCTATCTCCTAGTATCCTCGCTTTTTAGATCATGCCTCCTCGAAGATCCAACGTTTGTAGAGACTCTTCTGGGAACTCTATCCTACCTGAGGATAATGTAGAGGGGATTCGCCTTATGTATAGAGTGCAAACCCAGTCTAGGGTCCTTGCTCCCGATTGTACTACTAAACATGGAGTTCCACCTGTCCCTATTTGTAGTCTTTAGGCTTTGGATGGTGGTGGTGCTTATGGTCAACCACCTCATAGAGACATCTCTAATATGGAGTTCCATCGGTCAATTCACTTGCTAATTTATTTGGTGATATCTCAGTCTCATTAGTCGAATTATGTTGGTTTTGTTGTTCCTTTTTTTGAGGTTACTCGGGTTGACCATTTCATAAGGTTAAATCCCCAACCTTTATAGTCTATATGGTTGAGGATGATCCTTAGGGGTTTGTAGAAGAGATGGATTAGATTCTTAGAGTGATGCCTGCTACTGATTCTAAAGATGTAGAGTTTGTTGTATATCAGCTAAAAAATATATATTATCAGTGGTATGATGAGTGGGAGTAGTTGAGGGGTGATGATATAGAGCCGGTATTATAGGGTAAGTTTTTGGGTGCCTTTATTGATCATTTATTTCCTCAGGAGCCGAGGAAAGATAAAGCCAAGGAGTTTGTAAATATGAAGTAGGGTAAGATAAGTGTGAAAAATATGCCTTGAAATTCCAAATGCTATCTTGTTATACTCTCGAGTTGGTATCTAGCCAGAGATTTAAGAAAAGGAAGTTTGCTTTTGGGTTATCCCATGATTTGGTATTATAGTGTCAGGATGCTATGTTGAATAATGATATGGATATCTCTAGGCTAGTGGTTTATATACAGCAGTACAAGATGCAAAGAAAAAACTACCAGAGATTGGAACACGCAGAATAAGAAGTTCAGGTACTTCGATTAGGATGTAAATCAACAGAACAGTGGGAGAGATAGTAGACAATGGACTAAGAAGAAGAATTAGGGAAATTCATATTTGGATACCAGTGCTCCTTATCCTAAGCCTTCTAGTAATTGTCATTTTTAGGCTAGCAATGGTATTAAGGCATAGGGTGTGGAGTCTCAGTCTAGTGGAGCTCAGTTAGCCCTACCTTATCCTCCTTTCCATTTTTGTAGGAAGCTTAACCATGGTTATTGTGTGGAGGAGAGGAATCAATGTTATAATTATAGTAAGCTTTGTCATATGCAGCGAGATTATCCTTCAGCCAGGGTTTCCAATAGGGCTAGTAAAGTTCTGGTTGCCACATATTCATTTCTCACTCCAAAGGGATCCACTTCTAGTACCAACACTAGAAAAAATCATCTCTATGCACTTATTACCCATCAAGAATTAGAGGCATATCTAGATGCGGTTGTTGGTATATTACAACTCTTTTCTTGTAACATTTATTAATTGCTCGATTCGGGTTCTACCCCCTTTTAAGTAACCCATTATGTGTCTTTGCATTTTAGTTTTGGTTCTAAAAGTATTTTTGACCTATTTTTTATTTCTACTCTAGTGGGTGATTCTATAGTTGCTAGAAAAATCAATAGGGGTTGTGTGGTGTCTATCCTTATAGAGAGACATTGGTGGATTTGATAAAGTTGGATATGGTGGAATTTGATGCAATCGTGGGGATGTATTGGATTTATTTATGTTATTTTTCTCTAGATTGTAGGTCCCGAAAGTTCAGTTTTCACTTTCCAAATAAGTTGATATTAGAATAGGAGGGGAGTTCCTTAGTACCTGTAGAGAAGTTTATCTCTTAGCTTAGGGCTCAGAAATTGATTTTTAATGGGTGTCTATATCATCTAGTTTGGGTTAAGGATTTTGAATCTAAAATTCTTTCTTTGCAATCTATCCTTTGGTTAATGAATTTCCAGAAGTGTTTCCCGATGATCTTCCTGGAATTCTTCTCGATAGGGTAATACATTTTGAGATTGATGTTTTATTGGATACTCTTCCTATTTCTGTTCCTCCTTATAAAATGGCTCTAACTAAATTAAAGGATCTAAAGGAGAAATCAAAATATCTTCTTAATAAAGGGTTCATTTGTCCTAGTGTTTCCCCATTGGGTGCTCCTGTACTTTTTGTTCGTAAGAAGTATGGGTCCCTTCGGATGTGTATAGACTATTGTCAGCTGAATAAAGTCACAGTGAAGAATAAGTACCCTCTTTTTAGGATTGATGATATTTTTTATTAGCTTTAGGGTGCTAGATAATTTTTTTAAGATTGATCTTTATTCGGGTTATCATTAGTTGAAAATTATGGAGGTTGATATTCCCAAGACTGCTTTCTCGAATTGATATGGTCCTTATGAATTCCTAGTTATGTCATTTGGGTTGACTAATGCTTGGACCATGTTCATGGATCTTATGTATTGGGTTTTCAAGTTGTTTCCAGATTTTTTTGTTATATTCTTCATTGATGATATCTCGGTGTACTTTAAGAGTGAGGAGGATCATGTCAATCACCTCCGAATTATGTTGCAAACCCTTACAAACTAGAAGTTATATGTTAATTTTTCTAACTATGAGTTTTGGCTGAATGCAGTGATTTACCTGGGGCATGTAGTTTCTAGTGAGGGGATCAGGGTGGATCCATAGAAAGTTGAGGTAGTTAAAAGATGGCTTAGACCCATGGCTCCAACCAACATTAGGAGATTCTTAGGTTTTCCTGGGTATTATAGAATGTTTGTCGAGAGTTTCTCTTCTATTGTTGATTCATTGACCAGTTTGACTCAAAATAAGGTTAAGTTCTTATTGTCCGATAATTGCGAGGGTAGTTTTTAGAATTTAAAGGATAAATTGACTTTTGTGGTAGTTTTGACCCTGCCCGAGGGTACAGATGGGTTTGTTGTATATTGTGAAGCATCCCTTGTAGGACTGGGTTGTGTCTTGATGCAAAATAGAAGGGTTGTGGCTTATGCTTCTAGGAAGCTTAAGGTTCATGAGAGGAACTTCCCGAATCATGATTTAGATTTTGCAGTTGTGGTCTTTGTAATGAAAATATGGTGCCATTACCTGTATGGTGTGCATGTGGACATTTATTCAGATCATAAGATCTTCCAGTACGTGTTCACACAGAAAGAATTAAATCTCAGGTCGAAGCGGTGGCTCGAGTTACTAAAGGATTATGACATAAGTCTTTACTGTCATCTAGGTGAAGCTAATGTTATTACTAATGCTCTTAGAAGGTTGTCATGGGAAACATTAAAATTCAGGGGGGTGAATCAAAAAATTTTTGTGAGTCGACTACTGACTCTTCACAGTCGACTCGCCTGCAGATCAATACACTTCACAAGATAGATTAGATTTAAAACAATTAAGCAAATGCGTAATCAAACATAAAGTAAAGATATCGAGATTTATCTTGGTTCGGAGCAGCAATGTAGTGCCCACTTGCAGTCCCCTTGGGTTTCAAGGTTTCCTTATATCGTTCAATTTTGGGTGCAAGTACAATACTGAGAAACAAGTTCTGAAGATTTTTTTGTTCTTCAGATCTTGTGACATAGCTTCAGTTGATGTTAGAAAGTTGACTCATCCTACTCTTTATATAACAATTGTAAACTAAAAGTTACAAAGCCTTGTGAGACTAAGATTGAGACACTTTGATATTCTTCTTTAAAGTTGCATGACCCTTGTCTATCTTCAGTCCTCCTCTATTATAGTCTTTGGCTGCTACTCTCATAAGGAAACCCGAGAGATTTCTTCTCAATCAAGGATTTGAATTGATTTCTTGATTGAGGAATGTAGTTGTATGATATGTTCATATCAGATATGTCTAAATATGGCTTTTACTCACGTCCATATTAGATATGTTCGTGACCTATTGTTCCCTTTGGTCTCGTAGATACTGATACCTTCCTAAATATGTTTTTGACCTTTTTTTTCTTTTACTTGATCGTGATTGATCTAATTTTCTGTGACTTTTGGGGTTGAGATTATCCTTCTATTTGTTCTCATTGTGATTGATTTACTTGGATGCCATGGATCGTGAATTGATTTCCTTCCATTCCTAGAGCTTGTGATTGATTTACTTGGATGTCATGGATCGTGAATTGATGTTCTTCCATTCATGTGTTCTTCCATTCCTTGAGCCAACTTTCTTTTTCCTTCCAATATTAGTACTCTTTAATATCCTACAAAGATACACTTGTTGTTTGTCATTATTAAAACATAGTCATATGAGGATAACAATCTCCCCCTTTTTGATAATGACAAACAAGAGTAAATATCAATTGACTTCCTTATCTATCAGCTTTCTTCCCCTGACTTGTACAAGTATTAGTTGACTTCCATGTAACATCATTTGAGCTTTACTCTTTCTGACTGGTAGGCGAATGTAATGTTCCTTCTTTCTCCCCCTTTGACATAATCTAAAAGAAACAACAGGCAGGCAATATGTAGACAAAGAAATCACACATAGAGATACTATTAGGAATAAAAAAAGTAAAATCATTTTACAACCCTTATGGCCAAGAAGTATGTGAGGAATTTATTCATTTTGTGACAATCATTCATAGGATTTTTCTTAACATTCTTGAACAATGGGAGGTAATCATGACTCCACTTTTAGAAATGGTGTACCAAAAAATGCATATTTTTTATTTAGCAAAAATTGCAACAAAATATTGCCCAAAATAAGTCTTAAAATTCATTAATGCTAAGAATGCCAAGCCTTTTTCTAAGAGAAAAACTCTTTCTTCTAGCAGGGGTTTTGCAAAAATATCTGCCAGTTGATTTTCGAAGTCAACAAATTTTAGAGTAAAATCACCATTCTCTACATGATCTCGAATAGAATGATGCTTAATATCAATATGTTTAGCCCTATAATGATGCACAATATACTTAGATAAGATAATAGCAGTGGTGTTATAACACACAATAAGAACAGATTCAAAAGATAAGTCAAAGTCAAGAAGCTAATGCATAATCCATAAGATTTGAGTACCACAACTTCTGACAGCTATGTATTCAGCTACAGTGGTTGAAAGATCAACGAAAGTTTTCTTCTTTCTATTCCATGACATAATAGCATCACAAAGAATTTGACATGTTCCACTAGTGTTCTTTCTATTATTTTATATCCTAGAAAATCAACATATGAATAACTAATTAAATCAAAATGTGAGGAGCAGGGATACCATAGTCCAATGTCTTGAATATCTATTAGATATTAGATGATTTGTTTGGCGGTAGAGAGATGAGACTCCTTGGGAATCGACAGGAACTTAGCACATTTACATACATTGAACATAATGTTTGGTCGACTTGCTGTCAAGTAGAGTAGAGATCGATCATCCTCCAGTACATCTTTTCATCAATGTCTGTTCCAGACAAGTCTGAATTAGTGCTTGTGGATGGGCTCATTTGGTGTTACATAGGCCTTTTGTTTTTCCATACCGAACTTGTTGATGAGTTCTTTCGTATACTTGGCTTGACTGATGAAAGTTTCTTTGGGAGTTTGTTTGATTTGTAATACAAGAAAGAATGTGAGCTCACCCATAAGACTTATTTTAAATTCTTCTTTCATCAAATTAGCAAAATTCTCGCACATAGAGATGTTAGAACTACAAAAAATGATATCATCAACGTAATTTTGCATAATATGAAGATTTGAATCAAGCTTTTGTATGAATAGAGTTGTATCTATTTTACCCCTTTGAAAATTGTTATTTAGTAAAAAAGCACTCAATCTCTCATACCAAGCTTTTGGAGCTTGTTTGAGGCAGTAGAGTTCTTTTGATAATTTGAAAATATGATTTGGATATGATGGATCTTCAAATCCGGAGGAGGGGGGGCAGTTGTTTTAGAAGAACTTCCTTATGAATAAATCCAGTTAAGAAAGAACTTTTTATGACCATTTGATATAACTTAAAATATTTGAATACTGCAAAAGATAATAAAATCCGTATTTGACTCTAACCTTGCCATGGGGGAAAAGGTCTCGTCATAATTAATACCTTTCTGCTGGGAGTAGCCTTGAGCTACAAGTCTGGCTTTATTTCTGATAACATTACCTTCTTCATTTATTTTATTTTGGTAGAACCATCTGGTTCTAATTACTGAGTAGATTCTTGGTATTTCAACTAGAGCCTAAACTTTATATCGTTCAAACTAGTCTAGTTCTTCCTTCATATATTTAACCCATGATTCGTCTTTAAGGGCCTCATCGATTTTCTTAGGTTCAATTTGATAAAAAGGGTGATAGTTGTTTGTCTCCTCAATGGTGCTCTTGTTTGAACTCAATCCTTTGTATTTTCGATGATGATTTTGTTTGGATTACTAGCACCATTCTTCTATTCTTTAGGAATACTTGGCTTTACTATTTCTGCTTTAGGAGTTGAATCTTGGGAGAGTATGGTCAACTTATTTGTGATGGGTCAGAGATTGTTCTTTTACTTTTTTCAGATCATAGATTACCTACTTGTTCTTCATCAGCAATCAAAACTCGTAGAAAAGTGATTAGATTCATCAAATACAATATGCTTAGATTCCTCAGCACAAAACGTTCTTTTTCTAAAGGCCCTGAAGGCACGACTGGTGGGAGAGTACCGAAGAAAAATACCTCCGTCACTTGGTGGATAAAATTTTCCCAAGTTATTCTTACCATTGTTATGAATAAAACATTTGTAGCCAAAAGGATGGAAATAACTGATGTTGGGCTTTTTTTCTCTCTAGAGTTCATAAGGCATTTTCTTTAGGATTGGTTTGATCAAACACCTATTGATGATGTGACATGCGGTGCTTACTACTTCTACTCAGAAATGATATGGGAGATTATTTTCTAACAACATTGTCCTGGCAGTTTGTTGGAGACATTGATTCTTCCGCTCCACTACACCATTTTACTGAGGGGACCGAGGTGAAGAAAAGTTCTTAGAGTATCTTTTCCGAGCACAATACTCGTTAAATGCCTTGTTTTCAAATTTTCCTCTATGATTATTGTGAATGTAAGTGATGAGATATCTGACTTCTCTCTATACCTTTTTAAAAAAAATCTCAAAATTTGTGAAAGCCTCACGTTTATGAGCAAGGAACATTACCCAAGTAAGAAGTGAATAATCATCCACTATGACAAAAACATATCTCTTTCCACCGATGCTTGTAGTTTTAGTAGATCCATGTGGATTATTTGAAGAGGTTTGGTAATGGAGACAATGTCTTTGACTTTGAATGAAGTCTGGGTCTGCTTACCCAATTGGCAGACATCACGGATGTTATCCTTTTAAAACTTGAGTTTTGGCAGATCTTTCACCAATTCGAGTCTAGATAACTTCTCAATGATATGCATACTAGCATGCCCGAGCTTTCTGTGCAACAACAAAGTACATTGTCTTTCACAGTGAGGCAAGTTAAGGCAGTAAAATCAAGACTATTTAAAAAATAATTTTTTTCAATGCATTTATCGATGAGAGAAATGTCTCTTTTGTCGTGTTTGATTGAGCAATTTTTGGCTTTGAAGAGTATTCTGAATCCGACATCATAGAGCTAACTGATGTTGAATGGATTGTGTTTGAGGCTTACTACTTCATATACATTCGTGAATTCGGATAATGAGTTAAGTTTTACCGAGCCAAGTCCAATGATATTGCCTGTAGCATTGCCACTAAACCTTACTGATCCTCATCTATTTTCTCTACAACAAAAATATTTTCTTTCTTTTTGTTCATATGTATGGAACATCTTCTATAAATAACACATATTCCATTCTTATAGCTCTTACGAACATGTCCCTCGCTAGATTCACTTATTTCTATGAAACATATATTGGCGACTTCTACTTCTTCTTCGGTTTTATCTCCATCAGTCTAGGCTACAAAGTTTTTTTTTTTAGATGATCTTCTTCTTAACTCAGGATAGTTTTGTTTTAAGTGACCAGGCCTTCTACGGTAATAACAATGATTATCATTTCTTGTGGAATCATCATTCTTTACTCCTTGGGATCTTTGCTGTCTCTGTCTCATGATTTGCCTTACTCCATGATTTATGAGAGCCATTCCTTCACCATTACCATATTCTAGAATGTCTACTTCTTCAGTTGGAGCAACATTGAAGGCTACTGGTTTCTTCTTCTCTTCTTTGTGGTACCTGTTTATATAATTGCATTTATATGCAATATTGTTACCTCATAGTTTATCGTATGTTATGTTTTGAAATCTCCATCTTCTAGAATTGCAGCCTTGGTTTCCCAAATTTTCTTAAGACTCTAGACTAGTTTCTGGACTTGCAGGCTATGTCGATATATCATCCCCAGTGATTTTTGTTTGCATATGTTCATGCTGAATTTGTCAAATATTGTTTCAATGTTTTCATTTTCTTCCACTCTGAACAACTCGTATTCATAGCGATCTTTGACATTTTGACATTGGTGGTTCCTTCATTGGTTACCTCCAATTTACCCATCTTTTTTACAGTCTCACAGGTTGATATCTTATCGTATTCTTCTCTACTCACTGGAAAAAAAAGTATACTTATAGCACATGTATTAGTTTGAATTATATCTTGTTGTTCTTTGATGACCTCGAAGCTTTCAAGGTGTTCTATGTCAAAAAAACTATATTCTTTGTCATTGTCCTTTGACTTCTCTACAAGTCTTGGAATCAACCTTGGACCCTTCTTTATGACAACCCAGGCTTGTAAGTCATTTGATTGGACAAAAATTATGAACCTATTTTTCTAGTAGGGGTAATGTTGTCCATTAAAGTATGGTGGTCTCGTGGAGGAGTGGCCATCCTAGAGAAGAGCACCAGGGATTTGATAATTTTCCATTTGATCTTTACTCACTTGCGATTAAGCAATACTGTTGGTGAGACCTGCTCTAATACCAATTAAAATTCAAGAGTGGGAGGTGAATTAAAAATATTTTGTGAGTTGATTATTGACTCTTCATAGTTGACTTTCTTGTAGATCAGTACATTTCACAAAATAGGTTAGATTTAAAACAATTAAGCAAATAAGTAGTCAAACATAAAGTAAAGACACCGAGATTTATCCTGATTTGGGATACTAATATGGTGCATACTTCCAGTTCCCTTGGGTTTCAAAGTTTCCTTAGATCGTTCAATGTCGGGCTCGAGCACAATAGTGAGAAACACGTTTGAAGACTTATTTTTCTCTTTGGATCTTATGACATAGCTTCAGTTGATGTTACAAAGTTGACTTGATCTTACTCTTTATATAACAATTGTAAAATAAAAGTTACAAAGCCTTTTGAGACTAATATTGAGACACTTTGATAATCTCCTTAGAAGTTGCGTGACCATGTTCATCTTCAGTCTTCCTCTTTTATAGTCTTTGACTGCTACTCTTCATAAGGAAACCCAAGAGATTTCTTCTCAATCAAGGATTTGAATTGAGTCCTTGATTGAGGAAATTAGTTGTATGATATGTCCATATACGTCTTTTACTCACGTCCATATTAGATATGTCTGTGATTTATTGTTCTTTTTGGTGTCGTAGATATTGATGCCTTTCTAAATGTGTTTGTGACCTTTTTCTTCTTTTACTTAATCGTGATTCATCTGATTTTCTGTGACTTTTAGGTATGAGATTCTCATTCCATTTATTCTCATTTTGATTGATTTACTTTGATACTGTGGATAGTGAATTGATGTCCTTCCATTCCTGTTGTACTTCCATTCTCGGAGCTTGTGATTGATTTACTTGGATGCCGTGGATCGTGAATTGATCTTCTTCCATTCTTGATGTCATTCTATTCCTGGAGTCAGCTTTCTTTATCCTTTTCATATTAGTTGTCTCTAATATCCTGCAAAGATACACTTGTTAGTTTATCATTATTAAAATATAGACTTAGGAGGCTGAGAAACTTATCTCATGTAGATGGGGAGTAAATAAGGTTGGTAAATGATATTCATAGGTTTGATAACTTGGGGGTACATGTCTTAGATTCTTAGAATGGTGGAATAGTTTTTAAGAGGTTGTAAAATCATCTGTTGGAGAAGAGGTGTAGGAGAAATAGGCTTTGGATCCTATACATCTGCAGATTAAGAATGATGTGGGTCAGCAGAAGGTTATGGATTTTGAGATTGGGGAGATAGCATCTTGAGGTATCAAGGTTGGCTGTGTATTCCTGATGGTGATGGACTATGGGAAAGGTTTTTGACTAAGGCTGATGAGTCCAGTTATATGGTTTATCGCGGTTCGATAAAGATGAATCATGACATGAAAAAGATCTATTGATAGAACAATATGAAGAGAGATGTAGCAAATTTTGTTACTAAGTGTATGGTTTAACAACAAGTCAAGGTTTAGCACTTAAGGCCTTGTGGCATATCTCAATAAGTAGAGTTGCCTATATGAAAGTGGAAGAGGAACAATATGGATTTCATTATGAGTCTCTCACGATCTCGAAATCAGTATGATTTGATTTGGGTCATTGTGGATAAAATGACTAAGTCTGCTCACTTTTTGCCTTTGACGACTAACTACTAAGCAGAGGATTATGCTAAGTTTTTCATTTAGGAGATTGTAAGTCTTCATGGTGTGCCAATGTCCATTATTTCTGACCAAGGTACGAAATTTTTAACTCACTTCTAGCATTTGTTTCAGAAAGGTTTGGTTGCACCAGTGAACCTTAGAACCATATTCCAACCTCAAATGGATGAGCAAGAAGAGCATACTATTAAGACTTGGGAGGATATACTAAGGGCTTGTGTGATTGATTTTAAGGAAAGTTGGGCGGATCATTTGACTCTTTTTTAGTTTGTATACAATAATAGTTATCATTCTAGCATTCAAATGACCTTTTTGAGGCTTTTTATGTTGGGAGGTATAGGTCTCATTTTGGGTGGTTTTAGGTTGGTAAGACTAGGTTATTTGGTCCTGACTTGGTTCACCAAGCCATGATGAAGGTGAAAGTAATTAGTGAAAGACTTAAGACTGCTCAGAGTCACCAAAAGTCTTATATGGATGTAAGGCGAAGAGAGTTGAAGTTTGAGGTAAGTGATTGGGTGTTCTTAAAGGTGTCTCCTATGAAGGGAGTAATAAGGTTTCGGAAAAAGGGGAAGCTCAGTCCTCGTTATATTGTTCTGTATTTGATTTTGAGGAGAATTAGGAATGTGGCATATGAGTTGGATTTGCCTGTATGTTTATCTATGATTTTGCCGCCTATGAGTTGGATTTGCCTGCAAATTTGGCTTTGATTCATCTCGTGTTTCGTTTGTCCATGCTAAAAAAGTATATGGGTGATCCTTCTTCGATAGTACCTGTTGAAGATGTTGGTGTTATTGATTCCTTGTCCTATAAGAAAGTCCCAATTGAAATATTAGATTGGCAAGTTTGTATGTTAAGAACCAAGGATGTAGTTTCAATGAAGGCTCTTCAGAGAAACCAAAAGGTAAAAGAGGCTATATGGGAAGCTGAGGATGATATGAAGGCCAAATACTTATTCTTATTCCCCATATTAAATAAAAGTTCTTAAGATATGAGTTTCATTTTCCATTAGTCATTTTCTGAGTTTTTTATTTGACTCTAATGTATTCTTGCTATTCTTATTCTAAAAGTGTCCTAGCTTATCATTTGAGGATGAATGATTCTAAATCAGGGATAATGTGAGACCCCATAAAAATTTTGACCTTTTTATTTTTGACCTCCCCACATGCGTAATATTGATTTTTGACTTGAATTGTGTTTAGGGATGTTAAAAGGGTAATTTGGAAAAGTTTTGGAATTTTCGGAAAGGGTTAGGGGCTATTTTGGAACTCTGAGGTAGTGTGGCTCCGCGATATCGCCGTGCCATAGAGGTTAGACTCCGTGATATTGGCGTGGAACGGAGTTAATCTCCATAATAAGGTCGTGCCATGCTGAGGTGCAGATTTTGCCAAGTTTTATTTTTTTAACATATGGGTGAGGGGCTTTTGGTCTTTTTATCCCTTGTACAGTTTATAAACATAAAATAAGTCTTTCCTTCAGTTTTAAAAGATCAAAATCATCCATTCTCTCTTAAAACTCAAAAACCAAGAACATTCAAGGGTTTCGCTGTACATTCATTGAATTACTTGTCCTATGATTTGAATTGATTAATCATGCTTTGAATTGATGATTTTGGGTCTGAATTGGTACATTATTTAATTGGTTGGAATGGGGGATATGGGTTTCCCCAAATTTGATGAATTTTGGCTTGAAATTGCATGAACCTTTACCCACTTTGTAAATTTTATATTTATAATGGAAAATTGCATGGTTTAACTTTCTTTTGAACTCAATGCATTGCATTAATAGATAAATGGGTCAAAAAAATAGATTTGGATGGCCTTGATAGACATGGTTTGGATTTTAATAGAACATGGGAGTTCAATTTGGTTTTGTGAACTAGTTTGACATAAATATATTACCTTGCAAGAATATTGGTATGACGATCCTAGGTTATTGGTTGGAATTATGTGCAAAGTTATTTTAATTTAGGCTTAAATAGGATTATGTATATCACCATGAAGGTGTAAGTCTTGTGGAGATGGATACTAGAAACCACGTTTGACGGCGTTAGGGGTTTATATGATCGTGTGCTTGACACACACTTGGTATATATATTTTTGGGATGACTGGTTTCCTTGGTGGTTTTAGCTTTCCCTCAGCTTTTCTCTAGTTAGCGTGGCTAAAATGTATTGGGTCACTTTCAGCAGGGGTAGCTGAACCAAATATACCCCATGGGTCCCTTTATAATGAATCGAGCTATACAATCTAGGTTAATGGTTTTAAGACTCTCATGTTCATGACCTTTAACCTATACCGGCATCTTATATATGTAAATATGAATGTGTACATGTGGTTTTAAATGATTTTGGACAAAGCCTTATGTTATCACTTTCCCTGAGTTACATGTCAGTGCTTATGCCATTAACCATCCTAGGATGCTACATCATTTCATAATGCAGGGCCCAAAGACTTTTCTGTTGCTCTTATGCAGCGTTAGGTGGTTGAGAACTTTTGTAGAGTTGATGTGAAGTGGTGATCCTCCATCCTTAACAAGGCCTTATCATTTCATTGTTTTATCTTTATTAACTTAGTACTTTTGGATTCTTTTTTGTCATAGTCGAGGGCATGTCTAGACTTACATGTTATTCTAGTTTTAGAGGATTTCATGGACATATGTGGATTGGTTATTGTTTTGAATCTTAGTCTTTATTTAAGTTATATATTCATCTTTTTATTACTATTTAATTGGATTCCTAATTATAATTACTTTTGTGCTCATGAGGTAAGGCAATGGGTATGGGCTTGAGATACCTGTCATGATCAGACCCTGGTTTGGGTTATGACAAGAACTTTTCTCCAAAGTGTCGCGATGCCTTCTTAATTACACCCATCCCCTCAACCAAAGTGGCATCAGTACCTAACTCTACAATCTACTCGGCCACCCATCTAGTCAAGTTTAGTTTCTATGCTCTATTCTTAACATCCCTTATCGTGCATCTACTCTGAACTAGCATCACATGGTATTCAAACTCAGATGTGGTGGCTGGACTCACATACTCTGGCCTAAAAAAAACTTGTATGGCAGTTTTCTCTGAAATATTGACCCTAACCCCTCTATCTAGTTAGTGGGTTAGTGGTGGCTGGTCAACTCTTCTACCCTAAGATGGGGTAACCGAGTTAACCAATGATGCATATGAAGCATAGAACTCCCAAAAAATCTCTGGGAAGTAGGAACCTGAAGGCTGGGTCACTACCTTAGTCAATATCTCTCAAATGCAGCCTGCAGGTCTAGAGCTCCTCCTAAATTGGCTAACTAAAGCCTAGTTCCTCCATAATATCGCACCACGGTCTACCCTAATAATTAATATTTTTGTATCTAAGATAAATATTTTTCATCCCCTCCACACACCATCTCAAATTATCCCGAGTTAGTGGAATTCCGAATACGTGTGTGGAATCTGACTCCTGATCAGCAAGTATTGAAGCTGTAGTAGCTTGAGTACCCTTAGATGACAAAGAAATATCTTGAGGAACCTAAGCTACATTATCACCCTTATCAAAATATGGTGAAACTAATCTTGATGTAGATTTACTATCAACCGAATTAGATGGAGTCTCCGACCCTTCCTCAGACTGAGAGTCAGCTGCATCCTCCTCCTCACCAGAACTAGGACCTGACTACTCCTCTCCCTCATCAGAACTAGATCCTGAATTATTTTCTCCCTCATCAAAGTTGGGAGAGTGTGATGGTGAAGTTGTGTTTGACTTCATATGGGGCCCCATCTGAACAGAGCAAACTGGTGAAGCCTGGGTCCTATCTGTTGTACCTATGGTGCATGTGAAGATCCCGACTAAAAACTAACTTTGGTGGGAAAAGAGACCGACTAAACGACTGCCCTGTTTGTAGCCTGCCTCTATTTCTTCCCCCTAGTCAGACATGGGATGGATGGTGTACTATCCATATTCACAGGATACTTCTCAATGGATCCACTCTATTCATGATTTCCATCTCACAACTTGGACAGTACTCCCTTCTTCTGAGTAGCCTTTGGTGCCATCATACCTGTAACAAGGAGTTATTAGTGATAGAAACATGAGAATTAAATAAGAAAACGAAAAAAATTTGACATTCTAAACTAGGGGCTACCTATGACCTCTACCAACGGGACCTATGTAGTACCTAAAGTCCATAGGTAGCTATCGTAGTTACCAGACAAAGCCCTTAACCTTAAGGACTTCAAGTATGATACCGACTAGGCAACCTATAGGCTCGTAGGACCACTTACCAGCTCATAAGTAGGATTTGTAGGTTCCAACTATGGACATGTAAGATTTTTCCCAAAATTCCCATCCAACAAAAATAACATTTAAATTTTTAGACTAATTTCAAACTCTACACTCTACATTACTTCAAGTTCCATACGTATTTCATAAAATATTCAAATTATTCAACTTCTTTTACCATTTTTATTGTGATTAAAAGTTTCCAAATCAAAAATCATGCATACACTGAGTTTTCATAGGCTTTAGGCTCCAATTACTTCAAAAAGTATGAGAACTACATTGGTTCAAGTTTATGTCTAAGCAATCATAAGTTCAAAGTGCAAGAACAATTTTTTGAACAAATTGGAGTCAAGAACACTTACCTTGAATGGAGATTTCACAAGTGGAAGATGAGAACTTGAATATATCCCTAATTCTCTAAATATTTCATTCAAGTGGTGTGCTTGTGGGATGGGATTTGCCTTTTATACAATGGAATTGAATTTTGAGAGTTTTATTTGAAGTGGGAGTTTAGATTTGAAAAGGTTCGATGTTGAATGGTCAGTTATTAGGGTTAAATAGCCAAGAGGTGGTCGGATCGAGACCGATTGCATAGGCCAGACCCAGATTTTTTAAAAAATTTACCCTACCTTCGGGAGCTACTGTCAAGCCGCATGTAGTAACTATGCTCCTCGTAAGTAAGAGTTGTAGGATGGTTTTTCACCCCTAATTAGTATTATTCCTATGAGCCTAACTTCCAGGGCCACAGGTAGTAGCTATGGGCCTATAGGTTAGGTCCGTAGGTTGAACTTAAGTGACCTAAAATTTCTCCTGATTTCCACGACTCAACTTACCTGTCGTGGGTTGGACCAACAACCCCGTAAGTAGGGTCATAGGTCCACTTACCTGGAATTTTCTAAAATTTCATAATTTTTTCCATTTCTAGGTGTTTTTTCATGTTTTTAACCTTCAAAACAAAAACAATGTGAACATTAAAACTTTGGTTACCTCCAAAGCAGTGCTTGATTTAAAGTCATGGCATGACGTGGCTATGCTGGTTACTCCGACTTCACTAAAAATCCCTTGGGTTGCCTTCCATGTAGTGCCTGATTTAACATCATGGCATTACTCAATTTTCTTGGCTACTCAGACTTCGCTAAGGCTAACATCTTTAAAAACTTTCAATTCCTCCATGCTTCCCATATAATGGTTGATATGATATCCGTTCACCATGAATGGGGAATAACCATATCATTATAGCTCAATTTCACCATGTGTAAATACTCTAACCATAATGAATGGTCCAGACCCCCTAGACTTCAACTTGCCAGAAACAAAGAAAGTCTAAAATTATACAAAAAAACCATATCACCGAGATGGAATACCTTTTTCTCAATCTTCTTATCGTGGTACTAATTCATCTTCTACTTATACAAGGCTTAAATTTCATAACACGGAAATGGAATTCATCTAACTTATACATCTTATCCAACCTCAAGTTCGCAGCATCGCTCCACTCATGATTTAGCTTTTTTAATGCCCGTAGTGCCTTATTCTCAAGTTCAACCGGCAAATGGCATGACTTGAGATATAGAAAATGATATGGAGAGGTAACAATAGGAGTTTTATAATATGTCCAATAGGCCTAAAGTGCATCATCTAGATTTATCGACCAATCATTCCGGTTTGTATTCACATTCTTTGCCAAAGTAAACTTGATCTCATGATTGGAGGCCTCAACTTGCCCACTTGTCTATGCATAGTAAGGTGTTTCCACCTTATGTTTCACACTATATTTATCAAGTAGGGATTTGAATAGAAAATTACAAGAGTGGAACACATCATCACTAATGATAGCACATGGATTACCAAATCGAGACAATATGTTTTTCAAAAATATTGTGACACTGCGACCCTCATTACTACGTAGTGCAACTACTTCCTCCCAGTTGGTACATAGTCAACTGCCACTAAAATATACTTCATGCCATGAAAAATCATAAAAGGCCCTATGAAATCAATACCCTATATATCAAATAGCTCAAGCTCAAGAATAGGTGTCATGGGGAGATATTTTCCTCCCACTGGCATTGGTCACAGGTCTGAGCATAATCATGTGCATCTTTTTAAATCATCGACCAATAGTAACTGAACTATATAATTTTATGGGCCGTGCGAGTACCTCCATGGTGACCCAAAACTAAAGACCGATGATAGACCTCAGGAATGCTCATAATCTCAATTTTAAGAATACACCTACATATCACACCATCCACACACACTCGAAATTAATTATGGCTCATCCTAGAAAAACTTTTGTACCTCATGCGTAAATCATTTTCATTGTTGAAAGGACGTCTTCCGGGATGAGTTCACTTGCCAAATAATTTTCAAAATCAACAAACTAGGGGATTAAGTCCTGTGAAGCTACTAAGATCCATTCATCTAAAAAGTATCATCAATATCAAGATAATACCCTTCTTTAAGCATCACCTTCTCTTATTAGCGAGATAGATGGTTTGAAACCGGGCTTTTTTTGTGCTTTCGATCCTTCAACTGAAATTCAAACTTTTTCAGTATTATTACCTACTAAACCATCCTAGGATTCACATATTTCTTCACTATAAGGTACCTTAAATATATATTATCACTATGCACAATGACTTTGGTTCCAATAAAATAGACCAAAATTTCTCAAAATCAAACATAACCACAAGTAACTCTTGTTCAGTGACCGTATAAATTTTCTAGATGGAGTTGAGGACTTTAGATGGGGTGAAGTATTTTCTCAAGTCTTTGTCCAAGGGCAGCTCCTAGGGCCACACCATTGTCATCATACATTAACTCAAATTGAATAGTCCAATTAACAGACATAATGATAAGTGTAGAAATCAACATCTCTTCTACGAATTCATAGGCCTTGAGACAAGCATCATAAAATAGAAATTTCACCCCTTTCTCTAATAACTTTCACAATGGATTTGCATTCTTAGAGAAGTACTTGATGAATAGCCTATAGAACCCTGCATGACCCAAAATACTCTGAATAACATTTATAGAAATTAGTGGAGGAAACTTTTCAATCAACTCAATTTATCCCTATCAACCCCTATCCCCTTATTCAAAATCTTGTGCCTGGAACTATCCCCTTTTTAACCAAGAAGTGATACTTCTCCGAATTTAGAACCAAGTTGCACTACTTCCATCACTGAAGTGTATTTTCCAAGTAAGTCAAAAAACCATCTAATGAGTCACCCGTAATATAGAAATCATCATAAAGATGTCTATAGTATCCTCCACCATATCAGAAAAGATCAACATAATACAATGTTAAAAGGTGGCGGGGGCATTACAAAATTTGAAAGGAATCCTCGAGAATGTGAATGTACCTTATAACATATGAGAATGGTTTTATCTTAGTCCTCAAGGGATATATAAATGTCATTCTACCCTAAATAACCATCACGAAAACAATACAATCCTCTACCTGCAAGACAATCTAACATCTGGTCTATGAATGGCATAGGAAAATGATTCTTCTACATCCAAGTATTCATCATCCAATAATCCATACAGAATCTCCATCTAGTGATTGGTATTATAGGAACTAACTCATTCTTCTTATTAGGGACCGCAATGTTACCACCCTTCTCTGGCACACACTGAATTGATCTCACCCACTTGTTATCGGTAAAAGGGTAAACCGCATTTGCATCTAGCTACTTGATGATCTCCTTCTTTACCACCTCTTTTATAGGTGGGTTTAGATAATCCTGATGCTCAATTCTAGGCACATAGTCTGATTTAAGCTATATCTTATGAGTGCGAATTCTGGGTAGAATCCCAATAGTATCCATAATAGTCCAACCAATGGCCTATTTAAACCTCTGCAAAACTAAAATCAAGGCCTCAAAATATGGATCCACTAAGTCTCCAATAGTGATAACCAGTAAGGTATTTTTAGCCCCTAGAATCCATAAATCTAGTTAGAAGGGAGGGTCGTCAATTCCTAGACCGGTGTCTCCTCAATAGATATCCGAGCTGGTAGGGTCGTTGTCTTTCAAATTAAGATCCAACTTCTTTGATTCATAAGAATATGAACCTCTACCAAAGAGAGCACTCACCATCTCGTCATACTCATTAATACCATCACTATAAAAGTTTATTATCACTACCGCTAATGCCTTTACACCAGGTTTTTCTTCAATGGGTACAATCAATGCATCTTTATCTACAATGTCTATCACATACACCACTCACATAACTATCAGTTGTCATATCAAATGACACATATTGAAAGTAACCTATTAATTATTGAGCCTATATTTTATTTGTCCCATCATAATGTAAGCTAATGCCTTACATATGGATAGGAAGGGCCTTCCCAAGATAATAAGGACGTTAAAATCCACCTCATAGTTAAAAATCACAGAATCAGCAGGGAATATGAATGAAGCTACCTTCACCAACACATCACATAATATACTAATCGGTTTTTTCACTGTATGATCAACCAATGGTAGTCTCATATATTTTGGCTTATGGTACCCCAATCCTAACTATCTGTACACAACTAGCGGCCTCAGATTAATACCATCTCCTAAGTCACTTAATTCTCATCTGAAATTCATGGACTTAAAAGAGTAAGGAATAGTGAAAGATTTGAGTTCCTTTTTCTTATCAACCAAATATAGGGAAGCAATAGCATTGTAGTGGTGCATATTATTAGTGGGCTCAAAGATCACTGGCCATCTTTAGTCACTAATTCCTTCATGAAGTTTGCATAATAGGGCATCTTCTCTAAAGCTTCCATAAGAGGGTGATTCACGGATAATTCCTTCAACATGGACATGAATTTTTGATATTTTTTTTCTTTTTTCTTATTCTACAGCCTTTGGGAAATGGTAGGGGAGGCCGTGGAAAATATTTAAGACTATTATGGTCAACTTACCCTTTCTCTTATCATTCTCAATTTACTTTTCTACACCTATTGATTTTGTGACATCTCACCATTTGTCACCAACTTTTCAATTTTAGCTATGGGTGAATAATTAACCTCAATATTATCATCTCTTTCCTCATTATCTATAGGAATGGATGGATCAATAGTATCTCTACCACACTGAGAGGTGATGGATAGGCGTTGACTGTTATTTTTAGGATTATGAATAATATTGCTTGGAAGAGTGTCCAGTTGACGCTGATTCAATATAGCTAAATTTGACCAAACTATTCTCGAGCGGCTTAATTATGATTGCATACTATTGCACCTAAGAGGACACATAAGTGTGTGTGGTCTGATGTGCTATAAATCTAAAGAACTTTTGATGCTTAAAACTATGAACATATACATAATTCTTAGGTTGGTTTGTTAGTTATGATTTGTTTTTAGTTTGTTTTGTAGAAAATTAGGTTTTGGAGACTAAATTCAAGATAAAGATGAAAAATGAAGTTTTTGGCTACTTACTTTGTCTTTTTTGGGTGTATGTGGCACTTACCAGGGGTATATAACCAAACCATATACCAGAACTTGAAGTCTAGAGGAATAGATACAGGAATTTGAAGACCCTGACACTTATAAAGGTTAATTACGGTCCATATATAGCAAATACAGTTTGAATGTGGCTAAGGTAAGTAACAGAATCCAAAATCCAGAGAGCGCAAAAGCTGAAGAAAATTTTTTGGCACTTACCTGGGCCCACTTGCAGACCGTATGTAGTACATACGGGTCCTACGTGACCCAAGTAAGTGGCTACCGACTCTATTTTTCCTTTTTCATTTAGGCGTTGATTTTTAAAGTTTTCTCATTTACTATAAATACCCTTTATGCATTTTTTATCTATGGTTACACGCGATATTTTTTACATACTCTAACAGATTGTGATTTTTGGAATTCTTGTATTGGAGATTTTGGTTGATAATTTAGTTTTCGATTATAGGCTTTGTTCACTTATTATTGAAATGTTACTTTGATTCTTTCTATCATTAAATTCATTGGGTGTTTCACAAGCATGAGTGGCTAAATCCAATAGCGAGGGTTGTGGTAACCCTGGAAAATTGATGAAGTCGGCGAAGTGCAAAGCTGATTTGAGACAGTACCCATGCATATATCATATTATCTTTATTTTAATAGTTGTCTTATTGGTTGCAAATGTTAGGATCCTTCCTAGATATTCCTATTCACTCCAAACGTGGAGTAGGGACTAGAAAAAGATAATAACAACAATAATCTTGAGCTAATTGTCAAAATAAGCTTACTAGTATTATCTTCGTAAGACGACTAGCTTTTATCTAATAACCAAAGACCCATAAGGTGATAGTTAACTGGGATCTAGGATAAGGGTTAGTAATGCAATATCTTGAGACTTAAATAGTAAAGTGTGAAATACATCAATGAGTCCTCAAGACAGTTGATGGTACATAACTTATGAGATTCTACATGAAAGTACTAGGTTGATTCAGTTGAGCACAATAAACTTACAAATTTGAGATGCTAGTGGGAATATAATCCTATTGTTTGTTTCCTATAAATTTTAACCAACGTCTGCATGCGTTACTTACAATAACTTGATACTACAAAAACAACCCATTTACTTTTTGCACTTGCCCATTGATTCCAACAAAAGAGAGATACGATACTTGTAGTCCTTGTGGGTATGACCCTAACCTAGTTATGTTACTATACTTGACTATGACCTATTTATCCTTAAACTGGAGGTGTAGTTTAGGTGTGGATCAAAATTTTGGCGCTATTATTGGGGACTACGGTGTTGATTAAATTGAAGTTATTGAAGATTATGGGTGTCCACTTTTGTTCTTAGTTGGGTATACACCGATGTATGCCTAATACCAGGAGTCAAGGAAATCCCTAACTCTCGATTTATCCAAATCCTGAGAGAATCTTACACACACCACATAGGATGACTGAAAAAGTACATATTGGTTTTTCGGCAGGGGTTTAAGACCTCCATAATCTAACTACTCCTCCACCTGATATCCCATAGAATATTGTCAATAGACGGACTAAAAAGGTGTTACCAAATGCTAAAAACCTTAGGAGAGATAAGGAGGCACAACAACTAGCCCAAAAGGTGGGGCTATCAAGGTAGAGACATGTTAGAAATCACCAAACAGACCTCGGCAGAGATAAAAATAGACAAGGAATAGTTTAGATATTGCTATCCTATCAGCATTTACCACTCTATGAGGATGAGAAAGATATGGGCTATCTTGAGCCTATAGAAATAGAGGCTATTATTCCACCCGCCTTACCTCCAAATGTGATGTTTGATATATAACTAGTACTATGATCTAGTTGCTGAACTTAAGAGGTGTATTCATGGGCTTACCAATAAATGATTCAAATCTTCTCCTTGCCAATTTTATAGGGTTCTGCACATTCTATATTATTTTGGGTTTAGATCAGGAGGTGTTGAGGTTGAGGCTGTTCCCCTTTTCATTATCTGGAGAACTTTACTATTGTTGTGGGAACTTTCTTGAGGCTCAATAACAACTTGGAATGAGTTACACAGACAGTTCTTAGATAAATTCTTTCAGTCAACTGCCTTTTGAGTAATTATATGAAACTTGGTTCCAATTTACAAAGAACCTGAGTATGGTGAACGGTCATCAAATTCCAAGAATGAAATTGATGGAAATATTCTATAGATCCATGATGATTAGTTCTACAGCAAAGGCAGACACCATCACTGGATGTGCATTTATAAGACTATGTTGGGAGGTAGCTTCAGATATTCTAGACAAGATCTCTATCACAAATCGAGAATGGCATACTAGGAATACTGAAAGATTTGCTAGCACTTATGCCATTGGGGCATCCAGTGATCGTAGACTGGTTGATGACATAATAATATAGGAAGTAGCATAGTTCAAAATAGAGGTATAGTTACTTACTAAGTAGTTTGCAATAATGAATTTCGAGAAGGAGAATGTAGTAGGAGAATAGGGGTCAGCTTCCAGAGTTTATGAGTTTGACTTTGAGGAGAAAGCAAAGTATCTTGATCATAAGTTGGTAGGTTTCCGAACCTAAGGGTAAGAAACTAAGGTCTAAACTATTATGGTAATAGATATAGAGACCACAGTAGGGAACGAGATGTTAACTGTAGGAAAAAAATAACTATAGAGAGAAGGAAGACAGGTACATTTCACCAGGCAGTCGAGATACTGAATTATGAATAGAGGTAATGTTGACTAAGCTGATCTAGGTATGAGAAAATCAGGAGAACAACCTTAAGGAGATTAATGATGATATTTCATGGTTGACCCAAAAGGTTGAATCTCTTGAGACTCCTATTAAGTAGTTGGAGCACCAGTTCGGGCATATGTTAGCAACACTAAACCAAAGGCAACTGGGTAACCTTTCGAGCAACACTGTTCAAAATTTGAAAAAAGTTTGTCATGTTCTTGCTATTACTATATGGGGTAGTCTAACTACTATGGATCCTCATATACCTACTGTAGGAGTGCCAATGAATGATGAAATAGTTATTGATGCGACACTTATTATAGATTTCGAAAAAGAAACAGGTGGTGATGGTAAAGTTTATGAAGATCAAGGTATATGTGATGTAAGCAATCCAATAATCAAGTTGATCCTAAGAACACCCCCATATTTTCCTCAAAGACTGAAATAAAAGAAAGAGAAGGAAAGTTCACGAAGTTTATTAAAATTCTTAAAGATTTGAGCTTGAATATCCCTCTCCTTTAAGAATTTAAGGAGATGACTGGGTATGCCACATTTATGAAAGAGTTAATGACTGAGAAAAAGAATGCATGTTTTGAGGATGTGGATGGACTGTACCATTGTAGTGCAGTTACGTGTAAAACTCTTCCTCAGAAAAAAAGGGTGATCCCAGTGCATTCATTTTCATAATTCTATATAAATTAGGACCTCTAAATTTTCTAGAGATTTCTGTGACTTAGGGGCCATCATAAATTTGATGCCGCTAACTATATTATGACAATTTGGTTTGACCCCCACCCTAAACCGACTACTATGCAGCTATTTATTTTCAATCGCACTATCAAGAAGCCCGTTGGCATTTCCTATGATGTGATGGTAAGAGTAGATCACCATATCTTTCCAGCTGACTTTGTGATTCTGGATTATGAGGTTACTTTTGAGATGCCCGTAATTTTGGGAAGACCATTTACGGATACATGAAGAACAATGGTTGACATGGGAAAAAAAGAACTAAAGTTTAGAGTCAACAAGGAAGAAGTCACATTCAGTATCCGAAGAACAATGAAGTAGCCACCTGACATTAGAGTGCTATCAATCAATGATTGTGTTGATGACCCAGGAGGGTACTCTTTCGGGAAACTTGATGAAATCTGAGTTGTCAAAATACCCAACTCGTGCCACAACATTAAATCAAGTGCTACATGAGAGGTAACCCATGGTATTTTTGGTAAAGTATGAGTAACCAACATAGCCACATCGTGCCGCAATGTTAAATCAAGTACTGGGTGGGAGGCAACCCACAAATTTAGTGTTTACTTTATTTTTTTTGTTTTTATAGGTTTATAGCTTTTGGACTGACCTGAAATAAGGTAAGGTTGTTAAATTTATAATATTCCAAGTGAGGGGATTGTGTGTATAATCCACAAGGTCACAAGTCCTACTTAGGAAAGGTAAAGTTGTGCAATAGCTAAAAATATTAAATTTTGAGGATGCCAAAGGAAAATTCTAGACTTTGACATATAATCCTACTTACAGAGAACTAAATACAAATTATGGACCCATAATAAGATGGGTAAGCATCAAAATGAAAAGTACAGAGAGCAGTAAAGTTGGCCAAATATTCTGGCCATTTACGGTCAGCACATACGAATCGTCAGTACCAGATATGACCTGTATGTGGGAGACGTAAGTGGCCAGGTTTTGGGCCCAAATCTTGTTTAAAATTTTGGTCCCATCGATGCTTAAATAAACCTAAAACCTGAACCTCCTTCCTATTTAAACAATGTTTGACTCATTTTTAATTCACTAAATCCCCAAAAAATTCATTCTTTCTCTTAAAATCTAAATTTCCCTCTTAAGGTGTAAACTTGTCCCACACTTTGTAAAAGTTTAAATTAGCACTTGTTTGTGGTACCAACATGTCCAAAATTTCTATACACGTGTTAAAAATTTGAGTTTACTTCAGTTATCTGTAGTACACTTCCAATTTTGCATCTAAAGTAATATTCGTGGCTCCTACTCGTAGTACTATATGTTAAAATTGAAGACAAGAAGTTGGTGTGTTTATTTTCATGAAATATAAGTTTTTACATTAAAATTTGTTAGTTAGGATCCTTGAACTATACTAAATTCTTAATGTATGGAATGGTTTCGGGATTAAACCCTAAAAGTATGCCCTAACCGTAAGTGGTACTTGAAGAAGTAGGGGAATACTAAGAGTTTGGCATGATAGTTGCTAGTGATAAAAATTATTCTTGATGTGTGGATGCACATTGGACTCTTTGAGATTGAATTCAAGTATAGAAATGTGAAAATTGGAGGAAAATTCAAAGTTGTCAAATTTTAAGTTTTTCTTCAAATTTTGTAGTCCCTCACTCTCTGTTAGAAACTTACACTTAATTTTTTGGTACATATGCCAAAGCTGCAAAGGAGAATGTTGTTGTATATAGGAGATGTAATGAGTTCCTCGAGCCCAGTGGCTCGGTGGAGTAGTACCCTATTATACATCTTACAATAACTACAGTCAAAGCAATACGCTGAGTGAATAGAGGCCAGACGTGTGAGGCAGTTGACATTATTATTTTTAGAAATATGGGGATTAAACTACCAGATGACCCATAGTAGGGAAGAAGGCCAACATTTATCTAGCCTATGTCTTAGACAGAGGCCATTCAGTCTCTCCAGGTTGCCCAAGCAGATCTTTCCCAATATAGAATGAAGTCAGGTAGATATCACCCCTAAAATCTCCTTCACTGGGTGATGATGATAATGTTGAGGATGAGGAAGAGTCAGAGTCAGTTTTATAGTTTGATTCGCAGGACCCATGGTCTGAGAAGGGGTCCTAGGAAAAATTTGAGGCTGCAGTTTAAGAGGAGTCATCTATAGTAGCCCATACTAAGGAGTGTACCACAATTCATAAGTATCCATCAGGTGTATCCCAATCTAAAGAGGGTACAAGGAAATCGTCCCTCCAGCTTTCAGTTATGGATTCAGAGGCACCATCATAGTAGGGATAAAATTTTGCCCCTATACATGTCCAGAGGTACCTCTTGAGGAGGTAAACCCGAGATAGTATGTGGAGGTAATATAGATGATATTTGATAGAGACAATCTTACTTTAGAGACTAGACGACTCAAGAGAGACATTTATGAGAAGCGTTGGATTGAGCATTATGGGTTGAGTAGAGCACCATAGTTGCATGGAATTTTTTATCATTATCAATTAGAGTAGATGACTAGACCACTCGATTATTACATTCCATCTTTTCTGTGGGAATTCTACGCATCATATTATGCCATAGTAGATCTTACTATGCCCAGATCTAGAGGTCTTTTGAGGCATACTGAGTAGCAACAGCTTGAGCAAACCCTTGTGAGAGGGGCCATGGTTGATATTTCAGCAGCAGTCATCTGCCAAGATCTCTTTGGTTCAAATTATATTTCCCCAGCATCCACAACAGAGTATGACTACATATTGAGAGTTGCATATGATAGACATATTATGTGGGATGCTGAGCATAAACATGAGAGATGTAAGAAGGCGAGGTGGATTTCCATCTATATTTAAACTTTGTGTGATAAGACTCCATGAATCTAAGGGCAGGACATAATAAAAAAGTTAGCACTGACTTTTGCTTCTATATTTTTGTGGTTGCTTGTCAAGTATAGACTGTTTCTGACTATTTTGAATAATGTATTGACATGGGAGAGATCTGCTTTGATTACTTGCATGATGATTGGGTATGACACTGACTTCCCAACCATCATTCAGTATGAGATTCATGTGAAAGCCTTTGGGCAGATGATAGCTTTGCTATTTCCTTGTTTGATTCAGACACTATGTTATAATGTCAGTGTACCAGAGATACCAAGAGTTGATAACAGAGTATAGGTGACAACCATAACACTTACAAAGATGACTAAAAATCCAACACACCCTATCCTTTCCAGGAGACCTCATGATCTTGCCATAGAACCTCAAGCCCAGACTGAGGGCCCTTAAATTTCCATAGAGCCTCATGATATATACGGAGAGAACACAAGAGCTGGTATAGATTTTGATATGAGGGAGTAAAGAAAAGATCCTAAGGCGATTACACAGGGTGAGAGGACCCTAACGACATCCATATCAAGCCCGACTTCTACCTTAGAACTGGTTAGTGTATCTATAGGGCCCACTTACCTATCTACTTTATCTACTGCATTAGGTATGGTGTTAGTTTCTCATGCATTTTGTAGAGCTCAGTGGACAGCTAGAGCACCACCACCAAATCAATAGAGAATATGGAGACAAAGGCGTTGATTTCGTATTAGTAGATCCGACCATGGGTCCGGAACAAACTGGAGACGACAGAGGCTAGATGAGAGTCTATACACACAACTGTTATGTGACAGCTACATGCTGATCTATATGCACGTATTAATTCTTTATATATATGTATGAAAAATATGATTACAATGATTGAGGTGTCGTGTCTAGAAGGCCTTAGAGAAGAGATAGACTCATTGAGAGAAAAGGTACGCTCTCTTACAGAGAGCTATTAGAAAGTCCTCCCTTCAATTATTCCCCCAGTTGTTCGTACATGACTCCATATGGTCCTAGACTCTTTGATTTTCTTACGGAGAATTATGAAGAGGTCTCCATAACTGTGAAAAAGAGAGTCCATAAGGGGGAGATTCAGGATCAAAATTTACTATTTAAGTAGGGCTTGAAAAGGTCTAGACATGAGTCGATGTAGACTAATTTTATTTATAGGCAGAGGCATTCTGAGATAGCAACAAGTGCATTCTCCAGTAGTACACTGCCACCACTCACACCTTTACTAATGGATATTTCCCCATATGATAACACAAACGCTTAGTGTGTCCCAGGTATGTTCTCACTTCCCTTGGTTTTACTATTTTTTTATGCATTAGGGATAATGTGTAGTCTTTTAACTGGGGTAGGGAAGATCATAGCCATTATGGGTTTTTATTGTCGAGCTTCTTTTCTTATCATCCATGATATGGTTGTAGATCTGACATGCCTAGGTTTAAATTTATTTCCTAATGTGTTTTATTTTGTGTTGTGATGTGTTTGTTGTTTAACTAGGTGAATTTTAAGTATTTAGGGTAGTTGACATGTTTTGATTTTGATTTTTGAGAAAAATTATACCCCTCTAACTTTTTTGTTTTTAAGCTATGTGTGAAATGTATATATGTGTGACTTTCGTGGATCTTTTTATGTCATTAGAATTAGGTACATGATAATTATTTCAAATAATTGCAAGAACCAAATAGGTAGTAGCCTTATGATATAGCCATGTTCCATGTTCATATAAGATACTACCTAGTCCCCTTTGTGTGTTAAATCTAGAATTTGCCTACTTGGTCTTGCCTAGGTTGAAGGATAGTTGGTTAGGAAAGGATCATAGGTCTTTTTATATTTTATTCCACATTTAGGCTAAATAACCTTCCTAATGTGAATTGGAATCCCTTGATCCCTGTTTTGAGCCTCATAGACCATTTATTTATTTTCACCTTTCACCTTTCTATTAATGTTATAATGAACCTGTTTTTGCACTGGTCCTCCTTGGATATTGTGCACCTCAACTTCGGTAAATAGCCTATGTTAAGGGTGACTATCATATGGGTGCATAATGTATAGTGGGTATGAAGAAGAGAAAAATAAAAGGAAAAAGTAGGGTTGGGTGTGGTAGCTAAAGAAAAGGAAAAGAAAAAGAAAAGAAAAAGAAAAATATGAAAAATTTGAAAAATAAGGAATAAGAAAACCACACCCAACTTGAATGTGCTTTAAAATAAAAAAGGAGAAATAAAGGTGGAAATAAAAAGAAAAATTGGTTGATAAGTGAGACCCCAAAGTTAGTGTAGTTCCAAGAAGGCTTAGTCACTTGATATCCATATGTACCATACTAGCCCCCAATCCTACATTACAAGCTGAGAAAATTCCTATAGTGATCCTGACTTGACTATCTGAAAGCTTAGGTATAGAAAATAAGGGCAAGCCTTTGGTATGTGACATACATTGATTAAAATATCATTCTGAGTGTGAGTGTCTCTTCAGCTTCCCTGAATTAACGTGCTAGATTTCATATATGAGTGAGGGGTACTTCTTTGATGTGAGGGCACATAAGTTGTATTGCTAGTTGCATTATTATTTGGGTAAGTGTAACTTGTATAAATGCATGGTTTCTTGTTGCTAATGTTAGTGTCATATCTTTATTCCTTTGTGTCATACTATTGTGCTTTATGTACACACACAATTCATTTTTACTTGTGATATCATAGGGGATAATGAATTTAAACTTAAAATTGTTGATTCACTGCCTTGGATTCTCCTAGTTAAGCATCGTGTTTTTGTTTTATTTTGTCTTGTTGCCTGAGGACATGCAAATATTTTTTAAGTTGAGGGTGATGATGTGCTATGAATTTATAGCATTTTTTATGCTTAAAACTATGAAAATATACATGATTCATAGGTTGTTTTGGTAGAAATCATGTGTTTTGGGTATGTTTTGTAGAAAATTATGTTTTGGATGCTAAATATAAGAAAAAGATGAAAAATGAAGTTTCTGGATACTTACTTGGTCATTTTTGGGTGTATGTGGCACTTATTGAGCATATGTGACCAAATCATGTACCAAAACTTGAAATCCAGAGGCTTAGATGTAGGAAATTGAAGACTCTGTCACTTAAAAAGGCCACTTGTTGTCCGTATGTAGCACATATAGTGTGTATATGGCTAAGGTAAGTGATAGAATCCAAGAGCCATAGAGTTCAAAAGATGAAGGAAATTTTTTAGCGCTTACCTGGTTCCACTTGTGGACCGTATGTGGCCCAAGTAAGTGACCACTGACTTCATTTTTCCTTTTTCATTCGGGCTTTGATTTTTAGATTTCCTCATGTCGTTTCAATACCCTTTATGTGTTTTTTTTAGCTAAGGTTACTTACTTTGATATTTTTTACACACTTTAACATATTGTGATCTTTTGAATTCTTTTATTGGAGATTTTAGTTGATAATTCAGTTTCTGATTTTGGGTTTTAATCATTGATTATTGTGACATTAGTTTGTTGCATTCAATAATGAAATCCATTGGGTGTTACACAAGCATAGGTGACTAAAACCTTTTGCTAGGGTTGTGGGAACCTGATAGATTGATGAATTAGGTGAAGTGCAAAGTTGATCTTAGCCAGTACCCACGTATGCATTGTATTATCTTTAGTTTTAGAGTTGTCTTAGAGGTTTCAAACGTTGGGACCTGCCTAGATATTCCTATTCACTCTAAAAGGGGAGTAGGGACTAGGAAAAGATAATAATAACAGTAATTTGGAGTTAATCTCCAAAATAAGCTTCCTCGTATTATCTTCTTAGATGATCAACTTTCGTCTAATAACTTGATACTTACAAGGTGATAGTTAATTGGGATCTAGTATAAGGGTTAGTAATGCAACCTCTTGAAACTCAAAAGTTAAAGGGTGAAATCAATTAACGAGTCCATGAGATAATTGATGGTAAATAACTTATCAAATTCTACATGAAAAATACTGGGTTGGATCAGCTGAGCACGATAAACTTATGGATTTGAGATGCTAGGGGAAACACAATACTAGTGTTTGTCTCCTATTGATTTCAACCAAATTCAGCATTATGTTACTTACAATTACTTGATACTATAAAACCCCCTTTGTCTGTTGATTCTAGAAAAAAGAGAGATACGATACGATATGATACGATACGATACGATATGATATGATACTTGTAGTCTCGGTGGGTATGACCCCAACCTAATTGGGTTACTATACTTGACTAAAACTGTTTTATCCTTAAATTGGAGGTGTAGTTTTGGTGTGGATCATGGTCCACCGAAGAAATATAGTGGCCTTAAACAAAATCAAGTATTGATCCCACAAGGACTAGTGTTAAAAACTACCTAATTTCAATTCAACTATTAAGATTTAACCAGTGCAAACGTAACCATGAGAGTTTTAAAGTTGTAACTAATAGTAAACTAAAATAATATGGTAAGCCAAAGTTCTTGGATAATCAATAGAGAGAAACTCAGGGTCAAGTCACTACGAACAATCATACTATGTTATTGAACTTTATTGGTTAGATTATTTATCTTGTTTCTGATTCACGGGATCAATGAAATGACCATGGCTTTCCGGACCTCCAATCGACTATCTAACATAGCCTCCACAACTACATCATTGAGAGGTGATGCGAGAGATAAGTTAAATGATTTTGTATTAATCTCATACTTTAACCAATTAGGTCACCTATGTATATTCCTATCCCAAGTGTAAATCATAACATCATTCTATGAAGATTACGATCCTATTCTATTCATCCCAAAATTTTCTCTGCCATTCATCCTTCCGGGTTTACAATGGAGTTATAGCATGTATTCTAAGAGTCGTGATGCTTTAAAATAGTAATAACAAGGATAAATAAATATAAAATATTGATAAATAACTAAAACCAAATCAATTCATAAAAACAATAATCATGTTCTTGGCATTATCCCCGAAAAAGGGTATTTAGCCGATCATAGACATAACCATAATCACAATGAATGAATACATGTTAAAATCCATCAACAAAAAAAATTTATGAAACAAAACACCTAATTTAAGTGTTCTTCAGCTTCCCTTATAGTCCCAAATTTTTACAAGGTGTCTAACAAAGTGACTAGTGTCCTATTTATAGTAGGACAAAATTTGCCGATTCCAATCTAAGGGTGTGCCACGCCAATGTCGCTCCATATAGGAGGAATGTCACATGAAAAATGCAGAGGTATACTGTAAATTGACATACAAAATTTTTTAAATAGAACTCCGTGGGATTTTGGTGGCACCTACATAATGTGGAACGCCAAACACTACAAAAACACCCAACTTTGCCAAGCTTTGTCCCATGCTTTTGTCAATTCTTTTCAAACTTTGTAGTGGTGTTTCTAATTGATTTCAAGCTTGTACGTAAACTTTATATTGTCATGATATACTTAATAAGATTACTCACACATCAAACACAACACATTAGAGCACAAAACAAGATACAATTCAAGACAATGAACTAGCAAATGCCATAGCTCAAGCTAAGAGTACTAGATTTTGTCCCTTGATTCTTAACTTGGTGTTTTGACTCCAAATTCACTATTAACACACTTTGAACATTAAATTTACATAACATAACACTTATATTCTTATTTATACCAATAATTACTCATTAATCACAAGAAAAGTGCTCTAAACTAAGCCAAATATGTTTGGATAACAATACTGAGATGCATAAATCCACCTCAGATCATCACCTTAAACTTTAAGCCTTGTTCTTAATCAATCAAATCTTCACTCTAGGAATGATAATTAGAGAAGACTCCACACTTTGATATAAATCAAGACATTCAACTTAGCACTACAATGACTACACAGAATGCAAGTTTTCATACTAAACATGTTATACATACAATTGAAAGCTAAAGAACACTATTTCAAAACATCCCAGCCTAAAATTGACTCATCAAGTTGGAAAAATTATGTGTATTATTCAATAACAAGGATCATACAATTCACCTAACTATAATTAATCATGTGACCTAACCATAAGAGAGTTACCGATATTCACTCACATAGATCAAATTATCAAAAGAACGTGTATAAGAATCAAATTATTCTCACTATCACAAAGAATTCATATATTACACATGATGAACCATAGGCTTTCCCTTAGTGTTGTACTCCACTAATATAAGAATGTTAGGAGTTAGGACTTAGGATAAAATAGGTCTTTAAGGGTTGTAATGTAGACTAAGGGACGAGTAGGAGCTATTTGGCTAAAAGTAGTGACTAACTACCCTAAGATCTTTAATACATCACATGAACATTAAGATCTCTCTATTAACAACCAATTCACCACTTCTCTCTACTCTTATCTTTTGTTTTAACCTATCTCATTAAGATCATTCAGTGATAACGTGGTGGGAGGATTTATCAACTCAAGCTCAAATTTTGGCACAAACTAGAAAATCTTTTCATTACACAACTTCCTACCACAATACTGCCAGTTTTACAATGCCAATAGCTACTTTTTAGGGTCTCACTTTCACCTCTTTTTTTCTTTCTTTTAACACTCCTTTACCTTATTAACTTTCACTTAAAGCACATTAGAGCTTTGGATCAAATTCAGGTCAAAGAAAGAATGGAATAGGCTATATAGAGGCTACCAAATTTTAGTCTAAAGGTTCAATAGGCATAACTAAGATTATGCACAAGGGTAGATATCAAAGGGTATAAAACATGGCTATCAAAGAAATACCTATATCATCTCCTAGACCCACACTCTTTATTTCTCTTTGTACACACACCAAATAAGTTCTAGACATCAAATGCAACAAGGAATACATAAAATCCTTAAACTACAAATAGAACATGCTTAACTTAAGAAGGATCATCATAGACTCTCAACTAATTAATATCATAAATTCAATATTAAGCCAACCATGTTGAATAGTCATAAACAAGAGCATAGGAGTTTCAAAGGTAGTAATTTACTCAATCAACATGCTATTTACATAAAAAAAAACATCTTACGTCATGTAATCATACATTACTACAAAAAGAACATCTCACTTATGCTACACAAAAATTATAAAATTTACTCCTAAAAAGAAAAAGGATACTGGGTTGAAGGGGTGCCCCCGTGGAAAAGAATTAAGAAAACAACCACAGGGTGGGTGAAGTGTGCTCTTGCTTAACTGACACCCACAAACTAAAAACTAAAGAGGAAAATCTTTTTGAAATTTTCAATTTTTTTTCAAATTTAACCAAAAACAAGAAAAAAGCTAAATATTAACATCCTACCACAATCACTTTAACTGAAACAATGGGACTTTCCTTACCCCACGCAAAAACATCTACTTTGTCCCTAAAGTAAACTCAAAACTAGAGATAGAAATACTCCATGAGGCCTCTAAGCCTGGCTAGTAGCATTTTTTAACAACAAGAAAGTATGACGACCCCACACTTAGTCTCTACCATCCTCCGTAGCTTTGGTTTCTGGTACTCAGACTTCTCATCAACCTATTAATCAACAAAACAAACACTACATGAAGTAAAAACTATAATATTGAAAATAAAATACATACGTTAATTTGGGTTGCCTCCCAAGTAGAACCCTAAATTAGTGTTGCGACATGACCTAACATCACTACTTAGCTGAATTAATTCAATCCCTTTCTCACACTTAGAGACCATCTTCTTATTCGTTTGTAACCTCTTGAGTGTGTACTATAAAGGTAAAAATATTTCTCAACAACAACCTTGTCAAGCTTATGAATCATCATTATATTAGGCTTAGGTGGTGGTGGCTTAGGTAACTCAATAAGATTGACTGAAGAGGTCTTTAGTGGTGCACTTTCTATCATCCCACACTTATCCATTTCCATCACTATAAATATACACAAATATTTTTAGTGGAAAGGTGGATTAAGTGGTTTATACACTAGAAATCACCTCTTTGTCATCCAATCTCATTATGAGAGTGTCTTCTCTCACGTCTATTAAATCTCCTCCAGTGTATAAAAATGGACATACCAAAATGATTGATACCCTGTAATCTGCATCATAATCTAACATAATAAAATCTACTAGAATTATATACATACCAACATTTATAAGGACTTACTCAGTTATTCCTTCGGGTTTAACTATGGTTCTATCCGCCAATTGCAGCATCAAAGGGCATAGTCCCAGCTTACCCAACCAAAGAGTTTTGAACATAGAAAGAGATATGAATTTATACTTGCCCCCAAATTACTCAAGGCATGTACTACCTCACCATCACCAATATGTATGAGAGGATGAAACTCCCTGGGTTCTTAAGGTTCTCAAGTATTTTTTTCACTACTATAGAGTTGTACTCCTCTGTCAATGCCACCATCACTATATCCTATAGATTAAAATTAATAGTCACTATATTATTTAGGTATTTTGTGTACCTAGTAATTACCTTCAAAACATCTGAAAGAGGCGGGTTAATGTGAAACTGGTGTTGGGTGTATTTATGCACTCTAGTGTTACTATTCTACCCTTTTTAGCCTTGTTTTGTGGATGATTCTTATGATATATGTGCTGATAATGATATAACTGAGAATTTATGTGTCCATGTATGTTTTTATAAAGTTTAATGGTGGTTTTACATGATTTTTGATTCAATTTGAGCATTTAGAGTTCAACCGAGAAAACTAGTGTAACTAGTTTGAGCGAGGTGTTTTTCTAGTCTATTCTATTGAGTTCTAATGTGTTTTAATGAGTTAATAAGGATGTTATTATGTATTTATATGTCAAAAAACTTATTTATAATGTTCAAGGGTCAATTGAATCAAGAAAAGAGTCAAAACAATGAGTTAAAGCTCAATGTGAATTTAGCCTATGCTTAGCTCGTGTTTCTAGTTTATCGTTGAGGATGTTGTGTTGTTTTGAGCTATAAATTGTTGTGTTTAATGATATAGGATACTTGTTAAATGTATAATGATGTTATATGAAGGATATACAATCTTTAAATCAAGTGTAAACAACTTAAAAGGGCTCAGAAATGACCACGAAAGCACAAGATGCAAGGTGGACACCAATTTGGACCCCTATAAAGTTTTGACCATGTGGGTAATTTGTGTTTATACAATTTGAACGTGATTCATTCCATTATATTATGAAGGGGCGCAAAATGGTGAAACACCACGTATCACAGCCGTCCTAATTTGCAATTGTTCAAAAACAGTGTCTCAACGTGATTGCACCGCTTAGCGCCAATGACCAAACTCGGGAGTTAAGTGCCTAGTTGTTCCTAGTTTTTCCCAAGATGCCATTTGACACTGTGGTATGATGCTCCAATGATCAAAATCGGGAGAAAAGTTCCGAACTGAAGGAAAATAACGTAGAAACCTAATCCAAGTGGTGTTATGACTTATATACTATAAATACAATGTCTTAAAACACGTTTTAGGACATATTTGAACCCCTAGATCACTTGGAACAACATTGGAGGCTACCCAAACTTATTTTTAGGTTCTTATTTATTTAATTTAGCTTTATTTTATGTTTTTAATCATTTATACAATTAATTGGATGTTGATTATGGTTATGAGTGGCTGAAAAAAACTCCCTTTCCGGGGTTGAAGCCAATAACTTGATTATTATTGCTATGGATTAAGTTTGTTTTCTTTGATTACCAATATTGTTTGTTTGTTTATTATTTTTTTACCTATTTTAAGTATTCGCGACCCTTAAAATACATCCATTGTCAACTTTGTGAACTCGGTAGAGGGAATAGGGTGATAGAACATGAGAATAAGCAGAGTATGGTTCTTGATTCTTTATAAAATAAGAAACTTAAATTAGTATCTAGGGCAGGGATGTACTTTTATACCTCACTTGATTCATATGTAGGATGATATTTGTTGAGAACATAAGTGAATTATCACATCTCCGCTCAACGATGTAGGTGTAAGGTTCAACTTACGTAATAGATTAGAGGTTTGGAAACCATAATCGTGCAATTTACCCTATGAATCAACAACCAAGATAAGCAAGTTAACGAATGAACTCTAATAGCATAATATGATTGTTCAGAGTTCTTCAACATTAGGTTTTGTCCTATTGATTGTTACAAGATCTTTACTTTATGCATTATTTAATTTACTTGTAATATACAAGCTCAATTCTCTCTTTTGGTTACTCTGGCATCAAGTGAATCTAAATTGTGAACTGAAATCAAATCATTGCCAAATCTAGTCTCTGTGGGATCGATAACTCATCTTTCTTGAAGGTCACTATATTACTTGGTAGACCACGTACACTTGCGTATGCGCTGTCAAGTTTTTGACGCCGTTGTCGGGGACTTGTTATTTAGAAATTATTTATTTTAGATTTACTTTTCAATTTATTTGGTGTTTTTTTATGCTTGGTCTTGGTTTTATTTTTGTAAGAAATAGGTTTCAAAGTTTATAAGATGGCAACGGATCGAGAGTTAGTAGAACTACGCCTAGAACCAGAGTAACCTTACCATAAATAAAGGAGAGAAGCGATCCATCTCTCCAAAATTCTGCAAATCCAAGAAGTCCATGAGAATACTATTCCTAAGGCTGACAACAAGTAGCCGTAGGAAGGTTAGGGAAGTGGCAGTCCCACTTCCAACGAACTTAACTTCCCCAATTAAAAGACCGGCAGCTGGGGGGAATTTTGAGTTGAAATACAATATGGTGCAGCTTCTTATTAGCAGTGAGCAGTTTGCAGGTCTTTCACATAAGGATCCATAAGTCCACTTGCAGACCTTCATTGAGCTTACTGATACATTCACTCCAATCGGGGCGACTCCATATTATGTGAGGATGACACTTTTCCCCTAGTCACTTATTGGTAAAACTAAAAGGTGGTTGAATCTAGAGACATATAGTTCAATGATAACATGGGATGACTTAGCCAGAAGGTTCCTCATCAGATTCTTTCCATCACGCAAGACTGCGAGACTTCTCAGTGAGATAGTGATCTTTAAATAGAAGACTGATAAAAATCTCTATCATGCTTGAGAATACTTCAAGGCACTTCTTTAAGGTTGTCCACATCACCAATAGTCTAATAAGGTACTTTTTGATACTTTATTAGAAGCTCTTCATCACAATACAAAGAATTTGCTAGATTCAGCCGCAAATGGTCAAGCATTGGAGCTAACTTATGATGAATTGTACACATTTCTGAACCGCATAGCACAAGGAAATCCAGATTGACAGTTAGATTCTAGAAGTTCCACGAAAGGAATTATAGAAGTATTGTAGGTGGACCAATTCATAGCCTTATCAACACAGGTTTCTGCCTTACAAAATTTGATCAACATAATATTCAACACCATGAAGTTGGGAGCCATGCAACATGCAACCACAGTCAATGCTATCCAACAAGTCACAGGTTGGTGTGAGGTATCTAGAAATAGTGGTTATGCAGCGGCTATGTGTGCTTCAAATCCAGAATTTGTGATTTATGTGGGCAATGCTCAAAGGCTAAATTACGATAATGCCTACAACATAAAGTGGAAAACTCAGCCACAAAATCAGTCATGAAAGGCCCCACAGCCATATGCCCAATTGATTCAATCAACTTGCAACATGGAAGAGATGATAAAGAAACTCATATCTAGTCAAATATAATTGATTGCGGATCTGAATAGTCCAAGGGTAGAATTACAAAGTCAAAAAATAGTAAAGAGAAATTTAGAGTTGTAGGTTGAGTAGATACAACAAGAGTTAAATATCCGTCCTCAAGGTGGTATGCCCTGTGATACAGAAAATCCAAAGCAAGTCATGGCAATTACCTTGCAGAATGGTAAAGAGATTAAAGGAGAACCTCCCAAGGAAACAAAAGAGGTAGATGTTGAGGTGGTGACCCAACAGGTAAATGAAAGAGTTGCTGAATATTCAAGGAAGTCTGAGTAGTTGAAGGAAAAGTTGTTGAACCAGAAAAGAAAAAGACACTGCCATTGCACTTCCCTCAAAATAAATAAAAGCGAAGAAGGATAAATTGTTTAAAAAGTTCATTGAGACATTCATAGAGTTACATATTAATCTACCTTTGCTGGATGTTCTACAGAGTATGCTTAAGTATGCAAAGTACTTGAGGGATGTGGTGGGGAAGAAGGTGAAACTGCAAGATCTGGGAGTTATAACACTCACTGAAGAGTGTAGTGCGGTAATGAAATAAAAAATCCCCCAGAAATTGAAAGATCAAGGGAAGTTTGCTATCCCTATTCAAATTGGGGGAAAAAAGTCCATGCATTGAGTGACTTAGGGGCAAGCATAAATTAATTCCCCTATCATTATTTAGAAAATTGGGCTTGGGAGAGCCTAAAGAAGCATGAGTGGTAATGCAGCTAGCAGACGGATCTATAGAATATCCAGATGGAATAATTGAGGATGTACTCATAAAGGTTGGTAAATTTGTTATTCCTGCTGACTTGTTTGTTTTTGATTTTGTGGAAGACAAACATGTACCAATTATTTTGGGGAATCTATTCTTAGAAACTGGAGGAACTTTAATCGATGTTAGAGAAGGAACACTCAAAATGAGGGTAGATGATAAAGAGGTGGTAGAATTTTCTAAGTTTGGGACCCCTTGGTAAACACTAATGGACTGAATTAAGCATAGGATTTTGTGGGGTCTTAAAATATCTCCCACTTGGGAACATTCATCCTTGAATGGGAACTAACTAAGCTGCGAATACTAGCAGACTGAACTTACTTATTGGACATGAACATCTGAAGCATGTCTATATGACTGGAACTACTGATATACTGAGATTTCATACTGAGCATGCGTATGTGATACATTAATAATTGACTGAACTAACTCATGAATAAATGACTAAATATGCAAAGGTAAATGATATTGAGTTTATAAAGAAAATTTGAGCGTAAAACTAAATGGATTTAAGGACATGAAAGCATTAGGGAATCATAGGGTATATCCCTCTTGGGACACTATGTCCCTCTGAGAATGCTTACTTCACTGAGATACTGGGGCGATGCACAAGACGCCTACGAATTGAGTCACAACTAAATGTCTAGGATATGAAATTAATGCATAATTCATGAACTAAGCTAAACTCGCAACTATTAGGATGCTCTATCTGAGGATAGTTACATTTTTGAGTTTTCTAATGATATGAATTAGATAGGAAGATAGGAAAAACAAACCATATGAATTTGACTACTTGACGGTTAAATTAAATTACTGGCTTTACTAAATGAATTATGCTAAAAACTTAAGCTCATATGAAAACAAAAGATCTAGCAAAACATATCATGAAGGTGAAAGATTCATAACATACCCTAATCTATATTGGGGAAACTTTCCTGATCATGGCGAGTCTGGAGTGCCGAAAATCTATTCCAACGCTGACCACTATTGGTACTGGAAGTGGCGCCCTACAGATGCAAATCTTTACCCCTTTGAGCTAAAACTCTACACTCCCACAGCCTGTGGCCTATCTTACCACAACCAAAACATACCACACTGCCTGCTCTACATGCACCTAGGTGATTCTTACCACACTCTTCTAAAAGCTGATAGGTACGATCAATTCTTACACTACCCTAGATTTTGGAGCCTGGTGCCCCATCATGATTGCCATTCCCAAACTACTAGTGCAATAGTTAAAAATGGAGATGGGACTAAAAACTTTTGACTATGCTGAGAATAGTTACCTCCTTATGACCCTGGCTGAGAAAAACTAAAACTACCTGTTCTGGCTCTCTTATTTACTCTCTCTTTTTCCTTAGCTTTCTCTGCCTCAATCTGCTGAGCGTGCATCATCAACCTTGAAAAATCCATGTATCTATTTAGCATAACATTCCTACACTCCTTAACTACCAAACCAAACACATCGTTCACAAACTTACTCATACTTGCTCTAGGGTCATCCATCTGCTTAGGGACATACTTAGACAACTGGTTGAACTTGAGCCAATTCTCCCTCACTGACATATACCCTGCCTCAGGTTCATGAACTATTATATCTTAGCTTCCCTTATCTTAAGTGGGAAAAACTTATCTAAGAACGCATCCCGAAATATCTTTCAAGTCATGGGAGTTGCATCCTCCCAGTTACTCTTTTTCCACATCCTTACCCAATCATGAGAAACATCCTTCATCCTATAGGATGCCAATTCTACACTCTCCTCTTCATAAATATGCATAACTTGGGTGATCTTCTTCACCTAATCAAGATAAGGTTGTGGGTCATCATCTGCCTTAGACCCAAAGAATTCTGGTGGGTTCACTCTCATAAAATCTTTGATTCTGGCTGCGGCTAAATCCCTATCTTGCTGCGGTAGGGCTGTAGCCTGATGATTACCCTAAATTTAGACTGAGAGTTTAAATTTAGCTCACGCTCACTCTCACGACATCAATACTAAAAGAAGGAAAAGTGTTCCCAAAACATCCCATAGTCTCCTATCCATAAGTGTGGTGTGCAACACACTCATGCACAAGACTCTACTAGATGCGGCTTTTCAGACTTCCTAAAACACTGTTGAACCTTTGGCTCTGATACCAAGTTTGTAATGCCCCGAGTCTAGTACCCCAAATGCTACACGATGCTCATAATTTTGAAAGACCACAAGCTAACCCATGACTTATATCAGTAATTGAGCACTGAATAATATACTATAAAATGCGGAAAACTGGCGGAAAACTTACCATAAGGTTCAATACTGAAATAAAACTGAATAAAGTATAACAATACCAAATCTAAAACAACTTTCTGAAAGTACTCTAGTCTAAAAATTCCCCTAAACTGTCTGAATAAGGAGTTGATGGGACAATCCCTCAACTAACTCCATCTAATAAAATACTAAATCTAATGGAATAATAAAATAAGGAACATCCTCGAATGGTGAGGACTCACTTCTAAGTCTACTATTTCTAGCTAAATTTGAACTGCTAAGGATGAACTGGAACCCATGCTTTTGAACCTATGGTATAAGACAACATAGCGTAAAAGAAAATTATGTGTTAGTACGTGAGAATGTACTGGCATGCTAAATGAGGTAAGGATGAATGCAAGGGTTCATATTCAAGAACTGTAACTGACTATGTAACGTGAACATGGCTGAGTGAGAACACAAGCATGAGTGCATAATCTATAACTGAAATTGTGGTATCACTGAATACTGAATTTTAATAACTGGATTTTTGATAACTGAGTCTACTGATACTGATATTTGATTGACTAAAGCTGAGATTGGGCCTATCTAATGGGTGATATATGAACCTATAGAACTATCAAAGTTCTTTACTAAGCTGAGTGACTATGTCTAACATTCCTAATTTCTGTAATACTGATCTGAGTTCTATTCTAAAGACTGACACTGAAATTATGGGATGTAGTCATCTAACCGACATGCCCTTTCCGAACTAATTGGGGTCCAACCTATAACCCCAGCTGGAAAGGTTTCAGTACCATGCCATGGGTAAATACATTTGCTATGGAGTCAGTTCTAATCTGACGAGTGACCCCTGAGATCAGTCCTAAACTAGAGGCTGATCTCTGAGTATGTCAGTCCTATCTAACGAGTGACATCTCATACCTACACTGGCTACATAGTTCTGGAACTTAGAGATTTATTCTAGGGATCTCAGTCCTATCTAATGGGTGAGCCCCCATCCCTTGGTTCGGTCTGTGCTGAGTCCTACTCCTAACTGAAAGACACTGAACTAATTTTCTAGTTCATACTAGGCTTGTTTGAACAGTTACTGATCGTACTACTTAACTGAGTTGAACTGAGTTCATGGAGTCCCATTGACTGATGGAATACTACTGAGTTCTGAATTTATTACTGGAATGGACTGGGATATTACTGATATTACTGAGCTTTCCTAAGTCATGAAGCTAACTGAGTTCTATTGAATTCCATAACTAATTGAGAATAATACATATTGTAGTACGACTGAGATTATCTTGAAAACTGACACTGCCCCAAGAAAATCAGCTAAATTGTCGGGTATAAATACCCCCAGGACTCGATAGCATAAATAAGAATAAAACATGGCAATTCTTGAACAACATGATAATATTCTTTCATTCATAATACCATCAACGAAGCATCTCTTGAAGCACTTGAAAGTCATACACTAGCACATGAACAGGAATGCATACTAATGTCTCATGATTCATTCAATAAATACTTTCAACAAACACTTAGCAGGCATTAACTTGTACATACATGGGGATTACATATTTACATGCTATAATGGGACTACTTCATTCGTATAGGCATTTAATCAAACATATATGAAACGTGCTTTGGTTATACAATAATTACCACATCTAAGTATCATGACTATATCAATATACTTGAAACATGAAGGATTTATCATGAACATTATGCAATTCATCACATACTAGGTTCAAACTTTGAAACTCATAATCTAAAACATGAATTAAAACCAAACAATCACATAAACATGAATTTCAATTCACATAAATCATGAAAACTCATAAAAATATAATCTTTGAATTTAAAATTGAACTTCATGAGTGGAACGGATCCATGAATCAACATCTAATATACCTTCATTCTTTATTTGGAGAATATTGACGGTGAAACCTTTGAGAATTGAACCTTGAATTGAGAACACTAATGCTTGTTCTTGAGGGAATTTGAGAGAAAAGAGTATACTTTGGTGAAAATAGGGCTGAATATTGTGTTTTAGGATTATATAAGAGTAGGAAAAAGACTAAAATAACCTTGAGGTCGCGACTATTTTAATGAATGATAGCTGGGCACCGATGGATTGGTCGAAGCGGTGCGTCGAAGGCATCGACGCGATACCTGACGCGTTGCACCATGATCGTGCCGAGCCTCAGTACTTTTGACTGGAAATCCTACAAAAATATTAACTAACGCGATAGGTGACACGGTGCACCAATATCACATTGGTCCTCTATTTTGGGATACCAAACGTGGTCTAAACGAGGTTTGAAAAATCCCAAACTTGTTCGGGAACCCCTATTGACATTTTTTATCATAAATTAATTAAGATATAGAAATTTAAAGAACTTTAATGTCGCGAAATGAGATTGCCAACTTCTGAAGGTAAAAAAATAAACTAAGTCTGAAAACTTAACTAGATTTGTCAAAGTCAGGGACCCCTTGGCAAACACTAATGGAATAAATTAAGTGTAGGATTTTGCGTGGTCTTACAATTTATTAAGTTTGATGAATCACCTTTCACTTAGGTGATGCACATGCCTATCGCTAAACTAAATCATAGTTTGAGAGGAGACAGTTTGACTTTTCAACTCATGCCTTTTCAACTTTTATTTCTTACTCTTCTCCTCATTGTTTCTCATACCCTAGTTTCCCTTACTCTTTTACTTTTACTATACAACCTACATGCATAAACATTGTCATCTCACTTTATTGGAATAACCACCACTACCGTGTACATGTCATAACCATCACACCATGCTAGAACCCTATCAACGGTGCATATTTTCTCTGATAAATCAATTTTATGTCTCCTATTAAGGTTATAATTCTTCTTTTACTTTGAATAAAGTGTTGATTGTTTATACTTGTTGTTTATTGTCTTCTATGGTGCTTCAATATTGTTTTATATTTAAAATTTTGTATTTTTCCATATAGTCGTGTAAGTTAGGAAACACAATATTTAGGATCTCTTTAGGTAAAAAAAGGATTTGAGTTTATGGGTTGAATTCGATTAAATTTCATTAAAAGGGTGTTAATTTTGAGTTGTTGGTACCAATTGAAATTTTAGTTCTAATGAATTTTTATAATGATAGATTAGGTATTGTTGTTCTTATAGGAAAGTCGTCAAATTCATTGCTTTAGTAATGCAAACTGAGGAATTACGTATACCCATAGTCAAATTTGGTTGAAATTGGCATTGAAATGGCTTGATGGTTTTGAGTAATAATTGATGAAAGATAACACTTTGGAAATTGGTTAAGAACTTTGGTGATGTGCCAAATTGTGTGGCGGATTTCTAAAGTGCTCTCCACATCGACTAAAGTGATAGTTATGATTGTCTAATTAGGATGCAACCTTGGTAATGCCTTAATAGATTGGTGATGCTCAAAAAAGATCACCATTCATCATATAAACAAACTCTAACTTTAATTTACCAAACTCAGTCTTTTTAACTATTAGGTTGGGAAAAGAGAAATAAGTTAGCCAAACTCTATGGTCACCATAAAACCTATTTATCGATGAACCTCTATAATACTTTTTTGTTTGCTAATTTTTTATAGTGAGTTTTTTAATTCTTTTTGCAAGAATGATTTAGCCTAATCATGTTGATAAGAAACAGACTTCTACTCCTCATCCCACAACCAAGATCTCAAAAGAGGTCTTAATTCTAGGGTGGTCATAACTCAAAAGAAATGTCAAGAGAAGAAGATGGTGGAAGCTGAAAAAGGGAAAAGAAAGGATCTTGTTACTAAGAAGCCATGCTCACTACATATTTCCAACTATGAGGGGTATAACTTGTCTACCGTGGAGGAGGGAAACACTAACCTAATCCATGAACCACTCAATACTCACGGAGTTAAGCCTACCATGATAAAGAAGAGGGTTAAACCAAACTCTAATGTTTTCTCAATCACTTACCTCGTAGTGGTTCCCAAGTTCATCAATCATCTCAAAGTGACCGATAAACATACAATCATTAAAGAACAAAGGTTAATCCCTGAAGTGTCGGAAGTCAAATATACCAGAGTCTTATTTGCCCTATGGTACCATGACTTTGAGATATTCACTGAACTTCAAAAGCTGTATGTGGAAACTTGTGTCTGACAATTGTATGAGGCTTAGGGGAAATTATTTTTTGCCAAAAGAAAGAAGGCTAAGCCTAAAAAAACTAGAGTTGTGGTGACAGTTTGGGGTGTGAAAGTTAAATGGCATCAAATGCCCTCGTGGATTGTATGAAGAACCTTAATTGGTATGGGTACACTCTATTTTGAATATCAATATTTGTTGAGATTTATTAGTAGCAACCTTATGCCATCATAGAATAAGATAGTCATTCGGGAACCAAAGATAGTGTTATTACGAAAAATTATAATGAAAGAAAGAACAAACCTTGTGTCTCCCAAAAACTAACCTTCAAATAAGTATGTTGTGGTCAATGTGAAATATAGTAACCCAAACTAGGTTGGGGTTGATCCCATAGGGAATGCGTGGAATTATATCTCAAACTTGATGAAATCACGGGCAGTGCAGAAAAGTAATGGGGGGATTTTAAAGTCACAGTAACACGTAACCGAACGTGAGTGATTGGGGTTGTAAACAATAGTAGATGAGAATTATAACACTGCTCCATCTAGCTTCTAACTCCATAATATTCTCATATTCAATTCACCTATCCCACTGCTCTGCATGCAAAGTCTGACAAGCTATGTATTATCAATCGTCTTATAAATGCATTGATAAATCACACCCTTCACTTTCTGAGTCTAGAGGAATCAGCTTACTATCCCTTGTCCTTGACCCCGGTACAACTATCACCTTTTGGGTCTCAAATTGATTAGACGAGGGTTCATAGCCTCAAATCATTGTCGTAATCCTTTTTCCCAATTTTAAAAATCTCTTGTGAGAATGATATAAAGTACAAGTAATTCCTAAGCCACTGTAGTAGCTTACAAGATAATTAATAAGAGGTAGATTATAATACATTCAATCACAACAATCTAGATGAATCTCCCACTTCTCCTATGTTGTTAATCCGCCAGGGTTCCCATAACCATAGTTAAGGAATTTAGCTGCACATAGTTATACAATAATACATGACAATCAATGAAGTCAACATAGAATTAATAGTACCAAAATGATAAGAATAAAATCCAAAATCTTCAGTTGATTATAAGACCAAAAACCCAAGAACAAAAATATCGAGTATCAAAAAGTCAATGTATGTGAAAAAATATCAAAACCAAGTACATAATAAAAGCATAACCTAAGGGTATTTATATTATCTAAGAAAACAAAGAACCTAATTATAAAAAGAAAAACTATGTTGGCAGTGGTTACACCTTTGCCAACAAGTCATTAGGACCGGTTATGACTTATTATCTACTGTCGTATCTCTCTTTTGGCTTCAGTAATCACAACTCGTAGGGTCTCTTTTTGAGTCACATGTTGATAATCGTAGTTACTCCAATAAACTTCCTCCTTCAGGTCTACTGAGTCTATTATCAGTACGGCTTCTCCCTATGAGTCATAGTTTCACCACACGACTCGTGGACTTCACTCATTACCACTGGAGCATTATTTGTCAATACTCAAGACCTTTATCAACTATTCTTATTACGGATTCTCACCGCAACTCATAGTCACTCCATATGAATCATGATTATCCATTGTAGTATTCCAGGAACTCATCTTTGGCAACTGTTTTCATTACGGTTGCACACCACGACTCTTAGTCACTTTTTACGTGTCGTGGTCAATTTTTACTTAGCCCTTTCAGTTCAGCTTTTGCTACTGTTAGCCTCATGAGTCTGGATATGAGTCATAAGGTGAATTAACAACTTGTAGCCTAATCTATACTTTAACTTTTTAGAGATTTTTCTCCTTTTTTCAATCAAACACCACTTTCGACATAATTTACCTTCAATACATATAAAAGATACATCATATTCGATGAAATGACATAAGTCAATGCATAATTTCACTATTTTAAGCAAAGAATGTGCCATGAAACCAAGACATATCAAAATCCTCAACATAGAAAGTTTTCATGTCTTCAGGCAAAAACACAAAACAGAAACACAAAACAATGCTTAAGATACCTTTTGCAGTTGACTTATTAATCCTTGGTCAAAACATGCTACCCTTCTTTTATTTTTATTTTTTTCAAAATCAAATGTGTATTGATTAGGTAAAACAATGTGACATATAGGAATCAATTAATGGCATTACATTAGCAATAAACAACAAAGCATATATGCAAGTCACACTACCCGAATAGATCAGTAATCTAACAACACGACCCATGTACCTTCACAATCAAAGAAGTCCTATTCTCTCAACTATATCAACCATAATAATGAAGGGACAGTCAAAAGACGTTTTCACTCACAAAGAAGTTCCATAGTGTGCACAGAATGCCGTAGGCTTGCCCTTATTTTCTTTACCTTAGTTTCCAAATAGTTGGGTTAGGATCACTATAGGGCTTTATTTGGATTGTAATGTAGGCTTTGGATGGTATGATATATTTGGGAACATTTAGTGATTAATCCTCCTTGGTTACTTTAGGGTCCACTTATTTTCAAACTTTTTTCTTCCAATTCGCCCTTATTTCTCCCTTTTTATTCTATTTATTTCTTATTCAGGATAGGTGTGGTTTCTTTTATTATTTCTTTTTCAAAATCTTTCTTTTTCCTTGTTCTATTTTTTTTCATTGTCTTTTTTTTTATTTTTCTACCACACCCAACCTTAATTATTTTATTCTATTTACACCCCTTCTTCCTACCCGCTCCATACTATACACCCATATGATAGCCACCCTCAACTTAGGAGAGTTGCTTGAGTTGAGGTGCACAGTTTCCAAGGAGGACTAGGGCCAAAAAAGTTTCATTGCAGTTTAAAACGGGAAGGTGAATTGGTGAGAACAAAACAATAGGTCTATTCAGCTCAAAATCAGTATCAAGGGATTTTATTTGGTTCGTCAATTTAGGCTTAAGTTGAATTCTTTAAAAAATGGCCTATAATGTTTTTCCTAATCGACTACCCTATAACCTAGGCAAGACCAATCACTCAAGTTATAGATTCCATCCACATAGGGAACTAGGTAATGGGTAATACACATTGTACAGGGTCACATTGTAAGTTACTCCTTATCTAGTTCATGCAATTTTTCACCATAGTTATTACGTCCCTAATTATAATGCCAGTACTAGATTCACAGTGGTCACAAGCATCACAAATCACACTGTTGTCAAAATTTTAGCAGGGTTATCATTTTCTCAAACAATTTTAGTAAATTCGGTACAATCACTCAAAAATATGTCAACTGCCTTAGGTACACATTTTGTTCCTAATTAAACATCACACATAACATTACAAAACACAAACACAAAAAGAAATCACACATTTAAACTAGACAAGTAAGGTTTGCATTAAAACCGTAGCCTGCGGGAGAAGAAACACAACAATAACAGCCCACAGCGGCTAGGAAATACACCTCCATTCCCAACTAAATTCCTATGCACTATCCCGATGCATAAAAAAATGTAAAATGAGGAGTAAAGATGTACCTAGATGCTCTAGGTGCCAAATCAAGAAGTATCAGTATATGGGGCCTTAGTATGTGTCACTCTCTCAGCATCAGTAGTCCCTACAATAGTCGGGATGCTCTCAACAACTGTGGACAGGTATTGTCTAGTGCATCAATAGTGGCTCGACATCAAATTTTAGCGTCGCTATTGTGGTCGATGTCAAATATAGTGACCCAAACCAAGTTGGGGTCGAACCCATAGGGAATGCATGGAATTATACCTCAAACTTGATGAAATCATGGGCAGTGCATAAAAGTAAATGGTGCAATTTTAAAGTCACAGTAACACATAACTGGACTTTAGTGCTTGAGGTTGTAAATAATAAAAGAAGAACACTAGGAATGTGTTCCCCATGGATTCTAACCCTGTAAAACTCTCATGCTCAATTCACTTATCCCACTACTCTACATACAAAGTCTGCCAAGCTCTGTATTATCAACTGTCTTATGAATGCATTGACAAATCACACCCTTATCGTTTTGAGTCTAAGGGTGTCGCCTTAGTATCCCTTGTCTTTGATACAGTACAACTATCACCTTTTGGGTCTCAAGTTAATTAGACAAGGGTTGATAGCCTAGAATCACTGGCGTAATCCTTTTTTCCAATCTCGAACTCCTTTATGAGGATGATCTTGAATAGAGATAATTCCCAATCTTCTACAGTAGCTTAGAAGACAATTAATACAATGAAGATTACAATGAACACAATCACAATAGTCTAGATAAATCTCCCACTTATCCTATATTGTTAATCAACAAGGATTCCCACAACCCTAGTTAAGAAATTTAGTCGTTCATGGTTATGAAATAATCTATGACAATAAATAAAGATGAAATAGAATTAATTGCACAAGAATGATGAGTATAAAATACAAAATCTTCAATTAATTATGAAACCAAAGACTCCAAACAAAAACATCGAGTATCAATAAGTCAATTTATGTGAGAAAATATCAAAAGTACGTAACATAATAAAAGAATAACCAAAGGGTATTTATAGAATCTCTAAATAACAAAAGAAGCCTAATTAAAATACATTTGAAAACTATGTTGGAAGTGGTTACACCTCTCTCAATGAGTCATTAGTACTGGTTATGATTTGTTACCCGCTATCGTAGCTCTTTTTTGGCTTCAATGGTCATGACTCATTGAGTTTTATTATGAATTGTATGCTACTAATAGTAGTTACTCCAGTTAACTTCCTTCTTCAGGGATGTTGAGTCTGTTATCACTATGACTTCTCCCTATGAGTCGAGTATGACCATACAACTCGTGGTCTTCATTCCTTACAACTGGAACATTATTTGTCAACCCTCAATACCTTTATCAACTATTCTCTTTACGGATTCTTACCACGAATCGTAGTCACTCCTTATGATTCATGGTTACCTATTGTTGTATTCCTGGAACTTAGCTTCGGACACTGTTGTCATTACGGTTGCACAACATGACTGGTAGTCAGTACTTACGAGTCATGGTCAATTTTTACTTAGCTCCTTTAGTTTAGTTTGTTCTATTGTTAACCTCATGAGTTTGAATACAAGTCGTAAGGTGACTTAACGACTCGCAGCCTGCCCAGTACTTCAACCTTTCAGAGCTTTTTTTTTTCCAGTCAAACATCACTTTAGACCTAATTTACCTATAATACATATAAAACACACATCATAGTCGATGAAACCACCTAAGTCAATGCACAATTTCACAATTTTAAGCATCGAATGTGTCATGAAACCATTCTACATTAGAACCTTACCTAGACTATTGCCTTGGAGATTGCTATATGGGTCCAACAAAATAATACTTCCCTTTTCTTTACTTTCCTTATTATTAAGTTGTGCCAAAGGAGAAAGGTCCCTTTTAATAATAATAAGGATGTTAAGTACACCCATACCTCTATTGTTGATATAACAAGACATAGGACTGGACAAGCTGAGAAAAAGAAAACTTAGGTGGATTCTTCCCCAGTAATTGATAGTAAAACAACTATTAGTGGTGTCAACCGAACAACTCTAAAAAATATAGAAAAGATGAGACTAATCATCTCTCTAACCGCCACCTCTACCACCATGATCTCCATATTTTCGAACTTCTAACACACCTCGATTGGCTTGGTTTACACCCTTTGCATGGACACCATACCCACCATATAGATGGACCCTATCATTTTCTCCTCTATGACAACCTACTATAACTAGAGCATTAGAAGTTGATTGTTAAGTTAATTGATCTAAAAATAAAAATTTAGGACCATACCTCCTGAAGTGGACCAAACATCCACTATATTGGCACCAAATGCTCCCAGGCAGGCCTTTAAATGAAAGAGGATGAAGATGTATAGCTTCTAGTCTAAGAAGGATGATAACTAACAATAGACGGGATTCCTACAGATACTTGCATGGCTAAATTATAAGGCTAAGATGGGCCATGGACCTTTGAGAAAGTAACAATAAACTAGACTAAGGCCCAGGATTTTTTTTTCCGCCTTTACCTTTCCTAGTTTCTCAAGTGCTTCTTCCTTCTTGGATAATGCAACTACCTCCTAAAAGGACTTTCCAGACACAACCACAAATAAATTAGTCAACTGAATCCCAAAGTTTATACCCTTCATGAAGTACATAATCCGTTCTTTCTCTGAGGTAATAAATTTTAGTGCATAGCGCGACAAGGCATGAAACTTAGATTCACATGACGCAATAAATATGTTACCCTAGTATAATCTTAAAAATTTATTCTTCTAATCATTATAAATATTGTGAACATATTTATCATGGAATATATTCTGCAATTATGCTCAAGTAAGTGGAGGTAAGTTAGACCTTCACTCTACAAATGGCCTACACCATTACTTTACTTATTTCTACAGCTAAAAAACACTCCACACCATTGTTTTTAATAATTTCCATCTTATGAGGCATTCAAGACAATCTATGTAGAACTTAAATTTATCCTCAAACTCAGTACCATGGAATTTTAGGGGTTTCATCTTCATGAACTTACAAAATAGTCCCTGTACATCAGTTATCATCACTAGCCCAAGAACCTGTAGCGGATACACCCCTATTTCAGAGCCTTCATCCATTCTAGGTGCTATTGTGGTAGCATGATTCAAGGCTATGGGCAGAATAGTTAGAACAAATGGATTTAAGCCAGTCCCCGCCATGATACCTAAGAACCCCAACACTTGTTGAATCACTTATATAAAAAAAGGAACCAAAAAAGCACTATTTGGTGCTAGCACCATATTTTATAGCGCTACCATCTCCTCTTCCTCAACTGCCACTCTTTGTTCAGAGAAAGTTCTAGGGCATCCTGTTGTGGAGCAGGGAATAACAATCTCTCTTATCGGACTTTATTGCACCCGTAATCCAACCCTAACGGGTATTGTTTTCCATCCTCCCATTTTTTCTCCGCCACTAACTCTATGTGATCATGTAAATGAATGTATGAATGCATTCATTCATACATTTATTTCTTCCGGTATGAGAACTATTGCAGGTACTACTGCGTGTACAACTGTTGCAACTTCTTGAACTCTAGTAGAATGATTTTTTAACATTTGTGAATAGTATTGAATGAGTTAGATACGAATTTGGATCACTAAATACCAATTGGAATCAAGTAATAGCACAAAAGGAAGAAACAAATAATTTTTTTCTTGATGACCTATATCCTCTTGAAGAAAAGTATAGATGTCTCCATACAATTACGTAAGACTTTACTAGACATATTCTTCCATGATGAGATCTAAGAACCCAGTGCTCTGATACCATATCTATCATGACCCAAAAGGTTATTATCGGCTTCTATCCTAAACTATGGCGGGAGAACTATATTCAACCCAAACCCTCAACTAAACCTAGTGTTACCTTCCCATCCATTTAATATTAATCCTTCATTATAAACAAGAGTAAAAGAGTGTTCATTCAATAAATTACTAAATATCAAATAAAAATCAAGAATCCAAAACTAACAGAGTATGAAAACCTTACCCAGGATCGGAAGACCTAAGGAAATATCCAACAATGAAATAATAATGAAATGTCATAGTCCCAAAAATAAGGGACATGAACAATGATAAGATAATCCAAAGGCTACCGAGTGTTGGTACTCACCCTTGAAACTATATCTGCACTGCTAGATATCAAACACCGGAACACGCTTTACACTGAATAAAAAGAAGAGCACATGTAGCATCAGTACAACAATACGTACTGGTAGGCATCATATGTCAAATCAATGCTACACCATACAAATAAGTACATAAAATAGAAGTAAAGAAATCATCACATAACTTATAATTAAGGACAATAAATCAATTATACAGTTCACTTCAATAAGAGTATAAGTTCCCAATCATGTATATTTATACTTAGCCAAATTTGACATCATGTTCATTAAAACAAAAGATCATAACTGAACATTCAAAGCATGTGAATGAATGTATGAATGCATAATGTGCACATCATCTTTTTCTATTTTCATTATCAAAAATATCATCAAGAATCATCATAAACATCATGATTTACCTTATCATCATCAACAACATCATCTCCATTATCATTATTTCACCATACTCTTAACATCAATGTATATAATCATGTAATATAGTATATAATCACAAGTAGTACTCGAAAGTCATAATAAATACTTAATTTACAAATAATCATATAGTCAAGAAAGTCTAACTACTATAATAATCCGCAACCTACCTTTAATCTTTTCTCAAAGTCACCTTTATGACTTATTTTTGCCTTTTTCTTCTAGTTCAACTTGTTCTTGATATATAACATCAAGGTAACATACCCATTTAAGTGATTTATTCCCTTTTAACTACTAGGAGTCAATACCTACTGATTTCAATCATAAACTTGCTCTATTTTATCATTTTTGGATTTTCTATATTAAAAATCTCATGAACTATATTTGGATTTGCATGAATAACAATAATTTTACACTCATTAGTGTTTTCTATCATAAGATTATTATTTACTAATTTTATACACATTATCACCAATTTTCATTAATTTCATAAACTAGAGATAAACTGCAAATTCCACCATAATTATTTTGTAATAATTTGCAGAGACTATAAAAGGTAATTTAAAGTTTTGTATGCAATAACTTACCTCAAAAGATGAAAAACTCCACAATCTCTAAGAAAAGCACCTTACTTAAATATCTGTTGTATTTCTCAAAAAGTGGAGAGTGAAAAATATTTTTTGGGTTTTAAATTATCAAGCAGTGCATGTTACCAGTGCGACTATTGAATTATCAATGCAATATTTCATGCCTTAAAATAGAGGTCTACTGCAGTCTTACCTTTCTTTACTAAAGTGTTATTTATCTGTTGCAGTAGTTAGAGGCAACATCTCAAGACCTCTCTTTAGTTTTTCTTATTTCACAACACATTTTGCGAATTATGATATTGTGAACCAACCCCTCCACGGTAATCTTAGTCACTTGAGTTCTATTATTTTATTTCAAGTGTTGGATAGTGGTACAACTCTCTAAGATCGTTGTCTATCTAAATATCATATCCAACATCGCTTTCAACCACCATATTAATAATAGATTTTATTTGACTATGACAGCCTAAAAATCAACCAATCTTACATTTTCCCTGGATTTCACAAAAGTCAGCTAAGAAAAGACTAACTGTTAATTTTATCCTCTCTTTCAACATAATGATAATTTGGGTCATTACATACTTACCCTATGTTCATATGATCATAGGATTGTTCATGTGGCCATAGGCATACACCATAGGGTTGTGCATAATGTGGTGTCCTTGCACGCGCGAAGAAGGAAACAACAGATAACATTTTTTCAAACCTTGTTTTTACCCCCACAACTCATCTAAAATCCTATAAACATGAACTAATAATTCAAATCAATAATAAAACATATTTTGGACCCAATGGAATTGCCAAATTTCACATTGACGATCATTAAAATATCTTACCCTGAAAACCACATTTTTATCAACAAACAAGTATTTCGACCAGACACTTCTCGAAACTCAAACAAACTATGATAATAGCCCAAAATAGATATTTTGGACCTAGTAGAACTGAAGAAACTCTCATTCAATGCTCTGATCATAGAATATTAACTAAGGTTCATTATATCACTATAGATGATACACAAAACCACAAACTAACATAAATTACTTTGAAACACTTTGAAGACCCTGTCAATCATTTCTACAACTCATTAAATGTATAAATCTATAACGCAGAAGGTCAAAATGATTAAAACATTGATAAGATAAAAATTACCTTGAGGATTGTTATATATTCACTTTTCTTATAAGATATCATTGCAATTATTGAAAGCTTTTCTATCAACTATCATGTGCTATTGCAGCCAAATAAATATAATATATTAAATTTTATATAAAGAACAAAATAAGATCTTTAATCAACAAATTCCTAATCCAAATGTCAAACTGGTTATACTTTCAATATGAAAAAAAAAGTGGAAAGTAGATACAACATTAATGTTGACCATTCAAGAGTTAGCATGCATATAATTATGTTTACCAAATGTTCAAAATGAAAAAAACAATCCTAGAATGTCTGAAGAATCATTTTTCCTTCTTTCATATCCATTTTGTGCATCTTCTTCACATATAGTATCAAAAGAAAGAACAACATAAATTTACCGGATAGGAAAAAAAAGAAAGTTCAAAAACAAAAAGAAGATTATAATTTGGGCTAGACAATTAAATTTATATTATCATACCATATAAAAGATAATTACAAATTATTTTTCCTGATAAAAATTACGAACCATGAAAATAGGAGCTTAATGAGCCAGCTAACTTTTGAGTATTATTTTTTGAAAATATTCCATTTGTATTTTTTGAAAAGTTTAAATGTTTAAGCTATTCTATTAAATGAAATTTTATGAGCATGCAATAGCTTTATATAGAGCTACTATAAAAACTCACATTTATTACGATGTTGCATTCCATACAATCAATGAATTGATTTCAAGAAAGATTGAATCAATAATACTATTAAAATTTTATCCCGCTATTCACTATCAACAGGAAGATGATGTGAAAATACTAAAATATTAACGAAGATAAAAATAACCAGGAAATACAAATTATTCTTAGTTGTCCATGAATAGTTAGTGTCATACTTATTTGAAGCATAATATAAATCACACCCGTAACAACCTTTATTGTAATTTTAGTTTTGCTATATTTTGACATTTTGCCATTTTTCATAATTATTATATGTTACTTATTATATGTTACTTATGGGTTGTGGGGTTAGTTGGCAGGGTTTCTGAAGGTTTTGGTAGTGTTTTGAGTGAGTTTGAGCTTTTGAAAAGCCTTGAAAGTATTTAGTTTGACTTTATTTAATATTTTATGATCTGAGCATCAGATAGTCATTTCATCAATTTCATCATACTCGAAATATTGATTTTAAATTAATAATATTATTGGTTCTAGTTCTGAGCCTTTATATTTAGTTTTGACCTATTAGATGAGAAACTAGTGAAAATAGCTTAAAAGGGTCTTGGAAGTTAATTTGTTGATAATGACCTATTTTTGTAAAGTCAATGGTTTTATTTAGTCTGAAATGTCAAAACTAGTCTAATAACATTAATAAATTATTTTCGTAGGGTATCAAACAAATCCTGAGTATGTAATTAGTACTATTTCTCCAAGACTCCAAGTCCCAAACTATTGAATTGTTGTTTTTGGTGCAAGGATGAATCCTTCTCCGTGTTTGTGGGCCCCTAATTTCCATCGAGGAGAAGGAAAATAATATTAATTGTGAATATGATGGTAGGACTGCATTTGAAAAAGGTTGTCTAATTTGTTCGTCATGTTCATGGGGTATTGACATAGTTCGTGAAGGGTCATTTGGTCTGGGTTTGGGTTTGGGTTGGTACTCATTGTCATCGATGTGGTTTGTTCATGATAACGGGACTTTGATTGTGTTGGTATTTGCATTTTCAGTTTGAAGTTCGCAATTGCAAAGATAAATGTTACATGGACAGAATTCAAAGCAATTTCTCATTGAAAACTCCATTTTCACCATTATTATATTTTAGAATCTTGGTTCTTAGTGATATCAAAGTGAATTTATAACAATCATGTGTGGGTAAACTCTAAACTTTATTTTCATCATTTTCTTGTAATTTCATCTTTATAATAATTTCAAAATCTTTAAATTCAAACTTGAATTTTTGGGCTTTTTACTCGATAAGTTATAAAATTTAACTTTCTTTGATTCAAACTAATTTTTTGTTTGGATTTAATATTTAGAACCATGTTGATATGGAAAATATTATTCTTGAATAAAATTCTAATATTATTCTTTTTGAATTTTGAAGTTGATTTTTGAACTATTTTTGGACTCAAAACGAAAATAGCCAATATAGGTATCATTAGACTCCTTTTAACGTGTAGATTATATTTTTGATAAATTAAGTTCATTTCAAAGATGATCAAAGAGGAAATTTGGCATGTTAAAGGGTCTAGTCTCATATTTTGGATTTTTGAGGAAGTTTATTGAAGCATCATGGGTTTTGACCCTTAGAAAATTTCTCAGATTTTGGCTTCTGGACATCATACGACTTGGGGTACTTCTTGTATAATGTGTTACTGTTTGATTTTTCATGGTCGTATAGTGACCAATGTTGGTTGGATCATTTTTTTCCAAGGTGCAGTCAGAACAAACAAGTCGTACGTTAGGGTACTAATGGTAAGGTGTCAATTGTATATTGCTCTAAGTTTTGTCTAGGTGATTTTATTCTTCCAAGGGTACGATTTCATGGTACTAATCATATGGTTGGGTACATTTTGTCTTGGGTGATCATGTATTGGAAAGTATTGGGGTCCAAGAAAAGGCCTAGGGTATGAGATAAGGGTACCATACGTACCCTAGGGTACGGTTGAGGTGGGGTGGTCGTACTATCCTACGGGAATTTTAAGCAGTTTAAGTTGGGGGTAATATGGATATTTTTCCTCTTAATCTATTATGAACCCACGACATAAATCACCTTATTGGGGTTTTATTGACCTATTTGCAGTCAATCAAACTCTCTTAAACACACTCAAATTCTCTCAAGGTTCTTAGGTTAAGGAAGCTAGGATTTTCTTCAAGGTGGTCAATTTGGGACTTACAAGGGTGATTTCACTCCGCCATCTTCTTAATCTAAGGCATGCACTCCTCCCTCATTCTTACTCCACACTAAAGGCATGTTTTATGAATTGTTTTCATGGAATAAATGTTTTATAGTTTTGGGTTATCAATTACATGTCGGGGTTTTTGGTTACAATGGTTGGTTATGGTTTACCCCTGTCTTTTACTTATAAGTTTCATATTAATATGGTGGTTTAAACATTTGGTTGCATTGAAATTAATGGTTAATTGGTACATGGTTTTGGCTTTGGAAACACTATGCCCCTAACTTTATTGATAAAATGTCTATGAGAATGTTTTTGGTTAAATTATTGGACTTTCATTGAACTATGAATGGTATAACTTGATAATGTAACCCTAAATGGTATAAATGGTTTGGAATGGTTAAATGGTAAGTTCTAGTTAAAAGCCTTGTCGGGTACAAGAGAATCCCCCAAGCAAACTTAATAAGAAACATTTTGTGGGGTATATGGGATTCCCCCAAGGCAACTTAATAATGTAATCTATGTGTACATGGAAATCCCTTCTTTTTAAAAAGGATGGCTAAGTAAATTTCTTGCAAGAAATAGTTGGTATGACGATACCACTACTTTTAGCCTTGCTTAATAATAAATGGAATGGTGGTTTGGTTGTATGGCAATGTTTTTAATGGGGCAATAATGGCAGCGTGTGATAACTAACCATGAAAGTGTAAGTCTAATTGATGGACACAGGAAATTCATTTTTGCCTATATGAGAATTGGTCATGGTGACCATATATAATATTTATGGGGTACACGAGAATCCCCCTAAGTATCGTTGTACAGATGCACCATGGAAAGCAAAGGGTACTCAAAAATCTCCTACTCTTATGGTATCTCTGGTTTGTACGACTATATATATCAAGGCCCATTTAGGGGGTTACACTGGACCTATAGAGCCTTGGGTTCTTGTAGGATGGTTAAGCTACACTTACCCAGGTTGGTTTATATATGTATGGTTGTTAATCCATATAGTTGGTTTACTTAGGTTTAAAGGTTGGCATTATTTTATACTTACCCTGAGTGCCTGCTAGCATTCACCCGCTAACCCATGTTTGAGCGTTGTATCCCCATAAAAATGCAGGAACCGACAATTCTGCTCCTCCTGCTTAATGATCAAATTCGGGATCAACTGTTGGATTAATGTAGTGAGCTTCTATTTTCTGGAAGGCTCCATTTCATATCATAGATGTCTTTATATGCTCTGATTATTTCATAGACACTTGTTTTGGCTATGGTTGGGGGCATATCCCAACTGAATATTGATTTACTTTCGATTAGAGGCTTTGTAGGACTACTATATGTTGGTATGGGCGATGTCGTAGTGGTGTTAGCCTTGGCATTCATATTGGTATTATGGCTAGTACTATTTGACTGTATTTATGATTGTTCCATCCTATTATGTTATGGACTCATACTTCTTATTGTTTTTGTTTTTGTATGGTTATTCATTTGGTATTAGATAGTTGGACTTGATTGGGTTGGTCATAGTTATGGACCTATCCCAAAGTATGAAATTGTAAAAAATTCTATCTTGTTATATGTTAGGAATTCATTTGACTCAGGGTACGTGTTTGGAGGTTGGGTTGGGTAACTGGGGTGGCCCCCGATCTTGGTTGGACTTGGGATGCCCATTATGACAAGACCTCATTTCAGGTTATGTAAAGTTGGTATTAGAAATTTAGGTTCATGGTTAATTAGGAGTCCACAAAGCCTTGTCGAGTACAGTCTCTTTTAAAGGTGTGTAACATGACACACTCATAAGAGAGAGGCTACAAGCCATTTAGGAATGTTTCTCTTTCCTTTTGTTCAATTTTCAAGATTGGAGTCTAAGTCATAGCATCTTCTCTAATTCTTGTTTGTCCGACTTTCATATCATGCCTTGACGATTTGATGTGCACAAAAACTTCTCTATCCAAATTGGGGACAATATTTATGAAACACGCTCTACTCATAGGATCCATACTCGATTTAGGTATCCCATCCTTGATTGTTTTGGAGTTCCACCGATTCTTTTTAGTTATCTTTAGACTCCTCAGGAAGACGTGAAGAATGTGGAGTTTCTTCAGTTGATCCATATGATTTCTCAATAGGTAGCTTTTTAGGCTGAGCATAGTCCATCTAGTATTGCATTTTCTGAGGCCACAAGGGTTGTCTAGTTGTTGAGTTTGAATCCTCCAACTTTTACTAGTGTTAAGGTGGTAGAGAATACTCAGGGTTTTCTGGATGAGATGAAAATCTTTAGGGTCATATAGGCCATGAATGTGGAAGGGGAGAATTTTGATGCCTATTAGCTAAAGTATGTGGTATACCAATGGTATGAGGAATAGTATCAGGAAAGGGGTGAGGTTGATGAGTCATCTCTATGCGAGAATTTCTCTAATTCTTTTTTGGATTGCTTCTTTCCTCAAGAGTTAAAGAAAGAGAAAACTAAGGAATTTGTTAATCTAATATAGGGAAAGATGTCGGTCAAGAAGTATGCCTTTAAATTTCACCAACTATTTAGGTATTCTCCAAAAATAATATCGGATATGAGGGCCAGGATGAGAAAATTCACTTAGGACTGTGTCGTGAGTTGATCCTTGAAAGTAAGACTACATTGCTGATTGAGGATATGGATATCTCTAGGTTGGTTGTTTATATGTAACAAGTGGAAGAGAAAAAAAAAACAGGCTGAGTTAGGGGAAAAACAAGGTAAGAAGTTTAGGTTCCCTTAGCAGGGTAGTGGACAACAACAAAGTAGTCGGAATGGTGGTAAGTGTCCAAAAATAAAGTGAGGGATTTTTTGTTATTTATCCACAACTAGTGCTCCCTAACCAAAGCCGTCATAAAATAGGCGTTAATAGGGTGGCGATAGCTTCACGACATAGGGTGCCCAATCTCAAAAGAGTGGGGCTCAGTAGTCTTCATCATGACCTCCTTGTAGGTTTTGTGGTTGATTGCATCAGGGCTTCTTTGATGAGGGGAGGGATAGGGTCTTCAAATATAGTCAGCTAAGCCATATGCTTAGAAATTGTCCTATTGGTAAGGTTGCTTAGGGAGCAAATAATGTTTCGATTTCCTCTTCATCTTCTCCTACACCCAGAGATGTGGCTGTTGCTTCTATGTTTGTCTTGTTGTACTGGCATATGACATAATAGGTTATATTCTCTTGAATCCTAATAAGTGTCTAAAGCATCGCCTGATATCGTGACTGGTACGTTACAACTCATTTCTCATGACATGTATTGTTTACTTGATATGGGGTCTACTATATCTGATGTGACCTCAGTTGTGGTTGTGTATTTTGGTTTTGATCCTGAGGATATTTAAATTCTTTTTTTACCACCTTAGTAAGTGAATCTGTGGCTGCTAAAAGAGTTTATAGGGGTGTGTGGTATCTTTTGGTAGTAAGGTGACATCGTTGGAGTTTTTTGAGTTAGATATAGTGGATTTTGATGTCATTCTGGAAATGGATTGGTTACACTCGTGCTATGCATCCTTATATTATTTGACCCGTAAGGTATCTTTATGTTCCCCAGTGAATCGATTATTGAGTGGGGGGTGGTTCCTTAGCTCCTAAGGGGAAGTTTATATCATATCATAGAGCTCGAAGGTTAATCTCTAAAGGGTATCTCTATAGTTTGGGGTATCTCTATTATTTGGTCTAGGTTAAAGACTCTAACTTGGAAGGTCATTCGTTGAATTTAATTTTTATAGTGAATGTATTTCCTGAGGTCTCCGGATGATCTTCCTAATATTCATCTAGATAGGAATATTGAGTTTGGGATATATTTGGTTTTGAATACTCATCTAATATCTATTCTTCCTTATAGAATGGCTCCAATTGAGTTAAAGAAACTCAAGGATCAAATTTAGAATCTTTTGGATAAGGGTTTCATCCATCCCAGTATGTCCCCATAAGGTGCACCAATGTTATTCGTGCGTAAAAAAGATGGTCCCATCAAATGAGTACTGACTATGGATAGTTGAATAAGGTGATAGTTAAGAACATGTATCCTCTTCCTATAATAGATGACTTGTTTGATCAGTGTTAAGGTGAAAAATTCTTTTCAAAGATAGATCTTTAGTCTAGGTATCATCAGCCTAATATTAAGGAGATGAATATTCTTAAGATAGAATTTCATACCTTTTATGGGCACTTTGATTTCTTGGTTATGCCATTTGGTTTTACAAATGCCCCAATGCCATTCATGGATTTAATGAATAGTATATTCTATCAGTTTCTGGATTTATTTGTCATTGTGTTCATTTCTAACATTTTGATGTACTCTAAGAGTGAGGTGGATTAAGTCAATTACCTTCGTATGGTGTTGTAGACCTTGAAAGAGCAGTAGTTGTATACCAAATTCTAGAAATGTGAATTTTGGTTTATTACTGTCACTTTTCTGGGTAATATTATTTCAAGTATGGGGATCTTAGTGGATCCAAAAAAGGTTGCGGTGGTTAAAAAGTGTCCTAAACCCACGACTCTAACTAATATTCAGAGCTTCTTGGGTTGGGCCGAGTACTAGAGGTGGTTTGTGGAGAGTTTTTCAATGATATTTGCCCCATTGACTAAGTTAACTCAGAAGAAGGTAAAGTTCTCTTGGTCAAATGCTTGTGAGGGTGGTTTCGAGAAGCTGAAGGATAAGAAAACCTTGGATCCACTTTTGACCTTGCCTGAAGGCAATAAGGGGTTTGTGGTTTACTATGATGTGTCCCGAGTGAGACTTGGTTTTGTTTTGATACAACTTGGTAAGGTGATTGCCTATGCTTCTAGGTAGTTGAAGGTGCATGAGAGGAATTATCCAACTGATGATCTAGAAATGTTAGCTGTGGTGTTTGCATTAAAAATTTGGCATCACTATTTGTATTGAGTGCACATGGACATCTTCTCGAATCATAAGAGTATGTTGTATATGTTCACTTAATAAGATCTTAACCTTAGTAAAAAAAGATGGCTTGAGCTTCTCAAGGACTATGACATGATTTTTCACTACCATCTAGGTAACGCTAATGTTGTTGTTGATGCTCTTACTAAGTTGTCCATGGGGAGTTTAGCTTATGTTGATAAGGAGAGGCAGGAGTTGGTGAACCATTTGGCTAATCTTGGAGTTCACCTTTTGGACTTCGAGAATGGTGGTGTGTTGGTATAGGAAGTAGTTCCGTCATCTCTTGGTTTAGAGATCAAGGAGAAACAAATGCTAGATAGTGTCTTGATGAAAACTAAGGGTGATGTAGGTGGGCAAAAGGTTATAGTATTTGAGATCAATGGTGATGGTACCTTGCTGTACCAAAGGACATTATGTTTTACTAATGTCGACGGTTTGTGCTAAAAGGTATTGGTCGAGGCGCAAGACTCGCGTTACCTTGGTCATCCTGGTTTGATGAAAATGTATCATGATCTCAAGCAGGTGTATTGGTGGAAAGAAATGAAAAAGGATGTGGCTGATTTTGTGGCCAAATTTTTGGTGTGTCAACAAGTGAAAATTGAGCACATGAGGCCTAGAGTCTTGTATCATGAAATTGAATTACTTGAATGGAAATGGAAAGTGATCAACACAGATTTCGTTACCGGTCTTCCTTGATTTTAGAACCAATTTGATTCGGTTTGGGTCATCGTGGATAGGGTGACAAACTCTGCTCACTTTTTGTCAGTGAGGACTAACTTTTTGGCTAAGGATTATGCGAGGTTGTATCTTCATAAGATTGTGAATTTTCATGGGGTACCCATTTCAATTATCACTGATCGTGGTACGTTTTTTTATCTCACTTTTGGCGGTTGTTTTAGAAGGGGTTGGGTACTAATGTTAGTATGAGTACTACTTTTCACCCGCATATGGATGGACAAGTAGAAGGGACTATTTATACATTGGAAGATATGCTTCGTGCATGTGTGATTGATTATGGTGGTAATTGGGTTAAACATCTACCTCTTGTAGAGTTTTCTTACAATTTTAGCTATCATTCTAGCATTGGGATGATCCATTTTGAGGCATTATATAGTAGGAGGTATAGATCTCCTTTTGGATAGTTTGATCTTGGTGAGGTAGATATGTGTGGCATGGATTTGGTTTATTAGTCTATAAAAAAGGTAAAGCTGATTCGAGAAAGGATTAAGGTTTCCTAAAGTCGCCAAAAGTCCTATGCCGATGTAAAGCGTAGGTTGTTGGAGTTTGATGTTGGGGATAGGGTGTTCTTAAAGGTGTCTTTCATGAAAGGAGTAATGCTGTTTGTGATAAAAAGGAGGCTCAGTCCCCGGTGTGTTGGTCTGTATGTAGTTTTAATGAGGGTTGGAAATGTTGCAAACGAATTGGACTTTTAGTTTGAGCTCCATTTATCCGGTATTCCATGTCTCTATGTTGAGAAGTGTATAGGTGATCCTGCATCATTTTTTCTTTAGAAGGATTGGGTATCTTGGATTCTCTGTCTTATGAAGAGATCCTGGTTAAGATCTTGGATCGGAAGGTTCATCGATTGCAGACCAAGGATGTAGCTTTGGTTAAGGTTCTATAGCGGAACCATAAGGAGGAAGAAGCTACTTGGGAAGCGAACGAGGACATGAAGTCCAATTATCAATTTTTTTTCTGCTCTGGATATTCATGCGGAAGGTATGTGTTCTTGAAAACATCTTGGTTTACTAACTTGGTTTAAAGAAGGTTGATTTCTTTGCATCATTGTTTTATAACTTAGTTATAGGTTGGAATAGTTATGTTGGTGTGTAATTCAAGCTTGTACTACCTTGTTCTTCATTCGGGGATGAATGATTCTTGTGAGCGAGACTAAAATACCCTATGTTTTGATCCTTAAAAAAATTCTCGATTTTTGGCTTTTGGACATCATACAACTTGGTGTACTTTTCGTATGATATGGTAAGATTAGGTTTGTGTTGGTCGTACTATGACTAGTGTTGCTTGGATGGTTTCTATCTACGGTACGGTTGGAATATACAAGTTGAATGTTAGAATACTAATGGTAAGGTATCAATCATATGTTGCCCTAAGCTTAGTCTAGGTGATTCTATTCTGCCTAAGATACGATTTCGTGGTACTAATCGTAAGGTTGGGTACAGTTTGTCTTAATTGGTCATATTGGACAGTGTTGTGGTCCAAGGGGAGACCTAGGGTACGACATAAGGGTATAAATCATACCCTAAGGTACGATTGGGGTAGGGTGGTCATACCATCCTGTGGGAATTTTAAGCAGTTTAAGTTGGGTGTAATATGGAAATTTCCCCTCTTAACCTATTGTGACCACATGACATAAATTACCTATTTGGGGTTTGATTAACTTATTTACAATCAATCAAACTCTCTTAAACACTCTCAAATTTTCTCAAGGCTCTTAGGTTAAGGAAGGCTAGGGTTTCCTTCATGGTGGTCAATTTGGGACTTACAAGGGTGATTTGTCTCTGTCATATTCTTAATCTAAGGCATGCACTCCTCCCTCAGTATTAGTTCCAACAAAATTATGTCTTATGAATTGTTTTCATGGCATAAATGTTGTATATTCTTTGGTTTTCAAATACATGTTGGAGTTGTTGGTTACAATGATTAGTTATGGTTTTCCCTATCTTTTACTTATGGTTTTCATACTATTATGGTGGTTTGAACGTTTGGTTGCATGGGAATGGTTAACTGGTATATTTTTTGGCTTTGGAAACACTAGGCCCCTTACTTGTTTGATAAAATGTTCGTGAGAATGTTTTAGGTTAAATTATTGGACTTTTATTAAACCATGCATGGTATAACGTAGTAACGGTACCCTAAATTTTTTAAATGGTTTGGAATGGTTAAATGGTAAGGACTTGGTTGTTATGATTGGTATAGTTGAAAGCCTTGTGAGGTACAAGGGATTCCCCCAAGCAAACTTAATAACAAACATCTTGTTGGGTGCATGGGATTTCCCGAAGTCAATTTAATAATGTATTCTATGGGCACATGGGAATCCCTTCTTCTTAAAAAGGATGGTTAAGGACATTGCTTGAAAACTATAGTCAGTATAGCGATACCACTACTTATAGCCATGGTTAATAATAAATGGAATAGTGGTTTGGTTGTATGTTAATGGTTTAAATTAGGCAATAACAGCGGGGTGTTACAGCTAACCATGAAGGTGTGAGTCCAATGGATGGACACTGGGAACACATATTTGCCGACATGCGTATTGGTCATCGCGGCCATGTATGATACTTATTGTAACGCCCCAAATCGGGTACACGAAATGCTATACGATGCTTATGACCTCGAAGGACCACTAGCTAACCCATGACTGATATTTATACCTGTATACTTCATAAAATATTTTATAATGCGGAAACATGAACTGAAAGGCCATAAGGTTCAATACTAATACATAACTGAAGATATGGTATAACAATACCAAAACAATTGAGATAACTATCTGAACATACAATAGTCTGAAAACATCTAAACTATCTGAATAAGGAATTGATGGGACATGTCCCCAACTAAATCCGACTACTGAAATAAATTGATAACTGAAATAGTAATGAAATCATTATGTCCTCGAAGGATGAGTACTCACAGCGAAATCTGACTGCTGAACTAGGATGCTACTGATGCTCTGGAGCTCGTGCATCTAAACCTATGGTACAAGACACCATAGCGCAAATGTGTCAGTACTTTGAATATACTAGTTCACAAGTAAGGTAGGCTGAATACAAATAGTTCATATACATGAACAACACTAACTGACTGACTAACATGAACGTAAGAATACATGCATGACTACGTACCTGTAATTGAGATCCTGATAGGACTGAATACTGAGTTTTGACTACTGAGTTTACTGATATTAACATCTTAGTCACTGATGAGTGAGAAAGACTGACACTGTATTAGTGAATACTGAGGGACTGACACTATGTTACTAATACATGAATAACTGTGTCTGACAGTTCTGGATATGAAAAACTTGTTTGGTTGACTTTATCTGATAGTCCTGAAGCTGAATACTGATAACATAAGTTCTTAATACTGATATAACTGATAACATAAGTTTTGAATACTGATATAATTGATAACATAAATGACTATATCTGAAAGTCTTGAATCTGATGGAACTAGTTGAGTTTCGTACTGTATCTGAGTTGACTGTATCTGACAGTCCTCAAATCTGAAGAACTATCTAAGTTCTTTTACTGAGACTGAAACTTAAACTGCGGGAAGTGATCATCTAACCGACATGCCCCACACTAAGCTAACTGGGTTCCAACCTGTAGCTCCAGTTGGAATGGTGTCAGTATCATGCCACTGGTAAAGATAACTGCTTTGGAGTCAGTCCTAATCTAGTGGGTGACCTCTGGGATCAGTCCTATACATTTAAATATACTAACGAGTGATCCCTGAGTATGCCAGTAGTATTTAACGGGTGACATCTCGTACCTACGCTGGCTACGTAGTTCTGGAACTTAGGGATTGCTTCTAGGGATCTCAGTCCTATCTAGCTGGTGAGTCCCCATACCTAGTCTCGCTCGTTGTTGAATCCTAGACCCATCTGAAAAGACACTGCACTGATTAACTGGACTGATAAACTGAACTAAACTCGTTGACTTAACTAAACTGATACTAATGGTATTGTTAGCAGAGCTAAACTGAGTTTACTAAGTTTCTTTGACTAACGGAATGCTACTGAGTTCTGAGGAGTGACTGAGAATACTGAGATTACTGAACTACTGAGATTACTGAGATTTTCTAAGTCACATGACTAACTGAGTTCTATGGATCGTGACTTGTTTGAGAGTATCATTAAAAATGACACTGGCTCTAGGCACACAACTAAATTTTCGGGTACAAGTACCCCCAGGACTCAATGAGAAGAAACTGACAAAGCGTGACTTACTTGAAAAGATGACCAACCATCCAATTCATAATTCATCTATTGAAGCATTTCATCATATATGTGATATGCATAAACATGTACACACCTGGGGATTTGATGACATCATGCTAGTTGGGCACTTTTTCTTTACAAAGGCATTTAATGAAAGCATTGTAGGCATAGTGTGTGTAAACAAAATTGTACAACAATTAAATATCATGGTTCAATTCTAATTTCATCATACAAGGGCTTTAATCCTAGGTTTACATGAACCTACATCCTTACTAATCAATTACACATGAGATTTATCACCAAGCATGGATTTGAATTCAATTAGTAATTATCATCATGAACAACAGCAACCCAACATGAAATTCATAAAGAAAATCCATAAACTTGAACATAGAAAAGAAATCATTGGGCTTCATGGATAAAAGGAGTCCATGAATGAACACTATGCATACCTGGGTTGAGTTTCTTGAAGTTCTTGAACTTGAAGGATTGGAATCTCTTAGTTCTTGAAAAAGATTTGGATTTTATGCTTAGGGATTAATATTTGAGAAAAACCCTAATACTTGTTGTTAAGAAATAATGAATAAATGAGCTGAGGTCGGGTATAACTGGATATATATAGGCGGGTGGTAAAAGATCAAAATACCCCGGTTAAAATGACTTAAAATAACTGAGTGGGACGTACGATGGTGGGGTGCGATGGTCCGTCACTAGTATGATGGTCTGTCGGACTCACCATCGACAGGGACCAGAACTAGGACCTACTTCCTTTGTGCGACGGTGGGGTGCGATGGTCCGTCGCTTGTCGGACGGTCCGTCGGACCTCTCCGTCGTACTCAACTAGAGAGTGTACCCACTTCCATAATACGAAGGTGGGGTGCGATGGTCCATCGCATGTCAGATGGTCTGTGTCCTTTACCGTCGCACCTGGGCGGTTGTGACTGCCAGAGTAAAGCGTCCATAACTTCCTCGTCCGATGTTGTATTTTAATGAAATTGGTATAGTTGGTAAGCTAATTCAATTTCCCACTTAACAAAAAGTGAAAATCTTAGAAATTTTGCATATATAAAAGTGGATTCATATTTCAAAGGAAGTTTCTAATATTCTTGGGATGATTTCAAGCTAGGAAAAGTATGGGGTATTACAACATCTCCCCTTGAGAACATTTATCCTCGAATGAAGGGAAGAACATAAAATAAAGTACATACTGAACATGAATAACTAGAAGAGGATTTCATGACTGACATGACTGATAACTGAACCTTTGTCTCTGATACCAAGTTTGTAATACCCCTAATCTGGTACACTAAATGCTACACGGTGCTCATGATCGTGAAGGACCACAAGCTAACCCATGACTGATATCTGTACCTGTATACTCATAAAATACTGTATAATATGGTAACATGAACTGAAAGGCCATAAGTTTCAATACTAATAGATAACTGAAGATATGGTATAACAATACCAAAACAACTGAGATAACTGTCTGAACATACTATAGTCTGAAAGTCTGTAAATTGTTTGAATAAAGAGTTGATGTGACATTTCCCTAACTAACTCCAACTAATAAAATAAACTGATAATTGAAATAGTAATGTAATTATCATGCCCTCGAAGGATGAGGACTCACAACTGACTCTGACTGCTGAACTGGGAAGCTACTGATGCTATGGAGCTCGTGCTTCTAAACCTATGGTATAAGACACTATAACACAAATCTGTCAGTACTTTGAATAGACTGGTATGCAAGTGAGGTTGGATGAATACAAATGGTTCATATGCAAGAAAATACTAACTGACTGACTAACATGAACGTAAGAATACATACATGACTACGTAACTGCAACTAAGATCGTGATAGGACTGAATGCTAGTTCTGACTACTGAGTTTACTGATATTGATATTTGAGTCACTGATGAGTGAGAAAAACTGATACTATATTACTGAATACTAAGGGACTGACACTATGTTACTAATACATGAACAATTGTGTCTGATAGTTCTGGTTATGAAGAACTGGTTTGATTGACTATATCTGACAGTCCTGAAACTGAATACTAATAACATGAGTTTTGAATATTGATATAACTGATAACATAAGTTCTGAATATCTATGTAACTGATAACACGAGTGACTATATTTGGCAATCCTAAATCTGATGGAACTAGCTAAGTTCTGTACTGTATCTGAGTTGACTGTATCTGATAGTCCTGAAATCAAAAGAACTATCTGAGTTCTTTTACTGAGACTAAGAATGAAACTAAAATTATGTTAATTGATCATCTAATCGACATACCCCATACTAAGCTAACTGGAGTCCAAGCTGTAACCCCAGTTGGAAGGGTGTTAGTACCGCGCCACTGGTAAAGACAACAGTTGTGGAGTTAGTCCTAATCTAGCAGATAACCCCTAGGATCAGTCCTATACATTTAAATGAGCTAACGGGTGATCCTTGAGTATCTCAGTCCTATCTAATAGGTGATATCTCATACCTACACTGGCTACATTGTTCTTGAACTTGGGGATTACTTCTAGGGATCTCAGTCCTATCTAGCGGGTGAGTCCCCATCCCTATGCTTGCTCGGTGCTAAATGCTACTCCCATTTGAAAAGACACTGAACTGATTAATTGGGTTGATTAACTGAACTGATTAACTGAAACTGAACTAGTTGACTGAACTGAACCGATACTAATTGTATTTTTTAGCCGAGCTAAACTGAATTAACTGAGTTCCATTGACTAACAAAATGCTACTGAGTTCTAAGAACTAACTGAGAATACTGAGATTATTAAAATACTGAGATTACTGAGATTTCTTGAGTCATTTGACTAGCTGAGTTCTATGGATCGTGACTTGTCTAAGAGTATCATGAAAACTAACACTGGCTCTAGGCACATAGCTAAATTATCGGGTCTAAGTACACCCAGAAATCGATGAGAAGAAACTGACAAAGCATGACTTACTTGAACACATGACCAAGCACAGAATTCATAAATCATCTATTGAAGCATTTCATCAAACATGTGATATGCATAAACTTGTACACACATGGGGATTTCATGACATCATGCTAGTTGGGCACTTTTTCTTTACAAAGGCACTTAATCAAACACATTGTAGGCATAATGTGTGTAAATAAGATTTTGCAATAATTAAATATTATGGTTCAATTCTAATTTCATCATACATGGGTTTTAATCCTAGGTTTACATGAACCTACATCCTCACTAATCAATTACACATAAGATTTATCACCAAGCATGGATTTGAATTCAATTAGTTATTATCAACAAGAACAAAAGCAACCCAACATGAAATTCATAAAGAAAATCCATAAACTTGAACTTAGAAAAGAGATCCTTGGGCTTCATGGATGAAAGGAGTCCATGAATGAACACTATGCATACCTTGGTTGAGTTTCTTAAAGTTCTTGAACTTGAAGGATTGGAATCACTTAGTTCATGAAGAAGTTTTGGATTTTATGCTTGGGAATTAATCTTAGAGAAAAACCCAAATATTTGTTGTTGTGAAATAATGAATAAATTAGCTGAGGTCGGGTATAACTAGGTATATATAAGTGGGTGGTAAAAAACAAAATACCCCGGTTAAAATAACTTAAAATAACTGAGCGTGACGTGCAACGGTGGGGTGCGACGGTTCGTCGCTAGTCTGACGATTCGTCAGACTCACCATCGACTAAGACCAAAATTAGGACGTACTGCCTTTGTGCGACGGAGAGGTGTGATGGTTTGTACCTTGTCCGACAGTCCATCGGACCTCTCCATCTCACTTAATTAGAGAGTGTACCGACTTTCTCAATGCGATGGTGCGACGGTCCATCGCATGTCAGACGGTCCATCGGCCTACACCATCGCACCTGGGCAGTTGTGACTGCCTGAGTAAAACGTCCATAACTTCCTTGTCTGATGTTGGATTTGGATGAAATTGGTATAGTTGGAAAGCTAATTCAATTTCCAACTGAAAAAAGTGAAAATCTAAGAAATTCCATGTACATAAAAGTGGATTCATATTTTAGAGGAAGTTTCTAACATTCTTGGGATGATTTTAAGCTAGGAAAATTATGAGGTATTACAATATCTCCCCCTTGAGAACATTCATCCTCGAATGAGACTGATAGTGAAGAAAAGAAGATAAAATAAAGTACATACTGAACATGAATAACTGGAACATGATTTCATGACTGATATGACTGATAATTGAACATAACATACTGAACATGCATATCTAATGCATGTGTAACTGATTTATGAATGCATGACTGAGTATTCTGTTGAACTGAGTTTCTCACAGTGAAAATGCATGTCTGATGCGTAATTACATAACTGAACTGATATATGAATGCATCGCTGAATATGCAAGGATACTTAGTACCAAGTTTGAAAAAGAGGATCTGAATTTGGAACTGAATAAGTCCAAGAAAAACTATTATGTAAACTGAAAATTACTGATGACCCCATGGTTATGATAGAAGTATGCCTGAATGGGAACCTGAGAACATGACTAAAAACTGAGACATGACACGTAAACTGAATTTTGTAAACTGAGCTGAGCCCCTACATAGATGCCTCACGATAGAGATTTGAACTCGAGGGCCAACTTATGAGTAACCCCTAATCTATATTGGATTCATTTTGTGAAGAGAAACTAAATTTAAGACATGAGAGCATTGAGGAATTATAGGGTATCTCCCCTTTGGGATGCTATATCCCTCTAAGAATGCTCACCTTACTAAGATGCTAGGGTGATGCATAGGGCATCAACGAACTAATTCATAACTGAATACCTGGTGTTCAAAACTGAAACATGACACCGGAATTGAGTTGAACTCACAATCACTCGGATGTGTTACCTCGAAGTTGACTTATTCATGAAACTTAGGATAGTATGACTAAATGTAAAGTTAGAAAACAAAGATCAATAATTTGACTATCTAACTTCTAAACGAAATTGCTAGTTTTACTGAATAAATCATGCTAAAAAATCATAAGCTAAAATGAGAGCAAGAGGTCTAACAATTCATATCATGAGTATAAAGGACCCATAACATACACTAATCTATGCTGAGGGAATTTCCTTAATCATGGCGAGTCTGAAGAGTTTCAAACCATTCTAACACTGACCACTAGTGGTATTGGAAGTGAAGCCCTACTGGTGCAAACATTTTGCCTTCTGATCCCTTTCTCTATATTCCTGTAGCCTGTGGCCCAGCTTACCATATCCATACCATACCTCACTTCCTACTCTACCTACACATAGGTAATTTCTACCAAACTCTTTGCAAAGTAGATAGGTAAGACTCCTGTTCTCACTTCCCTGGGCCTCAGAGTCTGGTGCCCCATCATGACGGTCATTCTCAAACATGGGTACTAGTTCACTAGCTGAATATGGAGCAAGGACTGAGAACTTATAACTATACTGAGAATGGCTACCCTTGGTAAAGACAACTGTTGTGGAGTCAGTCCTAATCTAGAAGATGACCCCTGGGATCAGTCCTATACATTTAATTGTGCTAACGGGTGATCCCTGAGTATGTCAGTCCTATATAATGGGTGATATCTCGTACCTACACTAGGTACATTTTTCTTGAAATTGGGGATTACTTCTAGGGATCTCAGTCCAATCTAGCGGGTGAGTCCTCATCCCAAGGCTTGCTCGGTGTTGAATCCTACTCCCATTTGAAAAGACATTGAACTGATTAATTGGGTTGATTAACTGAACTGATTAACTGAACTGAAATGGTTGACTGAACAGAACTAATACTAATTGTATTTTTTAGCCGAGCTAAACTGAATTTACTGAGTTTCTTTTACTAACAAAATGCTACTGAGTTCTAAGAACTAACTAAGAATACTGAGATTATTAAAATACTGAGATTACTGAGATTTCCTGAGTCATATGACTAGCTGAGTTCTATGGATCGTGACTTGTCTAAGAGTATCGTGAAAACTAATACTGGCTCTAGGCACACAGCTAAATTATCGGGTCTAAGTACCCCCAGAAATCGATGAGAAGAAACTGACAAAGCATGACTTACTTGAACACATGACCAAGCACATAATTCATTAATCATCTATTGAATCATTTCATCAAACATGTGATATGCATAAACTTGTACACACATGGGGATTTCATGACATCATGCTATTTGGGAACTTTTTCTTTACAAAGGCACTTAATCAAACACATTGTAGGCATAGTGTGTGTAAACAACATTTTACAACAATTAAATTTTGTGGTTCAATTCTAATTTCATCATACATGGGTTTTAATCCTTGGTTTACAAGAACCTACATCCTCACTAATCAATTACACATGAGATTTATCACCAAGCATGGATTTGAATTCAATTAGTCATTATCAACATGAACAAAAGACACCCAACATGAACTTCATAAAGAAAATCCATAAACTTGAACTTAGAAAAGAGATCCTTTGGATTCATGGATGAAATGAGTCCATGAATGAACACTATGCATACCTTGATTGAGTTTCTTAAAGTTCTTGAACTTGAAGGATTGGAATCTCTTGGTTCTTGAAGAAGTTTTGGATTTTATGCTTGGGAATTAATCTTAGAGAAAAACCCTAATACTTGTTGTTGTGAAATAATGAATAAATGAGCTGAGGTCGGTTATAACTAGGTATATATAAGTGGGTGGTAAAAAAAAAATACCCCAGTTAAAATGATTTAAAATAACTGAGCGGGACGTGCAACGGTGGGGTGCGACGGTTCGTCGCTAATCCGACGGTATGTCAGACTCACCATCGACTGAGACCAGAACTGGGACGTACTGCCTTTGTGCGATAGAGGGGTGTGACGGTTTGTACCTTGTCCGACAGTCCATCGGACCTCTCAATCGCACTTAATCAGAGAGTGTACCCACTTTCTCGATGCGATGGTGTGACGGTCCATCGCATGTCAGAAGGTCCGTCGGCCTACACCATCGCACTTGGGCAGTTGTGACTGCCTGAGTAAAACGTCCATAACTTCCTTGTCTGATGTTGGATTTGGATAAAATTGGTATAGAAGGAAAAGTGATAAAAGTGAAAATCTAAGAAATTCCATGTACATAAAAGTGGATTCATATTTTAAAGGAAGTTTCTAACATTCTTGGGATGATTTCAAGATAGGAAAATTATAGGGTATTACAATATCTCCCCCTTGAGAGCATTCGGCCTCGAATTAGACTGAGAGTGAAGGAAAGAACATAAACTAAAGTACATACTGAACATGAATAACTGGAAAATGATTTCATGACTGATATGACTGATAACTGAACATAACATACTGAACATTCATATCTAATGCATGTGTAACTGATTTATGAATACATGAATGAGTATTCTGTTGAACTGAGTTTCTCACAGTGAGAATGCATGTCTGATGCGTAATTATATAACTGAACTGATATATGAATGCATCACTGAATATGCAAGGATACTTAGTACCAAGTTTGAAAAAGGGGATCTAAATTTGGAACTGAATAAGTCCAAGAAAAACTATTATGTAAATTGAAAAGTACTGATGACCCCATGGTTATGATAGAAGTATGCCTGAATGGCAACCTGAGAACCTGACTAAAAACTGAGTAATGACACGTAAATTGAATTTCGTGAACTGAACTGAGCCCCTACATACATGCCTCACAATAGATATTTTAACTTGAAGGCCAACTTATGAGTAACCCCTACTCTATATTGGATTCATTTAGCGAAGAGAAACTGAATTTAAGACATGAGAGCATTGAGGAATTATAGGGTATCTCCACTTTGGGACGCTTTATCCCTCTAAGAACGCTCACCTTACTAAGATGCTAGGGCGATGCATAGGGCATCAACGAACTGATTCATGACTGAATACCTGGGGTTCGAAACTGAAACATAACACCGGAATTAAGTTGAACTCATAATCACCCGGATATGTTACCTCGAAGTTGCCTTATTTATGAAACTTAGGATAGTATGACTAAATGTAACGCTGGAAAACAAAGAATAAGAATTTGACTATCTAACTTCTAAAAGAAATTGCTAGTTTTACTGAATAAATCATGCTAAAAAATCGTAAGCTAAAATGAGAGCAAGAAGTCTAACAATTCATATCATGAGTATAAGGGACCCATAACGTACACGAATCTATGCTGAGGGAATTTTCTTGATCATGGCGAGTCAGAAGAGTGTCAAACCATTCTAAAACTAACCACTAGTGGTACTGGAAGTGAAGCCCTGCTGGCGCAAATATTTTGCCTTTTGATCCCTTTCTCTATATTCTCGTAGACTGTGGCCCAACTTACCATATCCATACCATACCTCACTTTCTACTCTTGCTACACCTAGGTAATTTCTACTAAACTCTTTGCAAAGTAGATAGGTAAGACTCCTTTTCTCACTACCCTGGGACTGAGACCCTGGTGCCTCATCATGATGGTCATTCTCGAACTTGGTTACTAGTTCACTCGCTGAAGATAGAGAAAGGACTGAGAACTTATGACTATACTGAGAACAGCTACCACCTTCCGACTTAAGATGAGCAAAGCTGAAACTACCCATCCTTTCTCTCTTATTCTGATTTTCCTTCATCTTAATCTTTTTCTCTTTTATCTAATGATCATGAGTCATAAGTCTTACTAAAGTTATGTCACTATTTAGCATGGTAGATCTGCACTCATGAACCACACTATCATTCACCCCAGACACAAACTTACTCATCTTGGCCCTGCTGTCTTCAACCACATGAGGGGAACATCTGGCTAATTGAGTAAACTTAAGAGAATACTCTTTCAATGTCATAATGCCCAGCCTGAGGCTGATAAACTCTAGCACCTTATCCTCTGTAAGATCTAGGGGAAAGAATTTATCAAGGAAAGCAGAAGAAAACTCCTCCCACTCTACTGACCATGCATCATTTGCCCTTACTGACTTCCATTTCTTGAACTAAGTGTGAGCAATATCCTGCAAATGATATGCAGCTAGCTCATCACTTTCAACACTAGTCACCCCCATTATGTCTGTCACCTTCTGAACCTGATCTAGAAACTCCTGAGGGTCCTCGTCTGCCTTAAACCCGAGAAAGGTTAGAGGATTCATTCGGGTAAAGTCTCGATTCCTGGATGCAGCTAAATTGGCCACTGGATTGGACGGAATGATAGTTGGTCATTCATTCTGTGCAGAAACTGACTGAGTAAGAGTAGTAAATGCGGCCCTGAACTCTACATAAGAAACATGTTTGTCCAAGGGATCTACTTGGACAAGCTGGGTTCTTCTTTTAGGAGGCATGTTCTGAAATAAGGAGAAAAAATGGATTAGACTGATAGATTGACTTGAGTTTATAATCACTGGAAAGACATGAATACTAAAAGAAAGGAAACTGTTCCTTAACATCTTATAGCCTCCTGCACATAATTGTGGCGTGCAACACACCCATGTATAAGACTCTACTAGATGCGGCTTTCAAACTTCCTAGGACTCTATTGAACCTTATGCTCTGATACCAAGTTTGTAACACCCCGAATCTAGTACCCAGAGTGCCACACGGTGCTCATGACCCCGAAGGACCACAAGCTAACCCATGACTGATATCTGTATCTGTATACTGCATAAAATACTATAAAATACAAAAATATGAATTGAAAGGCCATAAGGTTTAATACAAATACATAACTAAAGATATGATATAATAATACAAAAATAACTGAGATAACGGTCTTAACATACTATAGTCTGAGAGCCTCTAAATTGTCTAAATAAGGAGTTGATGGAACATGTCCCCAACTAACTCCGACTACTGAAATAAACTGATAACTAAAATAGTAATGTAATGATCATGTCCTCGAACTATGAGGACTGACAGTTAACTCTGACTGCTAAACTGGGATGCTACTGATGCTCTGGAGCTTGTGCTTCGAAATCTATGGTATAAGGCACCATAGCATAAATACGTCAGTACTTTGAATATACTGGTAAGAAAGTACGGTAGGCTAAATACAAATGATTCATATACATGAGCAATACTAACTGACTGACTAACATGAACGTGAGAATACATGTATAACTATGTAATTGTAACTGATATCATGATAGGACTGAATACTAGTTCTGACTACTGAGTTTACTGATATTGATATCTGAGTAAATGATGATTGAGGAAAACTAATACTGTATTAGTGAATACTAAAGGACTGAAAGTATTTTACTAATAAATGAATAATTATGTCTGACAGTTCTGGTTATGAAGAACTTGTTTGGTTGACTGTATCTGATAGTCCTGAAGTTGAATACTGATAACATGAGTTCTGAATATTGATATAACTGATAACATGAGTTCTAAATACTAATATAACTAATAACATAAGTGACTGTATTTGACTGTCCTAAATCTACTGGAAATAGCTGAGTTTCGTACTGTATTTAAGTTGACTGTATCTGACAGTCCTGAAATCTGAAGAACTATTTGAGTTCTTTTACTGAGACTGAGATTAAAACTGAAACAGTGGGAAGTGATTATCTAACTGACATTCCCCAAACTAAGCTAACTTGAGTCCAACCAGTAACCCCAGTTGGAAGGGTGTTAGTACCGTGCCACTGGTAAAGACAACTGTTGTCGAGTCAGTCCTAATCTAGCAGGTGAACTCTAGGACCATTCCTATACATTTAAATATGCTAATGGATGATCCCTTAGTATGTCATTCCTATCTAACGGGTGACATCTTATACCAATGCTGGCTACGTAGTTCTGGAACTTAGGGATTGCTTCTAGGGATCTCAATCCTATCTAATGGGTAAGTCCCCATCCTTAGGATAGCTCGATACTGAAACCGACTCCCATCTAAAAAGATACTGAACTAATTAACTAGACTGATTAACTGAACTGATTAACTAAATTGATTAACTGAACTAAACTGGTTGACTGAACTGAGTTGATACTGAGTTTCTTTGACTAATGGAATGCTACTGAGTTCTGAGGACTAACTAAGAGTAATGAGACTACTGAACTACTGAGATTTCCTGAGTCACATGACTAACTGAGTTTTATGGATTGTGACTTGTCTGAGAGTATCATGAAAACTGACACTAGCTCTAGGCACACAAATAAATTGTCAGGTACAACTACCCCCAGGACTCGATGAGAAGAAACTGACAAAGTATGACTTACTTGAACACATGACCAACCACAGAATTCATAATTCATCTATTGAAGCATTTCATCAAACATGTGATAAGCATAAACTTGTACACACATGGGGATTTCATGACATCATGCTAGTTGGGCACTTTTTCTTTACAAAGGAATTTAATCTAACACATTGTAGGCATAGTGTGTGTAAACAACATTGTACAACAATTAAATATCATGGTCCAATTCTAATTTCACCATCCAAGGGTTTTAATCCTAGGTTTACAAGAACCAATATCCTTACTAACCAATTACACATAAGATTTATCACTAAACATGGATTTGAATTCAATTATTCATTATCAACATGAACAACAACAACCCAACATGAAATTCATAAAGAAAATCCTTAAACTTAAACTTAGAAAAGAGATCCTTAGGCTTTATGGATGAAAGACGTCCATGAATGAACACTATGCATACCTGGGTTGAGTTTGTTAAAGGTCTTGTACTTGAAGGATTGGAATCTCTTAGTTCTTGAAGAAGATTTGGATTTTATGCTTGGGGATTAATCTTAGAGAGAAACCTTAATACTTGTTGTTGTGAAATAATGAATAAATGAGTTGAGGTCGGGTATAACTGGGTATATATAGGTGGGTGGTAAAAGACCAAAATACTCCTGTTAAAATGTCTTAAAATAACTAAGCGGGATGTGCGACATTGGTGTGCGATGGTTCGTTGCTAGTCTGACGGTCCATTGGACTCACCGTTTACTGGGACCAACTGCTTTTATACGACAGTGGGGTGCGATAGTCCGTCGCTTGTCCGATGGTCCATCAGACCTCTCCATCATACTCAAAAAAAGAGTGTACCCACTACCTCTATGCGATGGTAAGGTGCGATGGTCCAACGTGTGTTAGACGGTCTGTCGGCCTTCACCATCGCACCTGGGCGGTTCTGGCTGCCTGAGTAAAATATCCATAACTTCCTTGTCCGATGTCGGATTTGAAGGAAATTGGTATTGTTGAAAGCTAATTCAACATTCTTGGGATGATTTCAAGCTAGGAAAAGTATAGAGTATTACAATATCTCCCCTGGAGAATATTCATCCTCAAATGAGACTGAGAGTGAGGGGAAGAACATAAACTAAAATACATACTGAACATGAATAACTGGAACATGATTTTATGACTGAAATTACTGATAACTAAATATACCATACTGAACATGCATATCTAATGCATGTGTAACTGAATCATGAATGCATGACTTAGTATTCTGATGAACTAAGTTTTTCACAGTGAAAATGCATGTCTGATGCATTATTACATGACTGAACTGATATATGAATGCATGGCTTAATATGCAAGGGTACTTAGTACCAAGTTTGAAAAGGTGGATCTGAATATAGAACTAAATGAGTCCAACAAAAACTATTATGTAAATTGGAAACTACTGATAACTCCATGGTTATGCTAGAAGTATGCCTGGACGGAACCTGAGAACATGAATGAAAGCTGAGACATGACACATAAACTAAATTTCGTGAACTGAACTAAGCCCCTACATATATATCTCATGATAGAGATTTGAAGTTGAGGGTCAACTAATGAGTACCCCCTACTCTATATTGGATTTGTTATGAGAAGAGAAACTGAATTTAAGACATAAGAGCATTGAGGAATTATGGGGTATCTCACCCTTATGACGCTATGTCCCTCTAAGAATGCTCACCTTACTGAGATGCTGGGGCGATGAACAGGGCATCAATGAACTGATTCATGACTGAATACGTGGGGTTTGAAACTAAAACATGACACCCGAATTGAGCTGAACTCACAATCACCAGGATGTGTTAACTCGAAGTGGTCTTATTCATAAAACTTAGGATAGTATGACTAAATGGAAAGTTGAAAAACAAACCATAGGAATTTGACTGTCTGACTGCTAAACGAAATTGCTAGTTTTACAGAATAACTCATGCTAAAAATCTTAAGCTTAAATGAGAGCAATAGGTCTAACAATGCATATCATGAGTATAAAGAACCCATAACGTACACAAATATAATCTGGGGGAATTTCCTTGATCATGGAAAGTCTAAAGAGCATAAAACCTGTTCTGATGCTGACTACTAGTGGTACTAGAAGTGACGCCCTACTGGCATAAATATTTTCCCTTCTGAGACCTTACTCTACATTCCCGCAGCTTGTGCCCCAGCTTACCACATGCATAACATACCTTACTGTCTGCTCTACATACTCCTAGGTGATTTTTACCACACTTTTCGCAAATTGGATAGGTAAGACTCCTGTTCTCACTACCCTGGGCCTCGGATCCTGGCGCCCCATCATGACGATTATTCCCAAACTTGGGTACTGGTTTAGTAGCTGAAGATAGAGCTGGGACTGAGAACTTATGACTATACTGAGAACGGCTACCACCTTCTGACTTAGGCTCATCAAAGCTGAAACTGCCTGTCCTTGCCCTCTTATTCTGCTTTTCCTTTATCTTAATATTTTGCTCTTCTATCTACTGAACATGGGTCATAAGTCTACATAAAGTCATGTCATTATTTAGCATGGAGAATTTGCACTCATTAACCATGCTATCATTTACCCCTGACACAAACTTACTTATCTTCGCCCTACTGTCTTCAACTACATGAGGGACATATCTAGCTAATTGAGTAAACCTTAGAGAATACTCTTTCACTGTCATATTTCCCGGCCTAGGGTTGATGAACTCTAACACGTTAGCCTCTGTAAGAACTAGGGGAAAGAATCTATTAAGGAAAGAAGAAGAAAACTCATCCAACTCAACAGATCGTGCATCGTCTGCCCTCTCTGACTTCCACTACTTGAACCAAGTATGAGCAACATCCTGCAATTGACATGCATCTAGCTCAACACTCTCAACAGTAGTCACCCCCATTATGTCTATCACCTTCTGAACCTGATCTAAGAACTCCTAAGGGTCCTCTTCTTTCTTAGACCTGAGAAAGGTCAGAGGATTCATTCGGATGAAGCCTCTAATACTGACCACAACTAAATTAGCAACTGGGTTGACCAGAACGACAACTGGTCATGCATTCTGGGCTGAAAATGACTGAGCAAGAGTAGTGAATGTGGCCCTAAACTCTGCATGAGAAATATGTTTGTCCAAGGGATCTTCTTGGACATGTTGGGTTCTTCTCTTAGGAGGCTTGTTCTGAAATAATAAGAAGAAGCAGATTAGACTTAGAGATTGAATTGAGTTTATGCTCACTAGCACGACATGAATACTGAATGAAGGGAAACTATTCCTAAACATCTTATAGCCTCCTTCAAATAAATGTGGCGCGCAATGCACCCATGTATAAGACACTACTAGATACTGCTTTTAGACTTCCTAGGAATCTATTAAACCTTAGGCTCTAATACCAAGTTTGTAACACCCCAAATCTGGTACTCGGAATGCTACATGGTGCTCATGACCCCAGAGGACCAGAAGCTAACCTATGACTAATATCTATACCTGTATACTAGATAAAATATTATATAATGTGGAAACATGAACTGAAAGGATGTAAGGTTCAATACTACTACATAACTGAAGATATGGTATAACAATACCAAAACAACTGAGATAACTGTCTGAACATACTATAGTCTTAAAGCCACTAAACTGTCTGAATAAAGAGTAGATGGGAAATGTCCCCAACTAACTCCAACTACTGAAATAAACGGATAACTAAAATACTAATGTAATCATCATGTCCTTGAAGTATGAGGACTCACAATTGACTCTAACTTCTGAACTGGGATGCTACTGATGCTTTGGAGCTTGTGCTTCTAATCCTATGGTATAAGACACCATAGCACAAATGCATCTGTACTTTGAATATACTAGTATGCAAGTAAGGTAGGCTGAATACAAATGGTTCATATGCATGAACAATACTAACTGACTGACTACCATGAATATGAGAATACATGCATGACTACGTAATTGTAACTGAGATCGTAGTAGGACTGAATACTAGTTCTGACTACTGAGTTTACTGATATTGATATCTGATTCATGGATGAGTGAGGAAGACTGATACTGTATTACTGAATACTGAGGGACTGACACTATGTTACTAATACATGAATAACTATGTCTGACAGTTCTAGTTATGAAGAAATGGTTTGGTTGACTATATCTGACCGTCCTAAAGCTGAATAATGGTAACATCAGTTCTAAATACTGATATAACTAATAACATGAGTTCTGAATATTGATATAACTGATAACACGAGTGACTATATCTGATGGAATTAGCTGAGTTCCATACTGTATCTGAGTTGACTGTATCTGACAATCCTGAATTCTGAAAAACTATCAGATTTTTTTTACTGAGACTGAGACTGAAACTCAAATTGTGGGAAGTGATCACCTAACCGACATGCCCCATACTAAGCTAACTTCAGTACAACCTATTACCCCAGTTGGAAGGGTGTCAGTACAACGCCACTGGTAAAGATAACTGATGTGGAGTAAGTCCTAATCTAGCGGGTGAACCCTGGGATTAGTCCTATACATTTAAATATGCTAATGGGTGATCCATGAGTATGTCAGTCCTATATAACGTGTGACATCTCATACCTATACTAGCTACGTAGTTCTGGAACTTAGGGATTGCTTCTAGGAATCTCAGTCCTATCTAGCGAGTGAGTCCCTATCCCTAGGGTCGCTCGGTGCTGAATCCTACTCCCATCTAAAAAGACACTGAATAGATTAACTAGACTGATTAACTGAACTGATTAACTGAACTGAACTGGTTGACTTAACTGAACTTATTCTAATGGTATTGTTTAGCAGAGTTAAACTGAGTTTACTGAGTTCCTTTGACTAACAGAATGCTACTGATTTCTGAGGACTGACTGATAGTACTGATATTACTGATATTTTTAAGATTTCCTGAGTCACATGATGGACTGATTTCTATGGATCATGACTTGTCTGAGAGTATCGTGAAAACTAACACTGTCTCTACGCACACAGCTAAATTATCGAGTATAAGTACCCCAGGATTCGATGAGAATAAAATGACAAAGCATGACTTACTTGAACACATGACCAACCACATAATTCATAATTCATCTATTGAAGGATTTCATCAAACATGTGATATGCATATACTTGTACATACTTGGGGATTTCATAACATCATGTTAGTTGGGCACTTTTTATTTACAAAGGCATTTTATCAAATACATTGTAGGCATAGTGTGCGTAAACAACATTGTACAACAATTAAATATCATGGTTCAATTCTAATTTCATCATCTAAGGGTTTTAATCCTAGCTTTATATGATCCTACATCCTTACTAATAAATTACACATGAGATTTATCACCAAGCATAGATTTGAATTCAATTAGTCGTTATCAACATGAACAACATCAACCCAACATAAAATTCATAAGGAAAATCCATAAACTTGAACTTAAAAAAGAGAACCTTGGGCTTCATGGACGAAAGGAGTCCATGAATAAATACTGTTCATACCTGGGTTGAGTTTCTTAAGTTCTTGAACTTGAAAGATTGAAATCTCTTAGTTCTTGAAGAAGATTTGGATTTTATTCTTGGGGATTAATCTTAGAGAGAAACCCTAATAATTGTTGTTGTAAAATAATGAATAAATAAGCTGAGGTCAGATATAACTGGGTATATATAAGTGGGTGGTAATAGACCAAAATACTCCTGTTAAAACTACTTAAAATAAATGAGCGGGACGTGTGATGGTGGGGTGCGATGGTGCGTCTCTAGTTCGACGGTCCGTTGGACTCACCGTCGACTGGGGCCAGAACTGGGACCTACTACCTTTGTGCGATGGTGGGGTGCGATGGTTCGTCGCTTGTTCGACAGTTCGTCGGACCTCTTTGTATCACTCAACCAGAGAGTGGACCCACTACCTTAATGGAAAGGTGGGGTGCGATGGTCTATCGCATGTCCGATGGTCCGTCGGCCTTCACTGTCGCACCTGGACAGTTCTGACTGATTGAGTAAAATGACCATAACTTCCTCGTCCGATGTCGGATTTGAACGAAATTGGTATCGTTGGAAAGCTAATTCAATTTACTACTGAACATGAAATTAAAATCTTAGAAATTTCACGTACATAAAAGTGGATTCATCTTTCAAAGGAAGTTTCTAACATTCTTGGAACGATTTCAAGCAAGGAAAAGTATGGGGTATTACAATTATGGGGTACATGGGAATACCCTAAGTAAATTTTCACATAAATATCATGGAGAAAAGGGTACTAGGGAATCCCCTAATCCTATGGTATCTCTAATTGTTGCGGCTACACGCATCGGGGCCTGTTCAGGGGGTTACACTGGACTTATATAGCCCCTGGGTGGTTCTTTGATGGTTATGCTACACAAACTGAGGTTAATGATTTTAAAGGAATTCTAAATCTTGTTCCCTTTCCTAACATAGTTATATATATATATGTATGGTTGTTAATGCATATGGTTAGTTTACTTGGTTTTAAAAGTTAGTATTATTTTATCCTTATTCTGAGTGCATGCCAGCATTACCCACTAACCTGTATCCCCACGGGATGTAGGAACCATCCATTCTACTTCTCTTGCTTAGTGATCAGATTAAGGATCAACTTTTGGATTGAAGTGGTGAGCTTCCATAATCTGAAAGGCTCTATTTTATATCATGGTTGACGTTTTATACTCTGGTTATTTCATAGACATTGGTTTTCTCTATGGTTGGGGGCATGTCAAAAACAGATATTATTTTACTTTTGGTTAGAGGCTTTGTGGGATTACTATGGGTTGGTTTGGGTTCTGTCTGTAGCGATGTCAGCCTTGGCATTTGTATTGTTATTGTGGCTAATATCGTTTGACTGTATTTATGATTGTTCCATCCTATTATTTTATGGACTCATACTTGGTTATTATTTTGGTTTTGGTATGGTTATTGGTTGGATATTGGATGGTTGGAGTTTCTTGGGTTGGTCATGATTATGGTCCTATCCCATAGTCTGGAATCGTAAAAATGCTATCTTGCTATATGTTCAGAATTCATCCAACTCAGGGTCCATGTTTGGAGGTTGGGTTTGGTAATGGGGGTGTTCCCCGGTCCTGGTTGGACTTGGGATGCCCATTAAGACAAAGCCCCATTTCGGGTCATGTTATTTTGACTTATACTTCAGACAGGGTAGGATAGTTAACTATTCATGTAAAGTATGTTATGGGATGAGATTGCATCGTGAGATTCATATTTTGAGATAGTTTTTTATGTTGCCCATATGGAAGCTTATATGAATATTATTATTGATTTTATATGTTATTATTCTTGTGATGTCCAAGTGGGGGTCCAACTGGAGAGGTGATTATTTATAATGACCCTCTAGATCATTTTGTTATTCTATGTGTTTTCAGTATTTTGTGCCTTTCCTCAACGACTACAATTAATTTATGACTTACCAAAATTGTAGGTTTGTTTTTTGGGTAGTTCATTTGGGTTTTAAGCCTATTTCCCTGATTTGCAGCTTTTGAAGTTGAGCGATTGATCTTACACTTGAACTCCTTGGAAACAACCTTGGATGAAATTCTGGCAACATCATTAGCTCTAGAACATTGATTGTATGATAGGAAGACCCTTGATCTGAGTCTCAAGGCTTTAAAACTCATTTTGGGCTATAAAGTGGATTTTGGTAAAAATAAAACTACAGGTATGGGTCCACTTTTTATCAAAACAACTTTAGATGGAAGTTTTGATGGTTGCATTGAATTCAGAATGCCAAATTTGGTATGGTAGGATAGTTTATTGTGCACATAGGATTCTAACTGAATTTTGAGCCCTCGACTAGAGTGCTTTAGGACTTAGGATTTTACTTGTACCAGCATCTGGTGCAGGCCAATTTGACTCTATGTTTTTTTGAGAAGTAGGTCATATTCGTGAAAGGTCATGTTCTTGACCATCGCATTTGCGAGCCTACTCTTATTTTGGTAATGATGGGTTGAGTCGACCCTATCCAATCTGTTATTCATGTTCGTAAAGGATCTATAACATTTTATATTTCCTTCTCTAGTTTTTCATTGACTTGATGACTAGTTCATTGCGTTCATGATGAACGATTTCTCTATGCTTTGTGATTGCGACCAAGGTGCCTCGTGATCGTGATGGTTCTAGCCCTATAAAATATTGTCTTATGCAATTTTCCACCATAATATAGCTTGTTTTCCTCCATTGTAGTAGCTTGGAGTGTGGGAACCTGTCATGACCCAAACCAGGGCCTGACCGTGATGGGTATCGCAAGTCCATTGAGGAACAGAGACCATCCCCTTTGCTTAGCCAAACAGGACATAATACAGCTAGCAGTGGATAAATTACGAACACATAACAAGATAGAATAATGTAAGATCAAAGAAGTCTAAGAATATCAATGACAATATGCAGTCCACAATAATCCACAAAGTCTCAAACAAAACAAAAACCAATCTGAGTTGGCACATGGCCCCGATGATAGCCAAAACCAAAATCAAAGAAATAGGTCTAAATAATATATGAAATAAAACTTCAAAATGATTGTCTTTCTGGGGAATGGAAGCTCACCACTTCAAAGATGATAGCTGACAATCCGGAAATCCGGAAATCCTACCACTATGTAGGAAAAGTAGAAGTGTCTACGGTGCCTGCATCCATAGGGATACAAAGTCCAAACACGGTTAGTGGGTTAAACGCTAACATGTAACTAAGTTATAAGGAATAAAATAATGACAAGTCAAATCCAACACAAAACCTTCTACATATAAACATATACATATATAAATAACTTGCCAGGATAGGGAATAAGTTTTAGCATGATAGCAAAACATTAGCCTGGAAAATATAGCTCAACCATCTTAAATAGATACGAACGGGCAATATGGGTTCAACTCCCCATGTTAAAAGGGACCTAGTATGTGTTAGCCACACGAACCAGATGTATCAAGGAAGACTAGAGAATGCCCTGACCCCACGTCAATCCTGGATTCAAAATATATATAATAAGTATTTCATAAGCACATGTTCATCAAGACCATCCCTTACGCCGAAAACCATGAGTTTCCAGCATAAGTCATTCAAGACTAAGAAACGACTTAGCTACATAACCTCTTTAAGCTCAATTAAAACAAGTTTCACAAATTTCTTTTATAAAACAAACTAATTATACATTAGGCACACGCCCGGTATAGTAATACCATTATGCTTGCAATCTTATCATTATGCCATATAAATACCATTTCTTAGTGAGAATGCCTCGACCCCCTTTATTCATTAAATCAACTTTGGTAAATGGCTCCAACCCTTCTTAGTTTATCGAATCAACTTGGGGGAATACCTCGAACCCCTTTATTCATTAAATCAATTTTAAAATTGAAAACATTGACAATAAGGCCTTTAAAATCCTTTTTGTCCATTTAACTAGTTATGCAATGCGATAGCTTAAGTGAGTAATTCAAACCATCTGATAAATCATAATTCAAAGCCAACTATGAAAGTGGGTTGAGGGAACACAATTTACAAAACCTAATTCATAACCGCAATCATCAATTTGAAGAAATGCCTCAACCCCCTTTCCCATCCCATACCCATGTACCCAATTACTTCAAAAACCATTGAAAAAGAAAAAATAATGCATATATAATCATGGACATCCAATTCAAGTAATATTCATTCCAAGACCCTCAACCCATATCAAAACCCACATTCAAATACACATGAATGAATATTTAAATACATCCTTTATGTAAAACAAGGTTAAGGGAAGAGTAAAATGCCTATGATATCAAGAATTTTGAAGAAAAATCAACCCTTGGAAGCTCTAATTGCCAATTCATTGGAAACCCTAGTATTTGTGACATACGAATTTGAGAGAGAAAAAAGAGTGTTTAAGATTATGTTATGGGTGATAATGGGGTCTCAAAAGGGGTTTTAAGTCATGGGTCACAATTGGGTAAAATGGAAAATGTCCAAAGTGCCCTGAATTAAAACCTAAAAATTTGTCGCTATTGACAAGAAGTCTCCCTACAACTCATCACCACGAGTCTTTGTCTGGATAGTAGCTCAAGGGCCACTAACTATTGATCCTGAGACTTCAATCAAATAAGTTGTCAAGTGACCATGCTACTTGTAGGGTCCTAGTCATAATGAAGACAAATATATTTGGTTACAAACTGGTCAACCTATGATTTACACAACACGACTCGTATAAAGTCTTGACGACTCATTAGGCTTAAGTCTTAATCAAGGAAGAAAAGGTGTTATAACTAGAAGGGTTGTACCACACTGTAAGGGACCATGTCTCTCAAAGTCAATCACAGGAAATAAAATAGTGAAGCAACAAAGAAGCTAAGGTTTTGCAGAAAATAAAGGAAAACACTAATTTAATGGGGAAAGCCCTTTGCTCAAGGAAGGAAAAACTAGGTCTTTCCCTCACAAGATATTCAAAAATCAACTATAATGAAACTCTTTGATATAGACTCGATTTGAACCTAACTCTTGGTTTCTCCTAATTGTAGTAACTTTACTACAGCCTTACCTTGACAACTCTGCTAAGACTATCTCAACACTGATCAGTCAAAAGCTCATGCAACTCTACCTAAGCATAAAAAGACAAAAGAAAACATTACTATTGTACCATGATTAATTCAGTTAAATACCAATATTTATCTCAAGAAAAAATTTAAGAACATACTGAACTGAGAACTTGAGCTAAAAAAGAGTTTTTACTTTTTCTTCTTCTCAACACTCTGATTTTCAATCTTGCAAAGACTACCAATTGGGAAGCACCCTTTTTGTTTTATTGTAGAGTAATGGTCAGGCTTTAAATGCCATTGGACCAGGTGTCTTAAATAGTACAAGAAACACCTGCATAGTTTGTTACACTAGATGATATAACTGTTCAAGCATGTGCCAGCTGTACTTTAGACTTGAAGATCTAGGAACCAGGCCCCTTTTTGTAAGATGCTCATTATCAAAACAAGATATAGCAATTTTCTTCTTTTTGATGATGAAAAACCAACCACAAATCTTTTAAGCATCTGTATTCATTAATCACATTTATCTAGAGTGATCATCACTACTAAAGATTAATGTTACCCCTATAATTCAATCATCATGCGTCCATCATTATGCAACATAGGGATATGTCCCTTGTTGTCAATTGATATAAAAAATTATCGATCACCCTTCTCTCTATAAATAAGCCTTCCTACCTTCTCTGTCGCTCATCACACACTTCCCCCTATCAACATTCCTTTCATACCTGGTTTCTCAGTTCCTACACTACCAATTGAATTGAGAATTTCCTTCTTTGGCATCATTGAAAATTAAGAACAGTATACCAAGAGTCAAATTAAGCACAAGTTTGTTATCTCATGGAAACTGGGCAATACTAACATGAAGAACAACTTTTATTAATAAAGTATGAACAGCTAAAGAGAACAAAAGAAAGAACTCATTCACATTTAAAAGTTTAGGTATTATTGCAGTGCAAGATATATATTTCCTGTTCCATAGAAAATACCACAAGAATTGGAGGAGTTAAAAAGATGAAGGATATTGGGTGAAGGTATGGAGAAGTAAGGCCATCTTAAGACAATGTAAAAAATCTTTGGTTAGCATCCTGATATCTATATTCAAGCTCAGAACCTCATTGGTTAGAGTTGTAACCTTCTTCTTGAGTTTATAATTCTCACTCATAAGTTCTGCAAACACACTTGGGCCCTCATTTGAAAATTGTTGAATCTGTACCTATAATCTCCTAATTTTTGCATCTTTATCTATTGTCTATTTCTTTACTTCTTTTAGAATACCTATTAGTTTCATCATTAGTCATTCTCTTCTTCTTGGGACCAGGTCCCTTAGAAGGCTGGTTCTTTTCAGTAGGATTTCCAGATTTCACTCCAGAGACTTTTGATTTTAGGATGTCATTTTGTTTCTTAGGACCATCCAAATTTTCTCTTGGGTTATTTCACATAAGAATGAGGTTTTTAGTAACCCAAGCATCACCTGTCATTACATTATCAGAGGGATCATATGTTTTTAGGGATAAATCTTCATCAGGAAGGTGAGTGAAGAAAGGGTTTGGCTATGAATAGTTAGGATAGTTGAGTTACGCAGGTTCTATCGAGCTAATACAAAGATGAGATTTTTTAGAAAAATAAGTTTTATTTGAAACTGACTAATATTTCTCTTTTAGGATAAGGCTAATTTTCTAACAAGGAGAGAGAAAATGCATCCTTTCCTAATAAAATAAAAAAAATACATGCACATTTATGATACTAAATTGAGAGATGGGATCAGGTCCCTCTCTTTCTCTGGGGTGAGTTCTCAATCTTGTGCATACTTCATCTATGTTCTTTCAAAGTTGTTACCATGGGTGTATACCTACAAAGGTATGGTACTGAGTTAGACTACCAAATACGCACTTTACCAAGAATGCCTGTCTCATGATCATAGCTAATTTTGTTGAGAATAACTTATTCATATGGTAAGTTATATCATTTGATCAGATTTAGCTTCAACTTGTTCTTTATAAATTGTTATATGTGAAGTGACTTTGTAAATATATCTTCTATCTGATCCACAGTCTTGCAAAACTTCATATAGATGACCTTTTTCTCAACATTATCTTTAGGAAGTGATGCCTTACATCAATATGATTATTCCTCTTGTGTTTCACTAGATTTTTGTCCATGTTTAAAGTACTTGTATTTTCACACATCAGAGGGCTATTGTTAGAGACAATACCAAAATTTTGTTGCTACTTGAACTAGAGAATTTGAGTACAACATGAGGCATCTGCCACATATTCATCTTCAGCAGTAGATAAATCTATTGAGTTTTACTTCTTAGATCCCCAGGAAATTAAGGATGAACCAAGAAAATATAACATTATTGAGGTGCTTTTTCTAGCTACAAAATATCCAGTATAGTCAACATCAACATAGCCCACCATGTCAAAACTATCTCTAGATGGATAATATAGGAACAAGCCTCATATTCCCTTCAAATACTTAAGAACTCCTTTTCCAGCTTTAAAATGAGACTCATTTAGGTAGGGTTGAAATCTTGAACACATTCCTACACTAATAACAATGTCTGCCCTAATTGTACTAAGGTATAAAATGGATCCAATAATATCTCAATACATTATCTTATTTACCGAAGGA